>QLTV01000974.1:9611778-9677113 GCA_003457575.1 Thermophis baileyi
AACACACACACATATATATATACATACAGATTTCTTCTTCTCCCAGTAATCCCGTTTCCTCACTTTATAAATAGAAACATATCCTCCTAATTGGTTATTGAAAAGTAAGAATTTTACGAAAAGAGTGTAGGCTGAAATAGAATTATAGAGACATTTAGGCAAATCCTCTGCTATTATGATCCATTAAAAAAAAAAAGACTCTGTACAAGACTCCTTGATTTGTCCAAACAATGAGAGACTACCAATTCCCAAAGTAATTAGTTCCAGCTTAATTGCTTTTGTTTGTAGATCGCATTGCCTAATATTCCATCAGAATCTGTTATTTTACATCCTATATCCATTTATAGTAATTAATGCCTTGTATTCTGGAACAATAGCAAATGTATCCTGTTCTTTCATGTGAATTTTTTTGCCAGAAACCACTATTTATTTCAATTTCTAGCAATTTCCATTCACACTCTTGGATAATGCTGCTTTTTTCTAAAACAATATATACAGGTACTTCTTGACTTACAACCATAATTGAGCCTGGAATTACAATCATAAATTGTGCTGGTTGTTAAGCGGGTCACGATTTGATTGTACCTGATTTTACGATCTTTTTGTGGTTCCCTGGGCATTTTTTTTTTGCTGGAAATTGAAATAAATACCGGTTTCTGGCAAAAAAAATGTTGTAAATCACAGTCATGTGACCACGAGACATTGTAAGTGGCTGCAGTCCTCATAACTTTTAAACCTGGTTGTAAGTAGCTTTGAGAAAGTCTGTTGTAACTTCGAACGGTTGGTAAGTGACCAGACAGGTTGCTAAGTTGAGGACTATCGCATTAAATTATTCTTTTTATGATACTTGTTTTATGATTCTTGATTATTTATATTGCCCTTCTTTTTACCTTTTCCATATTTCTAAATCTTCTTTAAGAATGATATTTAGAACTGACCACAGTTGTCGTGATTTGGAAACTATGCTTGTATTGGTATATCCTAAAGTTATATATGGTTTTTAGCTGCCACATCATACTGCTGATTAATACCGAATCAATCAGCAACTAAAAATCCAAGATCCTTTCCACATATGATATTGCTAAGTCAGACCTGTTCTATTCATGAACATTCATTTTTTTCCCCTGAAATGAAAAAAACAACCATAATTTTCTTTTCTAAATATCCTTTTCTTATTGTCACCTTATTGAGAATATTTTGAACTTTCTGAGGTCTAAATATTATCTAACTCACCCCATTTTATCTTTAGCAACTTTGATTAAACAGTTTCTTGAATTGCTTCGTTAAAGTCATTTTAAAAAGCTAGAAATCTTCTGGGTCCAGGACTGAAAGCCGTAGCATTGCACTTTTGATACCTCAGTCCAATGAGATCCACCTACTGTGGTTTCATGTAATAGACATTCTAGCCAGCCTATATCTGATTAACATAGAAATCAAAATACGATGAAGTGGTTTATTAAATGTTCGGTGAAATTAAGACATGTTACGGAACCACAGGAGTTGTTCTATTTAGCAAGAACTGTAATACATATTTTTTTGCTCTGAAGTCTGAACATTATATTGCATTATAATACTCAGAATGCAAGGTATATATATTTCAGGAACATGAATGTGGTAATACAAAGGCATGCATCACTTCTACAAATTTGTCATCTGAAACTGATGAAATGTGAACAAAATATGATAAAGAGAGGCCATGGAATAGGAGACAGGAAATGAATCTCCAAAGAAGAGAGGGGGTGCAGCTATTATCTGCAAAATGGCAAAGAGGAGAGTTGATGATTCCTTATTAAGAGGAACAGATTGGTTCGTGAATGAATCTCCTGAAATAAAGATTTGTATGTTGTAGAAAGAAGTTTTTCTGTAATTTGGCTGAGTAACATAATTGAAAAATAACTCCTCCCCCCAAAAAGAAATAAAAACAATGGAAAGGAAATAGAAGTTCCACTGTGCATTAAAAGTATTCATTCAGAAATCTAATAGAATGAATATGTTGATACTGTAGATGGAAGAATAAATAGAAGTAACACTGTTGATTACGTCTACTGTGAGCTTATGGAAACAAGGAGAAATAAATTATATTTCCCAAAAACAAACTAAAAGATTTTTCCATGTTGTGTGAAGTTAAAGTTATTGGGGGATTATATCTTGGGAGAGAAGCTCTGCCAAGTGTGATCCTTCCAGGAATTCCTGACCTTTCTTGTTAACAATTTTCTCCTTCAGAGATTGAAGGAAGACACAAGAGGATCAGCTATCCTACACTAAGGGAAGACTTAGTCAATGAAGTAAAAGTAGCAAGAGCATTTGGGGATAGTGATCATGCAAAGGTAAGAGTTCTTGATTTCAGGGAAAATCAAACTAAATCTAGTTGAAAGCATTATCTTGGACATTTTAATAAAAATATTTTAATAAACTAAATATACTAAAATTTCATGGCAGGAGAGGCTTATGGAAAAAAAGAGCTTATGGGGAGGGGGAGAATTTCAGTGAGGTAAAAGCAGAGGATAGCAGAGGAAGCCATTATACCTGCATGAAGGAAGGAAGGAAGGAAGGAAGGAAGGAAGGAAGGAAGGAAGGAAGGAAGGAAGGAAGGAAGGAAGAAAGAGTATACTGAGATAGTACAGAATTATAGACAAGACATCAGGCAGACTAAAACTTCCGCTAGATTCAAAATAAAAGGAAGATAAATGATTCAGAACAGTTGCTCAAAATAGATGGCAGTAGGCTAAGAAAGAAAAGGTGGAACAACACCCTTTCTACTTTGGCTCAAGCTTCCCTAATAAAAAGATGTGTGTGCTACTAGATGATTTGAAGAGCAAGATAGAGGGACAGGATTGAAGTTTGAGGTAGATAGAGTCGAAGTCAGAATACACTGCTTATTTAAAATAAGTTTTGATCTTCTGATCTGAATGAAATTCAAATGCCAGTGGAACTCACTGAGAATTTGGCTGAACCTTCATGTAGTCCTTGAGAAATTTGTGAATGACTACATGACCAAAGTAGGGTAAATACCACCCTTATTTTCAAAAAGATGCCAGTAAAAATATGTTTTGTTTACACATTCTCCAGAAGTAATGTTAAAATCATTTTCTTCAAAAGGGGCAGTTTTGGGAGGAGAAAAAAAAGTGACATTTTAAGTACTAAACTCATGAGACTGATGTTTAAAAGTTTGTGAATCCTTTTTGAATGTTCAATATTTCTGCACAAAGATGACCTAAAACATGATCTGTTCTCTATACATGTCTTAAAAATAGATAAAGGGAATCCAATTAACAAATGAGTCAAAACATTATACTAGTTCATTGATTTATTGTGGAAAATTATCTAAAGCTGTATATTGGTTTGTGGCAAAAGTATGTGAACTTCTTAAGATTAACAATTTATTTGAAGGGGAAATGGGAGTCAGGTGTTGCAATCAATAGGAGTGATTGCATGTGTCTATGAAGGGGAAGGGGATGTGATGGACTTATAGTAATGCAGCAGTTTCTTAGGAAGGAGGGAGCCTTCCAAGGGTGGTGGTGAGACAAGAGACAGCAGCATTCAGAACTGGATCATGGGAAGAAGAGAGTTAGGATAGCCGGTTGCTATCCTAAAGAACTAAACTTTGGATGGATGGTTTTATGTTATTCTTGGGTAGGCTTGATAATAGATGAAATGAAATGAAAATCAGATGTGAGTATAGGAGGTCCTGCCTTATTTAAGCAGCAGAATTCTAGATATTTATCAAAATCTGGTCTTCACAACACAGATTACATTTTAGGTCGGATTTATGCAGAAATGTTGAAAATTCAGAAAGATTCACAAACCTTTAAGCACCACTGTATATCCTTTTAAAAAATTTTGAGTTCTGCATGGTTTTGCTTTCATACAGTATTCTTTTAATCCCAAGTAAAAGCTCCCAAAATTTGCTTTATGCACAAACAGATGCCCTAATTATCAATAAATCTCATGCTTTTAAAGTTTAATGAGCTAAGCTAATTACATCATGTCATACCTAACCAAGTAATCAGGACACATATTTATTTTCAGTTTTACAAGAAATGTGCTTAAAGTTCTGAATCTTAACAAGCTTATGTAATTGCACAGAGTCACAGCTCAGCAAGAAACATAACAATATTCCTACTTTTTCTGTGCTGTAAGCAACGTTACTACTTTATATGTGTCTATGTGTGAATTCTTTTCCAATAGAGTATGGTTATATATATTTGAGTTTTTGTCAAAAGTGATATATTGTTCAAAATAAATTCAACTACACACAGATGTTTCAGCTGAAGCTTGATAAAATAAAAATAAGTAATTTGCATTTAAATTATTTTTCCTCTTTACAATGGAAATAAATCTATTAGCCTGCAACTGAAAGTATCATAGAGATAGGAGCTAGCAGAAGGAAGCCCTTTCCCTCCCTCCCTTCCTTCCTTCCTTCCTTCCTTCCTTCCTTCCTTCCTTCCTTCCTTCCTTCCTTCCTTCCTTCCTTCCTTCCTTCCTTCCTTCCTTCCTTCCTTCCTTCCTTCCATTCCATTCCATTCCATTCCATTCCATTCCATTCCATTCCATGCCAGTCCGTTCCATCCCATTCCATTCCATTCTATTCCATTCCATTCCATTCCATTCCTCTCTCTCTCTCTCACTCTCACTCTCCCTCTCTCTCTCTCTCCCTCTCCCCCCCTCTCCCTCCCTCCCTCCCTCCCTCCTACTGAATGGGATTGAGTATGATATAGGAGGCTGAGAGATAAATGCAAAACCCAATCTAATCTTTACCCAATCTTAAAGGATTCTCCATTCAGCACTGACCATCTTGTTCAGGAAAATTTTCTTACCTTGATAGGGTGACTAAAAAGCGATTTAGGTTTTGTCAGATCTCATTGCATTTTTCTTTGTTATCAGCCCCAATATGTAATACAAATGAGTTATTAGATTTAAATTTCTAAGCCATGACATTTTCAGTGTGTTTTGTTCTAGATTTTTAGGATTGATATCAAGAGACACAAGGATGAAAAATAATATGGACATGGGGATATATTCAGTGCAATCCATCTTCCACCAGACAAAGACTATCCCGCTTCGTTCATGATACGTTGGCCAACATGTCCTGCAAATGTGCTGAGGAGGAGAATTGAGGGAACTTTTCTTTCAGAAAGAGAACACTGAAGTTTCATAGAGGAAAAAAAAAAGGGGAATGCAGTCTTCTGCTTTAAACTAAATTAAACAAGACTTTTCCATGGTGACCCCAACCCAATGGAGGGGGGGGCACCTTTCTTGGTGATCCAACAGGCTCCACCTTTAGCCTTCTGGAAGTCCATAAGGAGCGGGCTCTTCCTCCAGGCATTAAGGTAGAGTGACATGGGAGCCTGCAGATTGGATGACTGAGACACAAAGTTGTGGTCTTTATTTTTATTTTTTTTAAATTGTTTTTGTAATTTTATTGCTGTAAGATGAGCAGCCTTACAAATCTTTTAAATTAAATAAACAATAATATTTATTTTTAAGAGTAGCACATCATATGCAATATCATCTAACATTTTACTCATGTTTGAAGCCATATTGTGTCATATTGTGTCATTTGACTGAATTTATTTTCTGTTTGCTGTACTTACTTACATAATTATGTTACAATTTTGGGTGATAGTTACTGTTATATATTGGTGCTACAGGTTTGTGTTTCTATGAACCGTAAAAACTGGTTATCATATATAATATGTAATTCTACATATTACATATGATAAAATTACGTATTATCTTTTTTTGTAATTTTATGACAAAATATGATAAAATTTTAGGTAAAAAATATTTATTGAATCAGAGCTTCTCTTAGTAGTAAAGACTGGTTTTCTTAAGAAAAGTATTCCTGAATTCACTATTAGGAGTCAAATGAGTCTAAGAATTTGCAGAAGTATCATATTGTCTAGGATAGCAATATCTGTACAATGTTAGTTTGGTATATCTAATTCAGTAGATTTGGGATATGACAGAAAAATTTCAAGCTCGCTGTTTGGTGAATCAGTGTGTACATTTTATGTACATTTTCCACATGCCTAAATCCAATATTCTGTTTAACAGGTGCTAAACTCAGATATACTTTTCCCCATTTGTCTGTTAAATTGAGAGTTTATTTTTATTGCTATAAAACTCTAAATATTTTAGGGCAGTAAATAAAAAGAAGAGTAAGCGTTTCAGCTTATTTCTTCAAAAATAATATATTTCTTTCTGAGGGATTCATTCAGAATAATAGAATAACAGAGTTGGAAGGGACCTTGGAAGTCTTCTAGTCCAACCACCTGCTGAGGCAGGAAACCCTATACATTTCCAGATAAATGGTTGTCCAATCTCTTCTTTAAAACTTCCAGTGTTGGAGCATTCACAACTTCCGGAGGCAAGTTGTTCCACTGATTAATTGTTCTAACTGTCAGGAAATTTCTCCTTAGTTCTAGGTTGTGTCTCTTCTTGATTAGTTTCCACCCATTGTTTCTTGTCCTGCCTTCAGGTGCTTTGGAGAATAACTTGACTCCCTCCCGTGGCAACCCCTGAGATATTGGAACACTGCTATCATGTCTCCCCTAGTCCTTCTTTTCATTAAACTAGACATACCCAGTTCCTGCAACCGTTCTTCATATGTTTTAACCTCCAGTCCCCTAATCATCTCTGTTGCTCTTCTCTGCACTCTTTCTAGAGTCTCAACATCTTTTTTACATTGTGGCAACCAAAACTGGATGCAGTATTCCAAGTGTGGCCTTACCTTATAAAGTGGTATTAACACTTCATGTGATCTTGATTCTATCGCTCTGTTAATGCAGCCTAGAACTGTGTTGGCTTTTTTGGCAGCTGCAAATGCTTTTTTGGAATTCACGGGTGAAAATTTTATATAGGTTTTTTGAATAACAGAAAATAGAATCTATTAGTTTTACAAAATCTAATTAATCTCTAACAGGTGTCCTTAATTGTACTAGCTGTTGTTGTTTTTTAAATGCAAATGTTTGCTTATTCTAAATTACTGATTTGTGGCTGTTTTCAAGATAATATGATAGTTATTGCTTCATGATACAACTGAGGCTGCTTTGCATTTTTGTATTAAAGAATAGTTGCTAGTAAATGACAATACAGGTAGTCCTTGGCTTACAATGGTAATTGGAACCAGGATTGCCATCGCTAAGCCATATGGTCATAAAACACAAAATCACATGACTGCAACACTTAATGACAACAGTCCCAGGATTCCCAGTTGCCTTTGTAAATCCAAGATGGGCAGGTCATTAAGTGGAAAGTGAAGCGAGGGCCAAAGTATGGAGGGGTGCTGAGGGGTGGGTGAGGCCCAGGGCAGACTGTGTGTGAGTTGGAGGCTGATGAGAGAAATGCCACAGTGCTGTGTGAGTGCAGGAGGGCTGTGTGGTGGAGGGCAGAAAGGCCCTGGATTGGACGGTATGGCACAGCATGAGTGCAGAAGACCGTGGGGTAGAAAGCCAGAATGACTTGTGACCATTCCTACCAGCTTCCCCATTGACTTTGCTTGTGGAAAGCCAGCAAGAAAGGTTGCAAATGGCAGTCACATGTTTCTGACTTCTTGCAACCTCGTAATCATGAGTCAGGCACCAAAGTGCAATGATGGCTGGAACTTCAAGGACCAGTTGTATATCTGCTTTTTCACCATTGCTGTAACTTTAAATGGTCACTGAACAAATGCACATAAGCCGAGGACCACCTGTATTTAAACTGTATTTTATTACAAAGTCATACACTAGCTTAGGTTTCCAAAGTTTCCAAACAATATTTTTTTTAAAAGGCTGACTGAGAATGCTTTGAATCAAATTAATCAGGATTTTTACTTCTGTTTTCTCTTCAGATAATTGAAACACGTTCACTGTTGTCTCAGTGGAGGGAGGAATTAGTATTACATATCTTTTTTCTTTTTACTTTAAAAGACAAAATAAATACATTTAAAAATCCATTCATGCTACTGAAGAATACAGTTTGGTTCAAATGCATTGGAATAATTCCTAGATACATGTCTGTGTTTGATAATGGTCAATAATTCTAATTGTCTCAAGTGAATATTGATATAAATAAGTGGCTTAAAATCCTCATGAAATTTGGGCAAAGAGTAAATGTGATATCACATTTACTTAAGTTACTCAGAGATGTAATGTTGATATTAAAAGCTGCTACTGTATTTTTCGGAGTATAAGACACACCTTTCCCCCCTCCCCCCCAAAAGATGGTGGAAATGTTGGTGCGTCTTATACACCAAATACAGCCATTTTTGGCCTCCCGAAGCCCCGCCCCCACATCCCATTTTTGTGAAAAATGGGCCCGTTTTTCGCAAAAACGGGATGTGCAGAGGGTTTGGGAGGACTGGAGAGTTCTCCTGGGGGCTGGGGGAAGGCAAAAATGCCAGTTTTTGCGAAAAATGAGCCATTTTTCACAAAAACGGGCATTTTTTCCTTCCCCCCAGCCCCCAGAAGCACTCTGCAGGCCTCCCAAACCCTCTGCGCGCCCTGTTTTTTTTGCAAAAACGGGTGAAAAACGGTCCTGTTTTTGCAAAAAAACAGGGTGCACAGAGGGTTTGGGAGGCCTGCAGAGTGCTCCTGGGGGCCGGGGAGGACAAAAACATTTTTTTCTTACTTACCTCTTCCAGATCTTGGTGCGTCTTATACACTGGTGCGTCTTATAGTCCGAAAAATACGGTAAATGTTTTAAATTGTCAGTATGGTATAATGATTAAGGCACCAGGCTAGAAATTAGGAGACTAGTTCAATTTTAGTCACTCTCTCCCAGCTATGGAGAAATGGCAATGGCAAGCCCCTTTGAAAAATCTTGCTAAGAAAACTCAAGGGACTTATCTAGGCAATCACCAAGAGTCAGCAATGACTTGACACCACACACACACACACACACACACACACACACACACACATGTAAAAAGTATTTTTACCGGAATGATAAGACATTCATGAAGTCCTTATGAGATGTTCAGGCTCCTAGATGTCTGTATTCAAATTAGGATTTTCACATGAGATTGGGGTGGGGGGTTCAACTTTCTCAAATTTCAGCTTTATTATTTGGCTGGTATTTTGACTACTGCAGTTTCCTGGAATGTAAGCGATTTGTCTCAAAAATCCTCATGGGCACAATTTGAAAGATATTATTTGCCCCTTTAATATTGGTTGTCTTTCTTCCATTAAAGACTTCAGAACACATTATATGGGCAATGTTAGCTGGAGACTTAAATCTGATCTTATTCCCCTAAGAGATATTGTAGGATAATTCTAGCCTGAAAATGGTTGTTAAGTCTTTATTTTTGAGTTCATAAGCAAAACCTGACATCAGTACTTTGGATCAACTCATTGTTAACAAGTCTTCTAAAACACTTCATGTTTAACAAAATAAAATTGGATTCATTAGCTGTGAAACATTTTTAAGAATTTATGCTTTGGGTCTGATGCATTCGCAAAATCCAGAAGTCCTTAAGTATTCATTTAAGTGAAAGCAGTTTGGGAGATCCCCAGCCCTATAGTTAACTAATTTGGAATGATCCAATGGGCAAGAGTTTTAAATAATGTTAATATTCTTTTAAGATGCATTTAATGCACTAAAAGATTTCCTTTGTGGTTTTGACATGTCAAAAAAAGTGTAGGAAAGGGGCGTTGGTCCTACCTGATATGCCCATTTTCTGTTGGTGCTGAGAGACTCCAGGCATGGATATCACTCTTGTCCTATAGCTCTATAGACTGGGTCTAAACCGGAGACACGCCCTCTGCTGACGCTCCCCAGTTTCGACGATGTTACAGTGATGTCTCATGACGTAGTACCTGCAACGACACCCCAAGTATATCCCGGACCAGACCCTAGGGTGAGGCTGGAGTCTCTCAGCATCGACAGAAAATGGGCGTATCAGGTAGGACCAACGACCCTTTCCTACACTTTTTTTGACATGTCAAAACCACAAAGGAAAACCACAAAGGCTCCTTTTCCTGTACGGTGCCTCGAGACTCCAGGCATGGGACATATCAAAGCTGGCTGTCCTCACGGGAGGGTACCTGTCTGGTCCTGCTCACCAGTCGTTCCCAGTACTCACTGAAGAACTCTCCTGCCAAAGGCTGCCTCGGCCGAAGCGAACGAATCCAGTCGGTAGTGCTGAATGAAAGGCGACGGCGAAGACCCGATCACCACCTGACAAATTTCCTCCACCGAAGCCTGTGTCGCCCAGGCTGCCATCGTGGCAGCACTCCTGGTAGAATGTGCTGTGAGCGCCCTGGGTCTTGGAAGGGCCTGCAAGTCATATGCCTTGACAATGATCGCCCGAAGCCACCTGCCTACTGTACATGCCGTAACTTTCTTTCCCATCGTAGCCGGTCAGACTTCTGAATGCCTGTGTCCGTTTTATATATACTGTATATCTGTAAGGCCCTCCTCACATCTAGCATGTGCCACTCCCTTTCTCTGTAGTGAGATGGATTGGGACAAAAATCCGGCAAAATCAACTCCTGCGCTCTATGAAATAGAGAGTTGATCTTGGGCATAAAAGCTGGGTCCAGTCTCAATACTACTCTATCAGCATGAAAGATGTATAACTCCTCCCTTACAGAAAGAGTGACCAACTCCGATATCCTCCTGGCCGATGTTATGGCCACTAAAAACACCACCTTGTAAGTGAGAAACTTGAGGTGGGTAGTTCTTAGAGGTTCAAAGGGTGCCCTGATGAGGGCCTGCAGCACCTTGGTGAGATCCCAGGTGGGATATCTATGAACCACCGGTGGTCTTAAATTGGTGGCTCCCTTAAGGAATCTCCGCACCTATGGGCGGTGCGCTATGGATTCTAGTTTCCCACAGGATAAAATCGATGCTAAGGCCGCTACCTGCCTCCGAAGGGTAGTTGGAGCTAACCCCTTATCCAGGCCTTCCTGAAGGAAGTCAAGCAATTGAGGAACTGATACTGTGGTGGGCTCCAAGTTACGTCTGGTACACCACCTACAAAAAATCCCCCATGTAGCGTTGTAGATCCGAGTAGTGGATGGTCATCTGGCAGCCTGGATGGTCTGTATGACGCCGGAGGAGAAATTTCGCTCCATCAGAAGTCTCCACTCAACTGCCACGTGGTCAAGTAGAGCCACTGTGGGTCTGGATGGCATATGGGCCCCTGCCTGAGGGAGACTCTGTCTGGAGGAATCTTCCATGGCCTGGCAATTGACAGGCTGACCAGATCCACGAACCACGGACGTCTGGGCCAGTGTGGTGCTATCAGTATCACTTCCGCCCTCTCGGCTAACATCCTCCTGAGCACCTGTGGAATCAAGGCCAGGGGTGGGAAGGCATAAAGAAGCCCTCGAGGCCACGGACAACGAAGGGCATCGATTCCCTCTGCCCCCTGTGCTGGAAACCTTGAGAAGAAGTGGGGCAGCTGGCTGTTTGCTGGGGAAGCAAAAAGATCTAATATCGGAGGGCCAAACCGATTTGATATTTCCTGGAATAAGTCTGGGTGCAGACGCCACTCTGAATGGTCGATGGTGGCCCTGCTCAGCCAGTCTGCCCACACATTCTTCACCCCTGAGATGTGTTCGGCCCTTATGGAAAGCACGTTATTCTCCGCCCAGCAACAAAGTCGCTCTGCCTCCTTCATGAGCGCCTTGGAGTGCCTGCCCCCTTGCCTGTTGATGTGTGCCTTAGCCGCCACATTGTCAGTGAGGAGGAGGACATGCCTTCCGGCAATCTGCTCCTTGAATTCTCGCAGGGCCAGACGAACTGTCTTCAGCTCTAGCCAATTGATCTTTTGGTGTAAGTCCCTCTGTGATCACCTCCCTTGGGCCACCAGATTCTGGAAATGGACTCCCCAGCCCTCCTGACTGGTTCTGTGGTGATAGTCAGACGCTTCTGGTCCCTGTACACGCAACCCTTGTTAATATGATCTGAAGTCCACCAGAGGAGTGACCTCAGGACTGCCCTCGGGACCCTAACTTTCACCGGTGATGTGCCCCTGCCTTTTCTCTGGAAAGGGAGCAGGAAACACTGTAATGGCCTGGCATGGAACCTAGCCCAAGGAACTATCCCTATACACAATATCATCTTGCCGAGCAGTGTGGACAGCAAGGCAAGGGGGGCTCTCTTTTCCAAACTGATCTGCCTTGCTAATGTCCTGATGCTCTCCAGGCGATCTGGCGACAGAAACACCTGCCCTGATAAGGTATCTATTATTGCCCCTAGGTGTAAAAGGCGAGTAGCCGGTTTGAGGTGGCTCTTTTCCACATTGATGGAAAAGCCATGGCTCTGCAAGAGCTGAACCGTGACCCGCAGGTCTTCCTCTGCTCGTCTGAGAGATACTGACTGTATTAATATGTTGTCAAGATAACATTGTATCCTGACTGGTAGTGTCCTGAGAAAGGCTCCTAGCGCTGCCAATAGTTTGGTGAACACCCTGGGTGCTGATGCCAATCCAAATGGTAAGGCTCTGTACTGCAGGTGTCTGCCGTTGTAACAGAACCTTAGGTACTTTCTGTCTAGAGGTGAAATTGGTACGTGAAGATACGCCTCCGTGAGGTCGATGGAGGTCAAGAAATCTCCTCCTCGGACATTCTCCAAAATCGATTGTAGAGAATGCATCTTGAACCTCCAGTACCGTAAGTATTTGTTAAGTCCTTTGAGATTGAGAATTGGTCTCAACCCCACCCCCCGAGGCTTTCTGAATCACAAACAGCATGGAATAATAACCTTGTCCCTCCTGATCAACTGGGACCACTTCCACCGCCTGTATATGCAGTAGATGCTGGATGGCGGCTTCCATGCTCTTCCTCTTGTTCACGTCTCTGGAGATGGGACAACGAATAAAACACTTCGGGGGGGGGGGGGGGGGGGAAATTCTAGGGATAGACCCGATCTTATGGTCTCCCTTACCCAAGCGTCCGTAGTTGTTTCTTCCCATTGGTGAGCAAATAGCCCTAGTTGGCCACCAATGGGAGCCGTGGCCCTGGCGTTATCAAGAGCGACGAAAAGGGCGGTTTCCCCCTCCTCGAAAGGGTCACCTGTTCTGGGGCTGCGTTTTGGTCTTATCCACAAACCCCTGCCCCAACTGGTTATACTGTCTGGGTGCATAACCCCTCTGTTGTTGCTGAAACCCAGACCCTGCATACGGGCGAAAATAAGGCTTACGGAAGGGAGGGGAGGGTCGGCGATCAAACCTCCTGGAGATCGATGGCAACACTCTCCTCTTGTCCCTAGATTCCACCAAAACTGGATCCAGGGATGCACCAAATAGCTTGCCCCCTTTAAAGGGCGCTGAAGCTAACTTCCACCTCCTCTTAGTGTCTGCCTGCCAGTGCTTTAGCCACAGTAGACGCCTTGCTATGACAGAAGAAGCAATTGCCCTAGCTCCGAATTTCACAGAATTCAACGTGACATCCGCCGTGAATTCCGCTGCAGCGACAACCTTGTTGAAATCCTGGTGAGTCCGCAGATCAGAGGGCGGGACTCTTTCCTGCATCTGCTTCAACCAAAGCAATGATGCTCTGGTGAAAAAAGAAGCTGCTGTGGCAGACTTGACCGCCCAGGCAGCCGCTTGGTGAGCCTTGCGAAGCGTAAGCTCCATCTTCTTCTCGTCTGGCTTAAGCACGTCCTCCACATCAGAGAGAGCAGCTGAGGGGGATGCCAACACCATCACCGGCTCATCTACCTCCAGGATCTGTAGAAGCTCAGTGAGATCCGGGGTGACATTGTAGAATTTTTTGTCAAAGGACATGGGATTTGGATAAGCCCCAGGAGAAACCCACTGCCTCTGAACTACATCCATAAATAATCTTGGCGCTGGAATGGCCTCTGTTTCAGTCATGGGCTCTGAAAACAGGAGTTCAGAGGGATCTGCAGGCTCCTGAGAAGCCTCAGGCTTTGACGAGTCCGTCCCTAGCCGGGTTGAACTCTTAGCCTTAAAAAGTAGCGCCTTAAACAAATGAGGCCGGAACAACCCTTTGAAGCTAGGTTATTCAGGCGCCATACCCTCATCTTCTGACAACTCCTGATCAATCAGGCCCTCTTCCTCCGAAACTGAATCTTCACTCCTCGAGGAAGAGTCCGGAGAACAGGAAGCCTGGTAACTCAGCAACTCCCTTGGATGCTGAGGTGAACTCTCCTGCACCTGCATTTCCGATGCCATCGTTGCTGTTTGGAGGAAATGCTGTCTGCCAGCTTCAAAACCTCTTAACTGCCTCAGAAATCCATTGTTGGACTAAAGGAGGCATTTCTATATCACCTTCCCCCAGCGGGCGGAGCCCCGCTGCCGTGGGAGTGAAGGTAGCCTCGGGTGGATGCCTTCTCTGGCTCGCCACCCCCCTCTCCTGTGATAAAGGTGAGAAGCCCTGTGGAAGCCAAATGCCACTTGTAGATGGCCCAGGATCTGGGATAGAGACTGAACCCGGCTCCTCCTGCATAATCAAGTGTCCTGCAGTGCTGAGATTATCAGACTCCGATATCTGGCTGAAAGCAGGGCCAACCCTAACATCCTTTTCTACAAGGGGGTTTAGGTGCTTCCTTTTCTCTGCTGCTTTAGCCCCTTTTTCCACCTGCTTCTCCAAGGCCCTTTGAAGCCTTTGCTCCGCCTTTTCCTGGGCCTTAGAAGGCTTCTTGTTGGGGACAGCCATGGATTTTGTCATGGCTGCTGCTCCCCTGGCCCCATTCTTAGGTCTAGAGGATCCATGCTTGGAGCCGCAACTGCTAGCTCTGCTTGCCTGAGCTCTTTCAGCCATCTCTCTGTGTGCATGTGAAAAAAACTGCAGACACTGTGTAATACCTGGTCTACTAGTCAGCTTTCTTCTTCTTCTTTTTTTTCTCTAAAGCTTCCTGCCAGGAAAGGCCCCAAAAGAAAAATGGCTCCAATGGCCTCAGTTATCTTACCACACCACTCACACTCAACAAGTTCCAGAAGGCTACTGTACTTTGGAGGTCCTGGTCTACCTCCCAATCAAGCTGGCAGCCAAAAAGCCTCAGCAGTTCTGTATATAGGCAATGCTGGAGGTCCCGGTCTACCTCCAATCGGGCAGGCAGCCTAGAAACCTCCACGTGGTCTGGGGCCGGCAACAATCCGAACTGCACTCCCTCCTGGGCAGGCAGCTGAGAGATAGCGCTCTCCTGAGTGCTACTAGCCGGTAACACTCACTAATCACCTTTCGGAGTAGCGTGCTCTAGCTCACTGCCCCCATGCTACTCCACTTTCAAAATGGCACCTGGCCTCTTTGCCGTTTCACGCCAACTAGAAAAAAAGCCGCCTGAGCCTCCAGAACGCGCCCAATTGCATTGGCAGCCACAAGGAGTCAAAACGCACCATTAGCCAACCTTTCTTTCCAGCGACGCCTTCCAATCCTTCCTCGTTGCGGGGTAGCGGGCTCGAGCCACTGGCTCTTCACGCAGGCCCCCGAAAATGGCTGCCGCAGTTAGTGGAGCCTTTTCTGGCCTCCCTTTCCTGCAATACCAAGCCTCCAATAACAGCGGGCTCGAGCCTAGGGCTCTTCACGCTGTAACCTTCTTCCTCTCTTCCTTGCACTCTTCTTCCAAATTACTGCTGTAACCAAAAGCTGTTTTTGGCAGAGCTCACTCTGCCACATCTATCCAGAGCTATAGACTGAGTCGAAACTGGGGAGTGTCAGCAGAGGGCGTGTCTCCAGTTTAGACCCAGTCTATAGAGCTATAGGACAAGAGTGATACCCATGCCTGGAGTCTCAAGGCACCATACAGGAAAAGTTTGGATTTGAACCTCTGTTATGTTAGAAATATAGCATTTTGGTGGGGAAAATGACTCATTTATGGGCTTTGTTCTGTGGTAGTATTCTTTTGATTCAACATCTGATTGTTAATAGGGCATGGGAGGTGGGGGAGATGTTAAATGTGTTGTTAAATTATATTCCAAAAATTTGGAAACTGCTGAAATAGGAAAAATGTCAAACATACGATGTATTAGATGCAGCCAAAATGGTTTTATTCCAGTGTAAAGACTGAATTATCTCTCATATGAAATGGTTGAAATCAAATTTTTGTTTTATATGAATTAATTTCAACATTATTCTTTTTGTCTTGTTCATTTCTGTGTTATCTTTTTCGTGTGTGTGTGTGTGTATGTATGTGTGTGTGCCTGTGTGTGTGTATTAAAATGAGTAGGAAATAATCTTCATATATAAATAGCCTTTTTATTTTATATATTTTATACCTTGGTTCTATTTATACTGGGATTGTTTTTAATATATTAATTTAAAACATATGCACACATACACAAAGCCACATAACAAAAATTTCTAAGAAGAATCTTCTAATTTGTAATAGCTAAAGATTTAAGAAATCATGATTGAAGATTAAAGATAACTTCAAAAAAGAATAGAGCATTGTGAAATATAGTTTCCAGAAATGAATATATTGTAACTTGCAATCAATTCTCTAGTTAAACTACTAGTACTTCATACAGGATTGTTTTTGACAGAATAAAATGGAGAACTGCTCTGCTCTGCTCTGTTCTGTTCTGTTCTGTTCTCCCAGAGAAAAGAAGGGATGTGAGTGTGAATGAATGAATGAAAAGGGAAGAAAGAAACAACAGTACTGGAATTCCTAATTCTAATTACACATACTCTAGAGAATTAAATTATTCTTGAAACTCCTTATGGAAACCTCAGTAAAGAGGCAGAATGAAGTTAGGTACATAAAATCTAATTAATTAAACCGATTAAAGTTAGTTAATTGAATAGATTAACATTTATTATAGAAACCTCTATTAAAGTTAATTAAACAAAATGCCTATTAAATACACATATGCTTACACTTTTTAAAATTAATGACAAAGAAATCAATTAGTTGAATAACTTAATAATTGCAGCAAGCCTATTGCACTTAAAAATCTATAGAATGCAGAGACCCAACCCTACTAACGTTATATAACTATTGCTTTTCTTAGCATTCTCCTACATCACTCCAGAGCTTACTTGTTTTTGCATTCTGCCTACTTCTTATAGTTAAGTTACCAATGCATTATGCCTTTTGTATAATAAATATTAGCCAGCCTGTCTCACAGACTGACACTCATTGGGGCCCAGAGGAAGTGACTTCCCCATGTCACCCAACTGGCTACTGAGGATTGGAATCTGGCTCTCTCTGCTCCTAGTACAGTGGGTTAAACATGCTGGCTCTTGCTATACAACTGTAATAAACAGGTATCTTATATAAATAGTATATAGCAATTTAACTTGTTCCTTTCACCCTTTACCATTTTGTTGTTTTGACAAGTATGTAAGAGGACTAAGTCCCCTTATAACTTTAGAAATTTATGATTAAAATGAGTTTGTGCAATGTCTGCTTCATATATGACTTCTCTCTTCAGCAAATGATTTGATACTTCAGTTTTGTAAATATGATCCTGATAAATTTGTAAGTATATAGTACATTTTTAAAACATTTCAATTTCAAATTGAAGGCTGTCAGTCATTCTGGAATTTCAGTACCAATTTATTCCAAATTTAATGTTGAAATTTAATACCGTAGTGTATTAGGATTAAGGTTCAGTTAAAGGATACATTAAATAATACTTCATTTTCCTTCCTTTGATTGATTATTTATACAATTTATCGGTTGCATGACTCTCGGTGTCTCTTGGTAGTTTACAATTAAAAGTTAGAAAACAAAAACCTTGTGAACTCTCAAATTTTTTTTCTGCTATGTATTCAAAATGGACAGTGGTTAATATATATAATCTCTAGCAATACTGACACTGCAAACGGATGCCAAGCCCAGGTTCTAAATGAAAGGGAGCGACCCATAACAAACCCATTGGATCATTTGAAGCTGAGTAGATTACTGCCCCTGCATCAGACAAAAGCAAATTGTCCAGATGGAAGGTCAGAGCACCTAAAACCACATTTACAATCCCTCCACTGCTGGTAGATGATGAGGCACATGATTATGTGAACATATCCTTGGAAAAGAGTTAATGGGGCATCTTCATGGACAGGCATCTTCATGGAGACAAGGAGGATGAATGGACATAATCTAAACCAAACATGTCTTTTCCTAGGACACTATAGTTACCTGAAATACTGCAAGGCCCTACTCATTATTCTTGTCAAAGAAGGTTTATATATCAAAGGTCTTCCTGAAAATGGGAAATGTATGTCTAAGTCCAGGTTTATTTAATGAAGTAATGAGATGAATCTCTCTTAGGAGACAATTCTAAAGCATTGTCACTGAAAAACACTGTCACCGCATTGCAGCAAATTAATTTTAAGGCTTTTAAGACAACATAGCTCAGAATGATTGATTAACAGTTTGTACAGAAGAAGACAATCCTTCAGATATCTGGGGTTTGATGGTCATCAGCGATTTAATTTATACCTGGCAACAATTGACAGAATGACTACCTATTCAAATTATAACAAAGTTGTTGTTTTGTTGAGAAGATGGAAAAAAGGTAGGCTGAGCTATATTTTTTTAGCTGAATATAGAGCTGGTTGAACATTCATACCCAAATGTACAGCACTGTGAAGCCAGATAAAGGTAATAAGTGATGTAACACAGGTCTTCATTCTGCTGTGCTGTTCAATATATTTGGAAGTGTTAGAAACTATCAAATGTTCAGAAGGCATTGGGGATGATGGCTGATTCCAACATAAAGATGGGTTGGGTAACAAACATCTTACATGACAATTTTAAGATAAGGGGTGAGCTTGGAAACACTGGAGCAATTCTCAGAAACTAATTAAGTTGAATTTCATATAGGACACTTGGAAATTCCTACATTTGTAATAAAAATCATATTTTTATGATTTTTAGTATTAGGAGGACCATATTGTTAGCTATAAATGCAATCACAGTCTGAATAAGAGCCAGAAATTTGATGCAGTTGGGAAAAAAAGCAAGGCATTTATAAACTATATGAACAAAAGTATAGTGTCAAGAGCATTGCCCCCCCCCCCAGATTTAAATGGTACCTAAATTTATCTTTACAATTATTATTTGAGAATAACTTAATTCCATGGACACTTAACTTTGCACTGTCTCTTCAGGTTTAAGGAGTAATATGCACTTACAGAGAACATAGATCATGGCTCAGACCAGCAAGATATAAAAATATATATTTGTTTCTGCATCATAAATAGGTGAACATCTTAATTGGTTGAATCTGAATTTTGTAACAACTACTCTGAATTTCAATAGATTTAATGTTTGGAGATTGCTGTCTTGTTTACTTTAAAAATAAGTGTGATAACTTAGTGATCAGATGTAGTTCACTTATACAATTCTGTAATTATTGGATGTTGAACTTGGCACAACTTGTATTTTGTAAATAAAAATAATGATTTCATTTGACATCTAGCTCTTTTGAAATTGTGAGCTTCAGTAGTACATTCATGTTTTAAATATAATTTCTCCTTCCTAACTTTGAAAGGGACTATAACCATCCATTTCATGAGTGTTGGAAGTTTGTATTTCATTGAGGAAGAGGAAACATATTTTTGGTCTGTACAATAAAAGACAAAATTAATTGACCACAGAATGTTACCATTGTGGCAATGCTGACAGGAGATGTGTGATGCCTATTAAGGAATGTGGTATATGGTTCTTTTAATCATAATTTCAGAACAAAGTAAGCACTTATCTCTTCATATACACAATTTAACAAAAGATTTCATAGCCGAATCAAATCATAGTACCGTATAGATCAGTGGTTCTCAACCTTTCTAATGGCACGACCACCACCCCCGCGACCGCCGCCTGCCCCCTCCTGCAGGGGTGAACTGCTCCTGGTTCGGCCGTGCCTGCGGGTTGCCGGATAGCCGGTAGCGACACAAGCGGGAGACTTCGCCCACCCGCCGCCATTTGGGTTCTTTTACCCTCTGCGCATGCGCAAAGAATTCTGCGCATGCGCAGAGGGTAGAAGAACCCAAATGGCAGCGTCCGGGCTACCAGCTGACGGCGACCCGCAGGCACGGCCGAACCGGGACCTTTTTACCCCTGCAGTGACGGTGGCACCAAGATGGCGGGCTAACGCGTGCGGCGACCCCTGTGAAATGGTCGTTCGACCCCCAAAGGGGTCGCGACCCACAGGTTGAGAACCGCTGGTATAGATAGTGTTACATAGTGTTTGAAGGAACATGTATTTGTTCTATCTTGAACTAGTGTCACTTCTTGCAGTCCTGTGATGACCTATGCCTATTTCTTCTTCCCTTATATGTACGGTAATATTAATATTAAATTCTCAGATACAAGTAGCCCTTGACTTATGACCACAGTTGAGCCCAAAACGTTTGTTGTGAAATTTGTTAAGTGAGTTTTGCCCCATTTTATGACCTTTCTTGCCACAGTAGTTAAGTGAATCACTGTAGCTGTTAAGTTAGTAACACGGTTGTTAAGTGAATCTGGCTTCCCCATTGACTTTACTTGATGGAAGGTTGCAAAAGCTGGTCACATGACCCTGGGACACTGCAACCATCATAAATATGAGTCAGTTGCCAGGCAGCTGAATTTTGATCACATGACCATGGAGATGCCACAACAGTCTTAAGTGTGAAAAATGGTCATAAGTCACTTTTTTCAATGCTGTTATAACTTTGAATAGTTACTAAACGAACTGTTGTAAATTGAGCACTACCTATACCAGTGATGGCGAACGTATGGCACGCGGGCCACAGGTGGCACGCAGAGCCATATCTAAGGGCACCCGAGGCGTTGCCCTATGTCAGCTCCAGCTCGCATGTGCACGCTGGCCAGCTGATTTTCGGCCTTCTTTTTGGCCGTTTTCGCTCTCCCAAGGCTTCAGGAAAGCCTCCTGAAGCCTGGGTACGGCGCCCAACCGGAAGTTCACTTGTGTGCTCACCCCCAGCCTCCTTGAGTCCGTTTTTCTGAACTTCCGGTTTGCCCGTTGGGCCGTTTTTTGCCATCCCAGGCTTCAGTGAGGCCTTTGCGCATTCGCGGGGGGGGTGCATGTGCAGGGGCAGCATGGAGGGGTTGTGCGCATGCGTGGGGGGAGGGAATGGGTGTGGGCACGCACGCGCGCTAGCGTGCGCACACACACCCCTTTTTGGCACGCAGACCAAAAAAGGTTCGCCATCACTGACCTATACTGTGTTTGGCTCTGAGTAACAGATGCTACAGTATATTAATTCCTATATGGTTTCCAGTCTTAGTGCATGAAGCCTATAAGCCTCAAACAGGAGATAATGTGCTTTGAACTGAATCATCTCAATATGGCCATAGGATGAAAGATCTGAAATGCTCACTGGAGGTCAGGTTTTTTTAAAAAAATGTTAATGAAAAATAATACATACATTTCCTTTTCTGTTGTATCACATAATTGGCTGTCACTGCAAGACATAATTATCTGCTTTTCCAAAACTGCTCAGATAATATAAGGCAAGCTTAGTTAGAGAGCATCAAAAGAGAATTTACAAAGCTTGGAAGCCCTGGTTTTTGTTTTTGTGTTTTTTATTATTGAGATTTAGTTGACTTAAGGAACCTTGACTGAAATATATGTTTGTTCACAGACCTTATAAACAGCATGGCACATAACTTTGTGACCAAATTATAGGGCTTGTTTTGCTATAGATGTAACACATTCCAAATATAATTGTGTGTAAACAATTTTTTTTTGAGGCAGGGAGCAGAAATATAATGAAACTGAAGAACTGACGTTGCTGAATGATACTGTAAAGGTTACTGATTTGCAGCAGGTCTTTAAGAACTGAGGTGGGATATTTTTTATTAGTGTTGCATATTAAATTAAAGAATAGGGAAACAGAGAATTCTACTCGTGAAGATGGAAAATAAGAGTTAGGAACTTTAGAAACTAGGAAAACTGAAAAAGCATGTAGTGGTGGTGAAAATGCTTTCAGTGATAGCTAAAATCAGTTTTCTAGAAAAATACTCGGAGCATAATGCATGTGTAAATATCAAAAAAGACATAACATTATGAAAAAGAAGGAATAGCAGTGTCAATATATTATTGTTCAGTTCTGCCAAGGTGAACAAAATTAATGTGTTTCTGGAACTAAGATTTCAAAGAGAGAGAGAGAGAGAGAGGAAGGGGGGGAGAGAGAGAGAGAGAGAGAGAGAGAGAGAGAGAGAGAGAGAGAGAGAGAGAGAGACACACTGATCATTACTGTTCCTTAAGAATGGAGAATTAAGCTAGTTTCTAGTAGCTCACTATTAAAAACCGTTCTGTAATCAAGAAGTTTGTAATCAGATATGTTTGTTTTAGGGAATGCAAGTTTTACTGTACTGCACAAAGTGATAGAAATCATAGAGGTTGTTTTCCTTCCATGGCTTATAGCTTATTGATGCTTGGGCAGTCAGGAAACAGATACATCCGAGAGCAGTGAAGACTGAAATTAATAAGGTCAGGAATAAGCATCCTGACACCCCACAAGATCATTAACAAAATGCTTTGTAGATGCTTATCACAACTGAGGCTGAAAAAAACCCCAGAAAGATGTTGCAATGGGAGAATGGGAGAAAGAGATTTAGAATTTAAACCTTGGAGCAGATACATACAGTATATGGCTTGATCATCTAGCTGGTGACATTCTGCAGATGGAATAAGGATGTAATTTTACATTATCCTTATTGCCATAATGAACCTGAACTTACATTCATGACTGTTTCTATTTGCTTCTTATCTTCTTTTAACATTGCTCTAAGCATCTCTTCACCCATTTCATGTGTTTTATGACCACATCTAATTGTTGTTAACCAAGGACCATCTGTATTATCAGCATACTGATCGTACTTTACCCATGCTGACAAGTGGCTTTGTCTACTGTAGTGACTTCACATAAATGTTAAGAGAGTTAAGACCTGTGGCATTCTGGAAAGTGAAAGCCAAGGTCTAGATAATTTCCCTTCTACCATTAGTTTGAATTTTGCTCCAAATTGTTATGTATACTAGCAAACCAGTGGTGATTTAGTGAGGATGAGTATTTTCACAGGTTCATTGGAAAACAAGCATCTCTATATTAATTGGATTTGGAAGAAATCTCTAGATTTCTATTGGATTTATTGTTATACAGACTGAAATGTTTCATCCAACTGATTTGTATGCTTTACTCATGACAGGAGACAAATTGGAAACTAAGCTTTTATATTTTCAGTAAAGGACAGGTGGGGCAGCTTTGTACATGAATACTAAGTATTTAGGCTGGGTAAAGCATTTGAATGAGTTGTTGTACAGAGAGTGGGACCATAATCAAAGAGCTGTATAAGGCCCCCAAATAATTTCAAGGGTCATAATTTCAGCACAGCACAGCACTTTTTTTTTTTTTAAATAAAAAGTGGGAATGACTTGGAGAAAGTTTTTGGGTGACTGACTCTCATCCAAATGCATAAAAAAACAACACCTGAACACCACTGAAATGCCTAAAAATTGCCTGGAACACTGCTGCCAGAATTAACCAGAAAAGGGAATTAATGTTGGCTATACAATTTTTTGTTCAAAACAATGGAATAAATCAGGGGTGGGTTCTGGATCCTTTTGCTGCCGGTTCGCTCAGGGTTGCGCCGTGCGTGCGCACGCCCACAGCAATAAAAAAATTAGCTTCTGCGCATGTGCAGAAGCAAAATCCAAGATGGCGGCGCCCACGGAGACACCGACAGAACCGGCTCCGTGACGTCATCACCGATTTACTAACGGTTCTAAAGAACTGGTAGGAACCCACCTCTGGAATAAATATGAGGAACATGACATTATTATGCATAAAATTCATTGATAGACTTCCTGAATTAGCTGAGAGAAGGCAGCTGATCTTAGCAAAAAGCATTCCCATGATATGTGAATTTTTCTTTTTAATTCTTATACATCATTGAGCATTCTTATTAGGGACTGTTAAGAGGTGCAATAAAGGTAACATTAGCATGATAATTCTGTATAGTTAGTTTTACTAATTTATGGTGAATGGGTTAGGTAAAACCAGCTTTATAACAGGTCATAATTTGTCACTTTCAATGGGCCAGTGAGTATGGTCAATACACTTTTCCAAGGCATGAAAGTACAGTTCATTCTTATAAAATGTAATAATTCACTGAAGTTGATTTGTTTTGTCTGGAAATGAGAATTTAATGTAGGATTCATAAAAGTAGGAGACATATCATTCACATTAAATTGATTTATAGGGATAAAATTTAATGTTCATACTTTTTTTCAGAAATTGTAGCCTAGTCTTTGCTTCAGTGTTTCAGTATGATCCCTATAATAAACTTAGACTCATAGAGATCATATCCTTCAGATATATATGTAACAAAAAATGTATTTACTCCCCAGAAAGCCATAGATAGCTCCTCATTAATGGGCAACTCTAGAGATAGGAGTAAATTAGACAGGATGATGTCTAACGCAGATGGTTCATAATTTAGACCTACTAAACTTAAATTATAGTTGGGAGAGCAATACATTTGGAGATTTCATTTATTGTGCCCCCCCTTGGAACAAGACTAATTGATTACTTCATATTCTCTGGTGGGATGACAGATATGATCTCTAATTTTAATGTGAAGATATCCCTGAGTAGTGATCATTTTCCTCCAAACTTGTGTCTAGCTTTAAAAGGAAGATAACAAATATAAAAAATGTTGCTATCCAGAACTCCCATCAAACTGCAAATTATATTCATGTAAAATGAACAAAGGAGAGGGAAAGAAACAATAAAACTTGTATATAAATCTTGTAAGGTTCATAGTTTATATATTTTCTTAATTGATTAAACTTCCCCAGAAAGGATCTGTAATTTGTACCTACCTTAGCCTAAGCACTTTATTCAAAGATGTACTAGCCAGTAAAACTAAATGGGGAATATGTAAAAGAAAGTCCCAACCCTGGTTTGATGAGGACTGTATAAAAGCTAAACATTCCCTAATTGAACATTTTAAATTATGTAAGAGTAAAGACTGTCCACAGTTCCTGAAATCTCTTCAGGAGCAAAAATGGGAGTATAAAACTACTGAAAAGGAAAAGAGAGAAATGCTTTAGTATATTATCGTTGACCATAGGAGAAAAACTAAGTTACAGGTTCCAATTACGACTTCCATGTGGGAGGTTAGGATTAAAGTTAAACTAAACAGTGACTGGTGGATATGAATACTAGCAGCTCTATTTACAGCTATAAACTGTACATTTAAAATGCTCCCTAAATAGAACAACTTTATTATTATAAAAAAGGGAATGATTTGATCCATCCGATTATGCCCAATTAGACTATTAAGCATTATCTGTAAGCTTTATATCTTTATCTCTATATCTATACATATTTGCTGGAAATTAGTGGACTGGTTAGAAGAAAAGATCAGGATAGGGAAATCAACCATGGACCAGTGCTTGATCCTACAACATCTCATTGAATAATATATATTCCCCACCATCACCACAGGAACACTTTATATGGGATTTTATTGATTTTAAAACAGGCTTCCATAGTTTCTAGAGAATCTTTCGATACATGCTTGTTAGCATTCACTAAATTTCTGCATAAGAATGACATCCAAATAAGCCTTTTTGACCTGGTACCTACTTCTTATAAGAGTTAAAGCAAGGTTGTATTCTAGACCTCTTATTATTTTCTAGATTAATGATATGGTGGCAAGACTTGCAAAATTAGAACATTATTTACTAAACCTGGCTGGCAGATGATGCAGCCAGCGTTTCTGCTGCTCCTATAGGTTTGAAGGCAGCACTACAGTCAATTGCCTCCTGCTGCATTGACCATGATTTATTAATTATGAAAACAAAGTGTATGGTCTTTTCAAAAAAAGCCTTCTGGACACAATAATAGGTAACAAATAAATGGCAATGACATTGAAGAAATTCAGGCTTCAAATACCTTGCGGTGAGGAAATTGAAACTGTGGGTAATGTGCTTAGCCTTTTTTATAGAAATGTATGAGATATGTATATTTCTCCATGTATAATATAATATCTGGGCAGGCCTGAGGCTGCTTTTCTTAGTCTTTTACTAGATGACCAGGGGGCAGGGATTTCAAACAATGTATCCCGATTCTGGGTCAGAGCTACCATTAAACTACTTCAAGTGAGGTGATGCTGAGCCTTCACTAGGCTTCCCTAACTCAATATCCTTCCTTCCACTGACCCTCCCCTTTCCCCCCAACTTCTCCTTTTAAATATACACAGACCATTTTATGTTTTATTTTGCTATTTTATTATAATTAGTTGCACCATAATTGTTTTAATCTTAAGGGCTTTAGCAATTACTAGACTTAATATAAGTTAACATAGCTTTATCTCCTTGTAGCATTTTATAAATTCTAAAATTACTTGTCCATTTAGTTATCTATCCAAGTTATTTATAGCATTTGGATTATTCATTGTAAAATTAATTGTAATTTTATGGGATTCTTTTGCATTTTAATTCCTATACTCTTATTTTCCCCCCAATAATAGTTTACCTTATTTTTATTCCATCAATACGGCTTTGTTTTTGTTTCTACTTTAGAGTAATTATTAGGTTATTAATTTTATGCTGGTCCTATGACCAAATTCCTCAGAGAAGCAAAATTGTTCTGTCCTATGTGGCATTTCATTAAAAAAATCTTTCCTACTCATTATGAAGTATAATGTTTACCATTTCAGTCCCTAAAGCTAAGTAGATACTAGTCAAGTACTATTCAGTTTTAACATTGTGTTATTTTTTATCCATTTTTAATACAGCTTTAAATTATTAACAACATAAATTAACAAAACATTAGAGAACCACAACAACAAAATATGTAAAAATAAGTTTGATAAAACTAGCAACAAAATTGAAAATTGAAGGTCTTCCAAAAAGTGAAGGCTTTAACAAATTTCCAGAAGGCTGTTAAATGGGAAATGAGACTTTCTTCTGAAGAGAACCTAAGCAGTCTCCGAAAATGTTCCTTCCCTAATCCCAAACAAATAGGCTTCATGGTTTGATTGGAAGTACAAGAGGTTCTCCAAAGTTGATCGATGCATTAATTTGGGAGACTAGAAAACCGTGCAACTGTTTCATTAAGAAACACATTCTGGATATGCTATTATTGTTAATAAATGGGCTAAAGCATTTTGGATCAATCATAGTTTCCAAAAAGTCTTCAAAGGCAGACCCACAGAGTATTTATTGCAGTAATAAAAACATTTACAGCATCAACGTGTCCAGATTTGCATTCTGTGTGATGCAATTGATATACCAATCTGAGGTAAATTTTTCCTGTATACCACGTTTCAAAAACCTGGTAAAATATATGCTTTCAAGAAGAAACACAGAGTGGATCCCAGTTCTGGATCAGGTTTATTTATTAAGAGCATTTCTACTTTGCTCCAGGTTGTTGGCCCACATTCATTGTCATATTATATTTAGGCAATAGTTCAGGATCTCAGCACCCTTCACTGGAATAATATGGAAAAGTGAGAGTGTCATAGTGACATTAAGTTTCTCAAAACACCAAATCACCCTCAAAAAGTTACATATAGATGTGGAGTGCAGGGGGACAGTATAGAACTCTGTGAATCTTTATTGGCCAATGTGTAGGATGTTGAAATTTTCAGCAGTATCTTCCTAGACCCTCTTCCCAGAAAGGACTGAAGTTACTGCAGAATATTCCACCCAGAGCTGCCTATCCAGAAAGGCAAATGAAAAATAATGAATCATAAGAGTAATGATAGCCTGTATATTAGAAACCTTTAACACTGTTGATTAAGACAGTTTAAAAAGAGACTGAAGATATAAGAACATTGATAATTGGCCCACCAAATTTGTAATACACCTTCTACTTACTGTTTCATAAAGAGTGGGCGAACAGATATTTTTCCTATCAATACAGGGACAGTTGATTCCGCTTGAGAATAGTATACACAAATTCTCATGTTCAAGATTTTTGGGTTCACCTTTGGTTCATATAAGAATTCAATAGCATAGGAAGCAACAGATAGACTCAGGTTAATGCTCAGATCAATACAATTTATTTTAATACATTTGTATCCAAACTTTCTTTGAGGACAAGAGTGGACCACATTGGGTCCCAAGAGCCCCCCTGGGTTGCAACACCAAAATTTAGTGGCAAATCACTGAATATTGCAGGTTCAGTTTCCGGCAAGGAAAAAAAAATCACTGTGGAAAATCACTACCCCTTAAGAAAAAAAGGACAATCCCCTACCCCTCTTTCCCCCCCCCAAGGTAAATGCAGCCCAGTCTGTAAAATAATTTTCTCTCTTGCTCTACAATAATAGCCCTACTAGTGAAGTAGATGGTATTAAAGATAATGACTAGCCAAAAAGCTCAGAAATCGTAATAACAGAAGGAAGGATCTGAACCTGTCCCACTCAACTTATTTCTTTCTGTATATCCTGTTTCTTTCTGTTTTGTAATAAAATGTTCAGAGAAGAATGCTTGTTAAATACTATGCTTTTCTGTAGATGCAGGCAATCATTCAGATTTGTTCCCGTAATTTTCTTAAGATGGTTCAGTGCAGAATGGAAAATTTGAAGGTATTCCATCATGTAGCACTTTTTTTAAACACACACACACATACATGTATGTATGTGTACTGTACAGAGGATAAGAAGAGCACTTATTTTTCTGTACTTCATTCTATAGTTTATTAAGCTTTAAGACCAATATCTTTCTATAGTTAACTTTATATTTGTGAAAACTTTGTTTCCAATTAAAAATGGAATACATCTGACTTTGATAAAGGCACATACAAGATTGGCCAAAGGGTGTAAAATGCACTTTGGTTTTCATTGGGGGAAAACAATTACAGCAACAAAATGTCTTGGGTATTAAAATATATCATAGCTAAGTAAGTGAACATGTCTTCACTTTCATGTCTATTAAGAAATTTCCATCTATGACAATAATGGGCAATATTTTTGATGACAGTTGAAAAATGTACGCATCTGTGTTGTATATATTTAACTGGATATTCAGTTAAATTTATGCTTTAGTGAGATTAAAAGAATTGTCTCTATTATACAGGTTCTAGAGGGTACATAGGTTTTAAAAGTTTTTTTCTTTTCGATTTTAAGACATTTAGGAAACTTTTACATTTTGCTTTCTGGTTTCCACAGATACAATCATTATTTTAACAATTAGACACAAGTACATTTTTGTTTAGTAATGACAAGATTGGGACTAGACATGTGCAAAACATTCTCTGCATGAAAGAAATGGTTTCAGGTACTCCATATCCAAACTGAAACATGCATATTGGTCCATGCACAGAATGGATTGGTACTGTTTTGTCCAAGAAGTAATTTAAGGGGTGGTGAGGAAACCAAGTCCATAAGGAATTGACCGAAGGGAAAAGAGGGAAAGACTGAGAAAGCTGAGACACTGTGGGATCTCATTGAGATATTGGCAGCAGCAGCTAAAGGAAGAGAAGGGAGATATTGGAAAATCAGGAAGGTGGACAGGGCAGTGGGATATACTGGACAGGGAACAATGAGAAGAAGAGGGGGTGATGTTCCCCAGCCTTGATTTACTCTCCCTGTCCAGATTTGTCTGAAACAGAACAATTGAAGTGTTCTAAGTTTCAATCCTATTGAACTCTGTCTGGCTTTGAATGGTTTAGCAGAACATCCTACCCAACCCTCCTGTAATACAGTGGTTTTGCTATTTTTAAAAAAAACCTTTTTCACGCACATCTCTATTTGCATCAATGAAATGTGCTTGAATACATTTGCCTTATGAGATTTCAATTACTTGTAGTTTTCAACAGCTATTTTATTGTTTATAACTATATAACCGGTATTGCCTACTACTTTGCTATTTGATTTAATAAATGCTCATTGGTTTAATATACCCAGGATTGTATTTTTATCAATTTTGTAGCCATTTTTTAAAACACCTTTAACGGATACCAAAGTGAATATGGCCTGTGCTTATACTTACAAGGATCTCAAATGTAGCGGTCCTGATTGTTCAACACAGCAAGAAAATTCACTTTCACAGTCAACAAGTCATCTTACTCAGTTGAACACAAAAGTTAAATGGTTTGTAATTTCAATAGTAGGAAGGAAAATACAGTACAAATTACTAAAAAATACTAAAATATAGAATTGTTTTCAGGCATCCTTGCTACATTAATCGCAGCAGTCACCTGAAATTTGAAACTTTTAATAAAAAGTTCTTAAATATAAATTATATGGCAAATGTACAATACATTGCTTATACAGTCTTTTAATCCAGTGTTCTGTAGTACTCCAGCAACCAGTAAAGTTGCCTTCCTTTGTGAGAAAAAGTAACTACCCCAAGTCTTCCATTTTCTTACTATCATGAATGTGAGTGATCTGAATCAGGTATACCACTGTCTCTGTAGCTTCTGTTACTACTGCTTTCACTGTGGTTGTTTTTATATAGATTCATCCCATTAGGTGGAAATATGGTATGTATTACAAACTCCTCTTTAGACACTTGCTCATTGTTCAGAGAGATCATCTGAAAAGAAGTCTCCCTGATTTCTAGGATGGAATTGTCCTTCTTAGTTCCAGCCTCAGCATAGTCATCTTTTCTTCGCCGTCCTTTGCTATAGGTACAATTTCTTGAGAACAAGGAACCATTCCTGTGGACATACCAGCAGACTAAAGCAAGCAATGCTATAGCTACCAGAGCCACTGCACCTCCTATGATGGCAGCTAAGGGCAAGTTAGAGTTTTTGTATGGTTCTTTCTCTTGTTCATGGTTTAGGGTTGTTGTAGGATTGTACATTCTAAGAGGAGCAGTTTCGGTCTCTATACAGACAGGAGTTTCATCATATAGATAGATGTTACTGGTTTCCATGGGAACCATGCATACACGGTATGGGGAATCTGGCTCAAGTGCAGTGAGCAGGTAGTCATTTCGGTCCCCTGTAACAATGGTTTCAGTTATAGATCCAAAGGCTGGGCTGTGACCCATTTTGAGCCAACTAAGTCTCAGAGCAGTCATGGGTAGTGCAACTTTCCAAGAAATGTGAATAGTCTCCGTGCTTACAGATTTTACAACAATGGTAATGATTTCCTGTGCTGGGGAAGCTGTTCTGTAATTTTTATGTGGATTAACAGTCCTTATTTCAGGAGATTTGGTCACAGAAATGGGCCAGTGTCCCTGCACAGGATATAATGTGTTTGGTATTGAAGCAGTAATTTGGATCGTGCTTACAACATCTTCATCTTTGCAATCAAATAGCTCTTTGTTGAGATCTTTGATAGCCATGCCCCGCACTTTTTCTGGTGCTTGACACATCAGTCCACGTACATTAACTTTGAGAGGCAGGGTCTGTAGCCAATCACGAACCCATTTCATTTTGCACCCACAGCGCCAAGGGTTGTTGCGAAGAAACAACTGGGTTATATTGTCTAGGTCATCAAAGACACCCTGAGGTAAATTACTGAGATTGTTGTTTGACATATCCAATCGATATAATTGTCGTAGATATGCAAAAGCATTAGGTGGTACATGATTGATATGGTTTTCTTGTAGATAAAGCTTTCTCAGATTTGTGCCCGGCAAATTTATTGGAGCTGATGTAAGAGAATTACGAACTAGTGAGAGTTCAGTTAAATTGACTAGATTTGTGAAGACCTTCTCTCCTAATCCGTGATTGCTTAAGAGATTTCCATCTAAAACTAGACGTTTTAAATTTGTAAGATCTTGAAGGGACAGCTCTGAAATTGTGGAAATACGATTATCATCCAAGCGCAGCTCTTCTATTGTTTTAGGCAAGCCCCAGGGAATGGTGCTAAGGTGATTTCGAGAAAGAAAAAGTAGTCTCAGATAAATATTATCCCGGAAGGCTCCATCTTCAATACTAACAGCAGAAACAGAATTATCATCCAAATGCAATTCTTCTAGATAAGGAATTTGTGACAGTGAATCGTAAGTAATTGTCCTTATGTTATTTTCTTGCAAATGCAATTCTTTGACGTATTTTGGAAGGTTGATAGGGAATTCATCCAAGCTGTTGTGATATAAATAAATTCTCTCTACTTTTATTAAGGTTTTTAACTCGGAAGGAATCCCAGCATTATTAATTTGATTGTTCTGAAGGTAAAGAGTTGTAGCATCCCCTGGAATCCCAGTTGGAATAGAAGTCAAGTCACGATCATTGCAGTAAATGAATCCTGCATCACAGCGGCACACAGAAGGGCATGGTTTGGCACTGGCAAAATGAGGTGCCATTTTCAGCAACAGCCCTATCTTTGTCCAAATAAGGATGAAGCTCCAGGTTACACTGATCATGGTCAAGTTGCAGTGAGATTTGCACACAAACTGGTGCTTAATTTTCAATAACCTAGGAAAGAAAATCAGATTAATAGCAGAATGCAGAGGGTAAATACTACTTTGAAATAAGACAGACATTATCTAAAAAATGTAGGATGCATATTTTTCCAGGAAAAGGTGCTATTGTATTCCTTGATATGTATGCATGCATGCATGCATGTATGTGTATGTATGTATACACACACACACACACACACATACATACAGTACATAGGACTTCTTGAATTATAGTAATGTAAGAATGGGTTTCCTTATAAGAAATAACAAAACAAGGGCATAATTAATTCCAACAAATTTTATTCTGTTCCTTGTTATCCCCAGATTTTATTCTGCTGTGCTTTAGAATTTTATGTTTCAGAATTTATCCTGTCATTTTGGCAAAAGTCAGAATAATCATCTCGCCCACCCCAGAAATTTTAGAGAGTTGTATATGATAGATCAACTCACAATTCTTTGGAATAGAGTATTTGCTTCACATATCTGAGATGTGGGTTTTAGGATAGTAAATTTGTCACTTATCACATGGATTAATTAAATTTGTAACTTTCAGAAGAGTACATACAAGTGATCATAGAAGGTCTATCTATGTGGTCATTATGATTGACAGTGACTAGATAGCACATAATAATCAATGTACAGCTGAATAAACTTTCATGAACCATCATGAAATGTGTGCAGCAGTCCCACTTGTTTGGCTGAAACATCTCTGCAAACCAAATCCATATTGCTTTCTACTTTGGCCTTGGTCATATGCTGCATACAAACCAGGAATAGCTCAACTTTAGTGACAGCAATGCAGCTTTTATTTATAATAGAGATATGAACATACATTAAACACCCATTTTGTCGATCATCAGCACTGATGACTTTTACTAATACAAGTAAATAATGTCCATATATAATCCATTATAATTATTAGCTTATTTGTTATAAACTAATGCTAGTTAATTTGTTATACTGTTGTATAAAATTAAGAAGAAACTGAACCTAATTTATTGAAAATTTTTTCCCAGACATAATATTAATACAATAATGTTCCAATCCAAAGTTTCCTATATACTACATAGCTGCTAAGCTAGCTATTTTAGCAACCAGCATTGCTGTACAAATCTTATAATAAGGACTGAAACCCAGCTTCTTTAATACTGCTTGGATCTGGGTTCTGTATAGAAGAAAATATTCTTTAATTTTACATGGTCAATCTTTTATCTTTTTCTTGCTACCATTTTCTAGCATGACAGTGGAGTTTGTACTAATTGGCAAAATAATTTATTATTACTGTTCTTACCTTAAATATATGAGGGAATAGTTTGTGCTTACTAATCCAATGGACATCCAGTTTTCCAGAAAAAGGTTGACTTGGGAGAAATAAATTGTTTAGTTCTCATAACTGTACTTCTTTTACATCAATACATTAAATTATTCTTATGGGTAAGAGTATATTTCCAGGTGAGCTCCATTGTATTCAGTAAGTGTTTTCTATGAAGTTTGAACATGGAACCTAAAAACATCCAGTTACTAAGAGAAAAGTTTTACAGTCCTATTACTCTGCTGGAAGAACAGTTCTAAGAAGAGGGAGAGGATTTTCCTTCTTTTAAGTCTGCATGTGAAGAAATTTTTTGTTTTGGTTTAATATCCTTAATAAAAATGGCATTCTTTGTAATTCTCAGAAGCTTTTCTGCGTTGTATAGTTAGAGATGGTCAGTTCCATGTCTGTAGACTTATTTGTGGTGTAAGGCTTAAATTATGATGGCTTCTTCATTAAATCGAGGATCTGTTTTTGGTCCAGAATCATTCAGCTGTAAACCTTAAGCAGCAAGTATTTTCTGATAAATCCATGCTTGCTGGGCTCTGTGTTTTATTTAGAACTTGGTCAGGATTTCCAGTTTAAAGTATTTCTTCATTCTGTCTGTATTTCCAGGTGCCCACTCCTTTTGGCAGGAATTTGATTTTAATTCAGAGACTTTTCTTATTGAAGAAATAAAAATTAATGCAAGTAACAAGGAATTTTCTCAGATATTTCACTCAATCCTTCCCTAAATAAAAGCAATAAAAATAAATTAGTTGCCATCAGATAGAAATTATTAAGGGTCTTTGAACATTGATTTAAAACAAAGATCATTTCAGCTATTGCATGAAGAGTCCAACCAAAACATGACTATGAGCTTGAGTTAACAGAGCACAAGGAATCTGACGAACATGACACGTGACTCTAAAGATGCAGATTAAGGCCAAGGTTCTTGAATGACCTGTATGCTTCTATTTATGATGTTCTACTTTCAAGGAAAAGGCAAACACCTGTAGTTTAAATTATTCAAAAGCATTTTTTTTAAATTCAATAGCTTTTTGCAATATTGTGCTGGGCTTAATATTTTATCTTGTTGAATTCCTTCTGAATTCTTTGCAAAGTTCTTCCTTTGCTGGAAGAAGCAGCCAGTAAGGTAGAATATTTCTAAAGGGTACAGTTAGGTTGAAAAACACACTACATTTTCTATATCTTGGTGATATTTTGGATTGTTATCAGTATTTTGTACCATTTTATTACTTTTTTTTAAGTGAAAAATCTTTTCATTTACATTTCTTACTATCTGATTTGTAACAAGCTAGATTGTGATGCATAGGAAAAAAGATTGCCATTCTGAGAAGAGTTATTTAAATTAAATTATGTATGCATGTGGGTAGTCTACTTTTTCATCTGCAGGTCATAAGTCTACTTATATGATTAAGACTACAATCTGAAACACACTATGAAATAAACTCAAGTAAATTTAATAGGACATTTTAAAAATCATAATGCATTCTGAGTTCTCCCATTGCAGTTTCAAATTTCTAATCCCAAAATACTAGGTGATTATGCTGACTAATATTTTTACTGTTAGACATTTATGCACAGTATAAATATCTGTATGGTTAAAAGACTAGTTAAGCTTTTATAGCTTTTAAAAATATTTCTGCAAAATGAATCAAAATTGCTTAGATTATGACTTGAAAACATATTTAAAATTGTTAATTATGCATGTACTAACCTAATGATTTGATTATTTTAACAATGATGAAAACAGATTCTTAAGATATGCAGATTCATTGTCATTCAGTACATTAAATAAAATATCAATACAAAATATTTTGGAAAAACCAGTAAAAAAAGATTTAGATTAGTAATTGTCAAATGAAATGAAAAATAAATCTCAGAGACTAGAAGGAAAGCAGAAAACATTGCTCACTTCACTAGCAAATTGTCTCAATTGTTAAGCTATATAGCTTTTGGGAAAAACAGTTTTGATGTTTATAATTCATTCAATTTATAATCAGTTTTTAACTCTGTAATCCACTTTTGTTTGTTAATGGACACATTTCTTTCAATGTTTCATAATATTTGTTTGTGAAAAATAGTTCCAAATAAGTTTTGCCAGTATAAAAATATTTTTCTGCTTGAGTTGAAGAAAGCAAAGCTTGGTTTTATGAACTGAAAAACATATGTCTATTTTCATATGCTTTTAATTTGTCTTCCACTGCTTAATATTAATCTCTGATGTACTGCCACTATTATATTAACCGTAGTGTTGGATTAAAATGAAGGAAATACAATATAGTTCTTGTATTTATAAATCTTTTCCTCAAAATTATCTGAAAAGAAGAAGATAAAACAAAGTAAGTCTCCCTGAAGGAAAGAAAAGATTGTTTCAAAAAAGTGGATTCTCTCTTTTCTCTTAATTAGAAATAGGTACAGTTTTCTTTACTTTTCCCTTAATCTATTATCCTGGAATTCCAAGAGATCCTTTATGTTTCAAGTTAATGCTGAGAACAGTGTGTTTGCATAATAAAGCCAAGTGATCTGTCCAACAGAATAGAAGTTTGCTCCCTTGTTCAGTGCTGCCTTGTTTTCTGGTGGTGTCCTTACATATTCTTTGACATCAGGTCATTTATAGCTGAGTTTGCAAGATGAAAAGAGAAATGTCTCCCACTGTTAAGAGACACTGTGGCCAGGTTTTTTCCTAGCATCAAACTGAGGCCTACAAATTTGAAAGGGAACATTAATTTTGAACAAAACAGGAGGAAAATGAAATCCTGGATGCACTAGTCCACAACAACCCTATTTATGTCTAAAAAGTACTCGTTATTTTACTGCATTGCACAAAAAGATGTTTTTCTTCTAAGTATTCAGGTGAATTGTTCTTATTGTCATATAGTTCTATCTAGACCTATGAGGCAGTATTTTAGGAAATAGAATATCCATGTATATTCTGGATAATATATGGCTGTATATGTGTGCTCATTATTGATATTCTGATATGGTAGACTGAATTCATTCTAGCTGCAATCCACAGCAGTGTTTTGGAAAAACATATATCTTTTGGCTGTCAACATGATAATAAGTAGAATTAATTCACCTAGCTGTACAAAACTAATTGTTTTGTGTATCTATCTGATTTATGGTTTAGTGCTTGTAGATTAAGGAAAATGTCTCCTTCTATTTTGTCTTCAGGTATATTAATTCCTATATGGATTTTGATTAATCATTCTAGAATCACTAGTAAACTTTTCTGGCTATAAAACAGTCTTATCAAGATATTTTAGTTAAACATGACTTAGCAGCATTGAAAATAAAATGCATCAAATTGCTTTCTTAAATTATTATGCAGTTGATAATAACATGTTTTCTAATTATACTGCCTGTGAGATTTATACATACATAGTATTTCAGGAAGCTAGTTCTTTTTATATATATATTGGACAAGGAGGTTAAAATATCCTGCTTGGGGCAAAAGATTGTAAAGCTTTCTTGAGAAGTAATCCTTTGTATCTTTCTCTTATTTCAATGATGTTTTCTTTGGCTTATGCAAATAAGCAGCACATAGAGCTATTGTTTCTCTCTGAGATATAAGGATTTGCTCAGTTTTCATTCGATTGTTTTAATAATAAATTCTGATGCCAATGGCTTTCCCAGAATTTTAGACTTCTATAAATAATAAAACAATGTGAGCAGAGATATCTTCTATCTCAGCATGTCATCCTAAAAATGATAGAAATACAATTTCTTGTATTAAAAATTGTCTGGTACAAAAGTATAATTTTATTTATAAAAATGCAGCTTTTAAACAAAATATAAATTGTACTCACAAAATTAAGTTTTTTATTTGTTGAAAGCATGAAAAATACTGAAATATTGTTCATGTGTAAAAGCAACAAATAAGCAAAAACCAAAAAGACAACTGACAAAGAAATCAACAACAAAAAATCACGTTTCCTATTTTGGGAGAAATTACAGTATTATCCCAAATCCTTTCCCTTCCAAATATAGCATCAATCTATTTAGCAGGCTTTATTGGCAGATCAATAAACTTAGGACTTATTTTATTATTTTATACTAAAATTATTTGTGTCTTAAATTCAATGGGACCAGTTCCAAGTTACTCTGTTTAGAATTTCAACTTTTCCCAACTTTGATTATCTTTCAAAAGTTGCTGAGTTTGATTTATCCAAATGTTAGAGAACAATTGCCATGATTGGTCAGAAATTCTTAAAAATATTTATTTTTTTATATATTGGTTAGTATATACCTAGAATGAACCTTCAACACTTGACCTTTCGTCCTGACTTAAAGAGATGCCAACCTTAAATAATTTTTTCTAGTTCTTCATACTTTAAATGGCATTTATTCCTACCTTCTTATATATTTTTGGTTAGTTTATTTCCCAAATGCTAACTTTTAATGTAACACTACCAGATTTCTAGTACATATTTTATTGCTGAAGGTTGGAACATGTTTTGTTAATTTTAGGTTTTAATTTTATAGTTATGTCTTCTAATAGTCTAATTGCTTAGATAGTGATTGCAAGAACACTTTTGTAGAAGTAAAATTGTTTGAAATCACGGGAGGTCCATGTGATTAAGATCTGAGAAATAATCAGAATCTGATGCAGTTAAATTAAGTTGGAGTTCAACTTCCGATGCACAAAAAGAAGCACTGCTGTTGTTCAACAAATCCCATTATTTAGTGTACAGAAATTATAGGTTTTCTCTATAGTTTATTTAAATTTTAGGAGAAAACCAAAACAAATTATCTAATAGATTAGTTGTTTAAGTTAAAGGACAGTACTCTGTATTCCTATAAACTAAGACTGTTGCTATAACTTGAACACAGAAATTCTGCCCGCTGGGGGGTAGCACACACTGCAAGAAATTTCTACACAGCAACTGCAAAGCTCTTTCTCCTTTTTAATGCAACTGTCTCGTTTCACTGCTTTAATCACAAAGGCTTCTGGTAGGCAGTGTGTGGAAGATTCCAGAGGAACGAGTACATAGGGCAAAAAGCATTTATTTCTCATGGTGGCTATTCTGTTACACTAATTTTAGAGGGAGATTGCATTCTAAAAATGCAGTTTGAAGCTCTCAATAATGAAAAAAAGGTTTGATATCAGTAGATGGCCAGTGTTCCTTAATGGAAAAGATAATGAGACAGAACTAGAAGAAAAGCTGTGAAGGGAAATAAATGGAGGAAATTCTTTTCCAGTATAATAACTTATGAATATGAATCCACTGTTCTCAACTTTGATATATGAAATGTTGGAAGCTAAAATATTCAGAAGCTAAAATAGATATGTTTATCTATTCAGTCCAACATTAACTATATCGAGAAAAATACTAGAATCTTGCTGTCATGGCACATACTAAAACTTTTCGTAAAACATTAAAGGTTTCATAAAAGCTTTTGAAATATAAGAGCTAGTCCTATATAAATAACTTGAAATTCATATTGCTTTGGAACTAGGGTGTCTTATAGGGCTAGGATTAGAGAGAGAGGTTTGAATAATCAAGTCTGTGTTGGATTCCAAATTACAACCTAACTTTTCTCAAATTATATTAGAGAAGAATAACTGCTTCAAAAAAAGTAAGAAAACCATTCTCATTTACTGCACTTAAATCAACTTTGAGTGATCCTTCCAAAGTAGCAGTTGGAATAAACCTTTTACCTAAAATCTTAAATTACTTACTGATTTTTAGGTTCAGGGACTTACAAAACATGGGACTGTTTTTTTGCGGAGAAGTGTTTTCAGTACACTTATTTTCCATGCTCACAACTAATACACACAGCTCTTGCGCAGATTTAAGCTCTGTATGGGTATGTATGTATGTGTGTAGCTAGACCATTCCTTAGTGATTTACATGTACATGAAGCAATTCAGTGTGAATTTATACTAGTTTAGAAAGCCATTTATACTTTTTTTCATAGGGAATAATGAGCGAAACACAGGACTATGTCTGTCTGCCGAGATTACGGCTCTGTGTGCTTTACTGCTAAATAAATGAACACTGGATTATAGTTTAATCAGGATTGAAGGTAATATATTATCACTTATATTCAGTTAATGAAGGAGAAAGCTATTACAATTAGACAATTTTCTGTAAACCAGGAGCAACTAAGCCTTACATTTAGTTCTCCTTTTTTAAAATAGCTTTAAATGAATCTGTTGGAATGGTAGGCCTTTTAAAACCCCATCCTGTTTTTTTGCATACATGTTCTAACATTTTAATTTAAATATAAACCCTGTATTTATAATTTTAGAATTATAGTCATAATCTGTTCTTACACGGAATATTTTCTGGTTTCCAGAAAATAAACCATGGCGAAAGCTTTTTATACAAAATTCCTAGACTACTGTTTTGTTTTTTTTAAACCATGTGGCAATCTCTGTTTCACTCTAAAGTATCATTAGAGTTATTGGCTTAATTTATGTAGCTAGATTTATTGGCTTGTAATGCAGGTCAAATACTTTATGCATCTTTGGCATCACACTGAAGAAAGATTGTTGTATGTGCAATGCATGTTTGTGTGTGTGCGTGTGCATGTGGTGAATATTTGTGTGTATATGTATGTTAGTCTGCCTTAGGTGTTAGATTGCATCAAATATGGGATTTCAGTAGTAATGCAAGCTTTAAAATCTAGGTGTAGCTGTTTGTCTATCCTTTTCCAAGAATAATAAAACTTCTTCCAAGAGGACTAAGATGTTGGGTCTTGAACGGAGCACTCATTTTTTAAAGGACTATTGATCTCGTTTAGCTGTAAAAATAAGTATTAAGGAAACACACATGCCTCATATATAGCGTTGGAGATAGCAGAAAATATACACATTGACTTTTTGTGTGATCTCTATGCTCTTTAGCATTTTGTTGAACACAACAGCAAAGTCTGCCATTTGATTATTTAGGTACGTTTGTTTTAAACCACAAAGCTCCAGTTTGAACACAGTTTTTAAACCATCAGCTTTTATTTTTTTTAAAAAAAACATATAGTTATAAATGCTTTTTTTGCATTTCATTGTTTTGAAACCGTCTCTGCACGCTCCTTATTTTTCGTTCCTCGTGCAATGTAGTTAAATGTAATAATCTCTGAATCAAACTTGAATACAAATTATATAAAAAAAAGCAGTGAAAATACTTACCAGCAGGCTGCAGTAGGAAAAAAAATAGAAAGCAGCAACAAATCTAGAAATTCCATTTATAAAGGCAGGACCCTAGTAATTCCAGCATGGGTATAAAGCCTCTCCGTTTCAGAAACCACAGACAAAAAGCAGCATCAGCAAGCTGTTGTAGGCGCTTTCACTGTGTCAGTTTCCTTCTCCCTCACTAAGAAAGAGCGAGGGGGGATAGCATTCCAGTTACGTGCGTGCAGCCCACCTCCAAAGTCTGAAGTTAAAGCTTTCACCTAACAGTGGTTGAGTAAAGAGGTGATGTCATCAGTGGGTATGGCTTTGGCTCTGCTTCAGAAGGCATCTGAATAAGCAGGCAATCCAGAGTGGGCTACAGACACCAGAGGGCGTCAGAGAAGGCAAATCAAGATTTGTGTGCCAAAACAAGTAAATGAACTGAATTAACTGTTCACCAGAGTTAGTTATGCCTCAAACATTTAAGTCATCTTCAAACGAGTACATTTGGCAACATACTACATAGATATGCAGATGGGGGATTTGTTTTGACGTAGTTGGGGATATTATATTTAGACGGCACAATTTGAAACGCACATTACATTTATTAATTGGTTGCATATATCTGTCATTCCACTAACCCTATCATAGGCTTTAAGATCTTGTTTGAAGATTATATAATTTTAAATTGCTGCAGACTTTATCAGCGACTTTTCTTAATAGCTTCTTAGGTCGTAAACTTTTTTTTTAACAAGAGAAAAAGGTTAGTGTTTAGAATTCATTTGAGGAGATATTTGGTACTTTAGGCAGTTTTAATATTTACCACGAAGGAACAAAAGCAGGTGAATCTCTTTACAGATTCTCTGAAAATATTAAGTGGACTTTTTTTTGACAGTGTGTTTTATTTATATCAAACATGGAGGTTGAAACTGCATCAAAAGCATTTTTGGAAAAAAATTAAAAATTGTCAAGTGAACTACCTTGAAAACTAAAATATTGTGGAAGAGCTTTCATGACTTAATGAAATGCATGGAAATTGGAAACACTTTCAGCTATCCATGTTTTGTTCATGTTCAGTTCAGACTGCTGATTTCAGGCTTGTAGTTGGAAATTCTTGTTAGAACAGATAAAGCATTGTAGACAATCATGCCTTATCTCTATGATAAGACTGTTTGAATACATCTTATGTTTTCTACTGCAATCTAGTTATCTTTCACTAGTAATTTATTAACTAGATTGTAATTCCTTTCCCAGCATCCGCATGTCTTTCCAATGTATTGATCCTAAATCCGGTCACTTGTAGGCAGCCTTCAAGTATTTGGCTGCATTCTGTGTGTTCAAACTTTATAAGCATCCTGCATTAATCTGATGTTCAGAGAGGGCAGTTCTTGTGGGCATCAGAAGAAAGAGGAATAGTTATTAATTTCACAAGAGATCTGATCATTTAAAGAATCCATAGCTATGAAAATTATTGCAGACCTAAAATATTTGGGAGATAAAGTAAAAAGTAAAAACATTTAACCCTGTCCTCTTTAGAGCGTTACATGTATTTTCATCAATGAAGAAAATAGATTTTTGCTTAGTATGTTCACTGCAGAATATTGTTCAATAGTTTGCTTTGGGGAATTTCTATTCTGCAAATACTTTTTCGTCTGTTATAGAATCCTTATTAGTCCATTTAAATCATTCAACAGGTTATCATGCATGTTATGTAATTTCTCTAAATGTATCACTGGAAAGTTCATAAAAAGATATGCAGAATGCACATTCAGCTATCTTAGTCAGTGAAGCTTAGCCAAGTGCTTAATGCATCAGTTAGAAATGAAACAAATCTTCTTGAACAATTCCAATGGGTCCTAGAGAAATAATTAGATTTTACCAGGTCACAGCTGCTGTAGAATACTAAAACGTTTTTTAATTTAAAAAAAAATAGTATTGAGATTTCTCTTTATTTCTGCTTTTATTATTTAGATTCTTTAATATCTGTTGATTGTCTATATATAAAAGTAGAACATACATCACAACACTGGGAAGGTTGAGACTCTGGTAAGTGAAATGAGATGGCATTGAGGCATTATGTATCAGGGAAGTAATTATTTATGTAATTTGTATTTTACTTCTCCTGGCCTGCAGTAGTTAACAAAAGGGACAGGCAGTGCAGTGCAAATCCAGGTGTCAGCATGTGGGGATGGCAGACTAAACATTATGAAACTCCTATGAGGAAAAGACTAAAGTAAAGAAATACACTTTCAAATTCTTGAAAAAAGCCATTTGATCAATTATGTTTAGAGTCTAGCAGTATTTGAGAGATAATAAATTCTATATTCAGAAACAGTAGTTTAAGAATAAGTTGAATCAAAATATTCTTTAATTTTCTAAAAATCTGAATTCCCTTCAGCTAAATTTTTAGGACCTGCATACAATGTTCCCGCTAAGCTGCGCGGCTGCGTGGCCGCGCATGTGACAGGGAATCGCCGTGCGGCAGTTTCTAACTGCCGCGCAGCGATTTCCAATGTCAGAGGGAACATTGCTGCGCGGCCGCGCACGTGACGGAATCGTCGCACGGTAGTTTCCAACTGCCGCGCAGCGATTTCCAATGTCAGAGGGAACATTGCCTGCATATTAGTACTGGTACTCATATTTTGGACATGACTCCCTATTCCACTCACTTTAGAAGATAGCATCTACCAGCAGACCTTAGATGATTTCGGAAAAGCTCAGTAAGTTCTAACCAGAGTTATATTTGGATGCAAAACCACTGGGAAATTCCAGGGCTATAAACTAAACTGGGAAATTATCAAAACAACCCAAAACAAAACAAAGGCATTGGAAGAACATAATAGCAAAGCCTTCCATGTTTTTGGGGGAAAAAAATCCATGTAATCACTAGGAGTTTGAGTTTGATTTGAATGACACTTTACTTATTCCATTCTTCCTTATGTACCAGTACACTTCAGTCAACATACATCTGTCTGTATGTGCAAACATTTCATGCAAATACAGGTAGTCCTTGACTTATGAGGTTGTTTAAAAGCAGGGGTCACCAACCTTTTGGACCTCAGGGACCACTAAATTCATAATTTTAAATCCCGTGGACCACTAATATGATTTTTTAAAAAAGATAAAGAGTATTTAGTGCAATATAAAAAATGCAAATAATTTTTCTGCGGACCACCAAAATTTTCTCATGGACCACCAGTGGTCTGTGGACCACCAGTTGGTGACCGCTGGTTTAAAGCACCTAGCTGGCTGCCCTAAAACATGCCCCCCCACCATGTGGGCAGCAATAATAAAGCTTGTATACTGAAGATCTGAGCTTCATTTCTGCAGCCCATCGCAGATGTACAGATGACATGTACAGATGACAACTGAACTCCATCAGTGGACTGCAGAAATGAAACTTGGATCCTTAAGATCTGAGCTTCGTTTCTGTAGTCTGTGTGCCTCTTTCGCTTTGTCCGCTTAACAACCTCAACTGTGAGAGTCAGGATTGTAGTTGTTGAACAAAGTGATCACATGGGCATCTTGCTTAATGACTGTTTTGCTCAGCGGGGGAGATTCCAGTCCCAATTGTGATGGTAAGTTGAGGACCACCTGTAGAGGCATAAATTTATTCACATGATTGCATCTGTCTAGACACTCCTGTATTTACACTCGTGTCTTTTTACATTCCTAAAAATCACTTTCATGTATGCATTCCTCTGCTTACATATAGCCAGAGGTGGGTTCGGACCGGTTCGCCTGAACCGGTAGTGACCCGCTGGTGACATCACAGTGATGTCACGGATCCGGTTCGGTCGGTGCTGGTCCATGGGCGCCACCATCTTTTTTTTAAAAAAAATGTTTGATTTTTTTTTAAATTTTATTTTTTTGAAATTTTTTCCGGTTTTTTTTTCTTCTGCGCATGCGCAGAAGCTGAGTTTCTGGCACTGCGCATGCGTCACCATCTTGTTTTTGGCTTTTTATTTTTTTTGGAATTTTTTTTGGATTTTTTTTGGGATTTTTCGGCACTGCGCATGCCCATGCGGCACGCCCATGTGGCGTGGGAGGAAGCGAACTGGCAGCGAGGTAAGTTAGAACCCACCCCTGCATATAGCCATCAACAATCAGTTCACTCTTGATTGTTAGGTTTTAAGAAATTTGATCTTTCTTCCCTCATGCCCATCATGAAAATGCCACAAGCAGTGGTATAAGATATACTGTACTAATTGGATGAAGGAGAGAAGATAGCAGGCAACATATTCAGATTCAGAAGCATAGTAAGTATTGCAGGATTCTGGGCACGCACCTCCACTTTATAAAATATTAGGGTAAAATCCAGTGTGTGTGCATATTTGAAATGGAATACATATTGTACTGCAAATGTTTTCTAGGTTTTGCATGTTAATTTATTTTACTTATTAATCAAGTTTATACAGCTGCCCATATCACCAAAGGTGACTCTGGGTGGAGCACAACATCCAGATACAGTGACAGATACAAAAGCAACGGATATAAAAAATATATATAAAAATCCATATTAAAATAAATATTATAAAAACAGATGCACAAACAGTGGATGAAGGGAGAATAAGAATGGTTACCTCAACGATGGAGCCAGTTAAACCTTGGGATCCCCAGATCTGATAACCAGGTTTTGAGGGCCTTTTGGAATAGGGTTTCAAGGGTTGAAACATGGGTTCCTATTCATATTCCTGCGTTAGATGAATAAAGAGATTTTGAGCTGCAGCTTTTCCTTGTTTTTAGAAAAGCAGCACATAATAGCCCATCCAGCTTGATCAGTTCTGTGTTATTTTTGTTTTACTGTTTTCAGACTAAAATAATAACAATACAAAAATAAAAACAGACTAAGTTCATATCTTTAGATCTGTTTAGTGTGGATTCTTCTTGTATATTGCTTTCCATTCAAGCCTCTTCCTTTGATCCTGAGATTTCTCTCTCACATTCATTACAGGAAATTTAGGATTCCAAGATATGCAAAAGCCACTAGTCCAAAATCTCAATAGAATTAAAACAAACAAACAACCCCCCCCTACAGTATGGGATTTCTCCCCCTCCCCAACTCCCTTGTTATTTGGGAGAGAATATTGCAAAATTCACATGCTCCAGGAGACCTCCTTTATAAATTGTTCTTCAATTTACATTTACAAGCTTAACTATCAACTCAAATGACCACAGGAACTGTTGTGACAGAAAACTGAACCCTCAACAATATCTGTATAATATATCATTACTGTATAATGTAGAATACTCCGTATTTGAACAAGTCAGCCAAAGAGTTAATCAGTCGATTTAATGAGTAAACAGTAAAAAGAAGTCCTTACATTGTAAATCCATAGTGGCTCACTAACTGTTTCACAGCAATTAAGACTCCTATTTTCCATTACCTATGATGTTGAGAAATAAAATCTTTTCTATGGAAAAAAAGCTGTGAATGGGAGAAGGGTTCTGGCCATATGCTGTATATTAATGTAACATTAAGGCATTAATACTTACAAATCAAGGGGATGTAACTTTTTTCAAAGTATCATGTATTTCTGAAACTAAAACAGCATTCCTCATATTGTTCTCTAAGCATGGTAGAAGAAAAATATTAAATGCTTGAAAAGTTGTGTTGACTGTATTTAAAATTAATATTATTTATATTTAAACTTAAATGTAACTTTAAGTTTAAATTTTGTCCTTGCTTGAATCAAGTTTTTTCTTTCTGAGCATACCAGTTGTTTGGCATATGGTTTCTGACAAGCTGCTCAAAGTCGAAGTATGGCCCTTGCTTGAAAAAAACTGAGCATGCTTGGTTTAGATAACTGTGAATGGATTTGGAGTCCACATACTTTTTATGGAGTAAAAACATCTGGTATTTATTTCATATTTTACTGAACCACGGTCTTCTTTTATATATGAACTCTGGAATTTATTTTGTACGAGTTGTAGGAATTTTAATTATTGAACAAACTTGGATATCTATAAGAAAACCTAATCTTATCCTCCATGCTAGAATTTAATGTGAATAAAGAATACACACCTACCCTTGTCTACATCTAGTCAGACATTTTAAGACTTTCTAAGCATTCTGCTCATTCTCCTCTATAAATCTTAGCCTTACCTTAAGTTAAGAATAAACAATAATCTGGAGAGTATATTACCAATCTGGAGGGCATATCATCACAGCAAGATTATATTGAATTTCAGAAGGTTACTTGGCAGAAATACTCCGTTTTTTATACCTTTGTCTTTAAATAACTGTAAAAGAATCCCAACACAAATACAGTGTGAAGTCCTAGGTTGTACCACATCACCTCTAAACTGTTTCAGTGAATTATTCTTAAGAATATCACTGTGCCCTAGTGTCAGACATGACTGGAAAGGGAAAACCTTTTCCTTTATCTTTACCTGTGTGATGGTCAAGATTTACTGATTTTGTTCCAATGATTTAGCTGTGTCCCAAGATTTCTTCCAATTTCTACTTGTGCTGAACACATTTTTGTTTTTAAACTCCCTGGTTCACACTGTAAAAGCAATAGTGAAAGCCCTAAATATTTTTAAAATATTAAAATCAGTTTGGAGTAATGATTAAGGAGCTAGATTAGAAACTGGGAGTCTGTGGGTACTGGTCCTCCTTGAGGCAGGAAAACTGGCTGGGTGACTTTGGGCTAGTCCACCCTCACTCAATCTAACTCACTTGCAGGGCTGTTGTAGGGAAAATAGGACGTGGGATCATTATGCATGTCACTTCAAATTGTTATTTTTTTCACCATTAATACAACTCAGGGCAACATACATAATGATCCTACCTCCTCCAATAGTACCTCGTACCTTCTACCAATACCTCCTACCAATAATGACATCAAAATAAACTTACCTGTCATTTATCTGGTAATGGAAGCTAGTGATTATAATAATTAACATTTAGTAAAACAGTAATGAGAACTTTACTGGACCAAATTGTTGAAACTTATGAAAACTTAACTATCATTTACAAGTCAGAGGTCAGCATTTGGAATGATCAACAATAACACATAGCTAAAAAACATAAATAAAACCTATAACACGACCAGCAGGCTCAGATTTCATCTTATTAATTACACTGGCCACTAAGCGTATTAGCTTGGTATTATCAGTGCCTAGCATTTGGGCCTCACCTGCTTTTGGGGAGAGATGATTCCACTATACTTCATCTAATGATATAACAATGAGGTAAATTTTTACCCTCTGTTTTATGCTGCTGGAATTCATACCACTTATATTTGCATTAAACAACGAATTGAATATAATCGTTGTGATTTGAAGAATGCTTCTTGTTGAGAATATGTGTATTAAAACCAGTGTTCGACTGCAATAATTGCACTTTTCCTTTGAAACATAAGTAACAATCCTTCCTCTCAACTTTGAAACTGCAATGGTAGGTAGAGGATTTATCCTACTAGCTGTAGGGTGATACCTCACTCCTTCTTGGCTTCAAGATTAATACGAAGGTCTGGGATTGCCTGGCAACACAGCAGCATCCATTTCTGTTGTGGGACAAAAATAGGTGGCAGAATTTCTTAGCAAATGGGAACAATGCTCTGTTTCATTCCAAAATAATAACTAAAATTCATACATATTCTTGTTCTCCCTTAGGAAGAGAAATAGGAAATTGAAATGTGACCAATGCTGCTTCTGCTTGTTGCTTATCATTCCATTACTGAGCAGAAATCTAAAGCAGAAAACATACAGGTAGTCCTAGATTTACGACCACAGTTGAGCCCAAAATTTCTGTTGTTCAGTGAGACATTTGTTAAATGAGTTTTGCCCCATTTTATGACCTTTCTTGCCACAGTTGTTAAGTGAATCACTGCAGTTGTTAAGTTAGGTTGTTAAGTGAATCTGGTTTCCCCATTGATTTTGCTTGTCAAAAGATTGCAAAAGGTGATTACGTGACCTTGGGACACAGCAACCGTCATAAGTATGAATGAGTTGCCAATCAGCTGAATTTTGATCACATGATCATGGGATGCTGCAATGGTTGTAAGTGTGAGAAGTGGTCATAAGTCACTTTTTTCAGTGCTGTTGTAACTTTGAATGGTCACTAAATGAACTGTTGTAAGTCGAGGACTGCTTGATTTAGCAACCTGTCTTTGTTTAAGAAGTGGAATATTCAGAGTCATTCGTAGCTATTTCCAAATTTGCTCACATTTCTTTCCTGAACATAGTTTGAAGCTGACTGTTCTTAAGACGATTTGTTCTGTTTTCTTGATAATGGGATAGCTGATAATTGCCTTGATAGCATCTACAGGAGGAAGAACATGGAAAATATTTTGCTAGCCAAGTATTTTGGTTTGGCTATCAAATCTAGTTGTCAACCCTGAAGCTGACCTGACTGAAGCCATTTTGACTGCTTCAGTGTTGCCACACTGGAGCTGAGGGATAGGGAGGGGAATTGAGATAGAGGGGAACATATAGCCAAAACAACATATTTTCTCTTGGGAACCAAGGACATTCTCACACCTGGTTGGAGGAAGGAGGAGTGATGCCACCCGGCTGCCAGCCCATTTTGTGATTGGACCATGTGACGGATTGTTTTGAGAAAGTGGGAAAACTTTTACTTTTAATTAGGTGAAAACCGTGGGAGACCTCAGAGTTGGTTTTCACCAGATATGTGCTAATATGATAATTCCAAATAAAAGTATTCTTTGAGGAATCTACATGCCTCGGAGTCTTGCTTGCTATGGATTTATTACTTGGAACCCTGACACTAGTCCAAAATTTTATACCTTCATTAAAGTAAAATACGAAGCAAGAAAGTTAAATATCAAAAGGGTTTTTTTGGGGATGGGGGTCATCTGGATGTAAACCATTGTCAAAAATTCTTGCACAGTTGATATGGGTCATTATTCTTACTAAAATTGACAGCATTCATGTTTCTAATCAGGCTGTCATTGTGTAATCAGAGGCATGTTGCTTTCAGTTCGTTAATCCCCCCCCCTTATTTTTCCTTATTTCTATGGTATCTCCTTAACATCTCCCCACCATGACTATTATAAAAAGACCAATTCAAAATATTGTGACACTTTTTGATACTACAAACAGATTTGAGTCAAAATTGACCATATAGAAGTATTTGAACTTAAACTATTTGAACTGAATGAAAATATGGGTAAATAAATGGTAGTACTGGTTTAAAACTAAAATTGTCAAAGGCCTGACTACAATTGCTGAAAGAATTATTTTTAAATGTGGCCTTTGTAAACTTAGTTTTCTTTGTCCTTCTGTTATCCTCCTATTAAACAAATTGTGAAAAAGACATGTTGATGTTTTATTTGGAATCAAAGTAACCCTGAGCTGACATCTTGTGTCCCATTTTTATTTCTTCTGCATGTATGTGCTCTTGAAATATTTAAAAAAAGAGAGACTGTTACGCCCATGGAGTTGTTTTGCCAGTTATACTCCAAAGATCTTTTTGTTTGGAAAGATTAAAAGGAAAAAGGATTATCTAACAAAGCTAAAGTTGTAACTCTGAGTAACAGACAGTGACAGTACGTGTCAGAGATTCCTGCTGCTTTGAAGGCTGTGTTTATTTTTACTTTGGATATGCTTGACACCCCAGAAAGCAGCTGTAACAGCAATATTGCCTGCTGGTATAGTTCAAACCTTCCTATTGCTTTTCCTTTGTAGTTTTTTTTTTTAGAAATAATAATAAGCTGCACTATTTGCTTAGAAATGCCTCTTGTAATCAGGCAAAATAGCGATGCACATGGAATAATAGAGTTGGGAGGGGCTATTTAATTCCTCTGGACAGGAATCGAAATTAAAGCATCCATGACAAATGATAGTCCAGTCTTTATTCAGTGAAGAGAAGCTCATTGCCTTCTTTTGATAATTGGTTCTCCTATCAAAGTGCTTTTGTAGTCACGAAATTTTTCTTGATATTTAACTGAAATATGTTTTCCTTTCACTTAAAACTGTTGTCCTGTGCCCTGTTTTCTGGGGTTTTGGTCGTCTTTGTAACATCTTCTAAGATATTATAAAGAATGCTACCATTTAAGAATGCTACCATTTCTCCATGCCACTTTATTTTCCCAAGATTAAATTCTCTCTTCCTTTCATTATCGATACATATTCTATGTTTTCATTCCCTGATAAGAAGAGATTGTGGGGAAAATTGGGGATACTTGTCTGTTGGCGGATTGTCTCATAAATGGCCCATTTGGAGACATCTGGAAAAAATAAATAAAAAGACCACTTTAATTAACTTACAGTAAGGACAATTAGGTGGAGTAAAAATTTTGGATATGGCATTGATCTAGTCAACTGGCAAGAACTATGGTAAAGGAATAGGAAGCTCATGTTAGCAACTGCATATAAAGAAAATCTTTACAAGATGTTCTATAGGTGGCATCTCCCCCCTACGAGACTAGCTAAAATGGATAAAAAGAGTTCACTGAAATGTTGGAAATGTAAAGAAGCGCTGGGGTCCTACTACCATATGTGGTGGGAATGCCCCAAAGCCCAAAAATTTTGGCATTTTCTGGCATTTCATAAAACGCTGGCCGGATGAGATACTAGGGCAAAATATCGAGCTGAAGCCAGAGCTTTTTTTATTAGGCATCACCAAGGACAAATTCAATAAAGGAACCCTATACTTACTACTACACATGTTAACAGCAGCTAGATTAGCCTTTGCTCAGAAATGGAAAGATAAAGAGATACCTTCAGAAGAAGAAGTAATAATTAAGATATTATCCTGTGCCGAAATGGATAGGTTGACGTTGGAGCTCAAGGAGAAGAATAAAACAGATTATTATGAAATCTGGAATGAATTGTATAAATGGTTAGAATCGAGAAGGAGTGCTGGGATAAATAAGGGATAAGGGATAAGTTGAAAAGTTAGGAATTTATGTGCTAGTATTTTGTGAAAGATAGGATTGGAATATGTATAGTTACAAGGTATAAAATTGTACGTAATGTTTATAATGTTATATGGGGGAAAAATTGATTTCTTGTAAGGTTATATCGAATGGAATTGTTTAAACCAGGAAAGTTTCACCATATCCAATGTTTTTAATTGTATTATTAATAAAAAACTTTTTAAATAAATAAAAAAAGGACAATTACTATCCCCAACCAGGTCTTTCAACAGTGTATGCATCCCACTGTAATTGAGTCCATCCAGCTTGCGGCTATTTGTCCTCTTCCTTCCTTCTACCTTTACGAGCATTATAGATTTTTCCAAAGAGGTAGATCTCTGGATAATGTGTGCAAAGTATTGCAGTTTGAGAGTGATCATTTATGCCTCAAATGAGAAGTTTGGGTTGATTTTTTTTTTTTTTTGATGATGATGCTTGTTCTTGTTTCCTTGGCTGTCATGCCATCTAGTTCATAATTAGATAGCTTTATAATGGGGTAGTTAATCAAATATTTTATTCAAGACATATCTTTTCTAATAATCTACTGCTGAAGTTATCAATTACAAATAATAAGTAAGGTTAGTTGTGTAAGAACTGTTCTGTCCCAGGTCAAGCACACAAACAAATATGTAATTTTAGAATTAGAACAATTCTTAGAATTTTCTCCAATACAGAAACCACACTTGTCGCTTTTAATGTTTGAAGATTGGGATACTGACCCATTTCTAGTCATCTGGCACTTCTTTACATCTCTATAGAGTTCCTAAAGATAATGTATAAGGGCTCACACAGTTACTTCAGCACTCTAGGATGCAATTCATCTGTCTCTGGAGTCTTAGACTCATTCATAATAAATGGTTGTTCATGTTTCTGTTAATCCCAAATTTCAAATCTGCCCCTTCATTCTGCTCTTGAGAAATACGTGGTGAAACACAGAACCTCTTATAGAGTAAACTGAGCTAAAGTAGAAATTGAGTAGTTATTCAATTTCTACTTTAGCATATTGCCATTTCATGGATTAATTGGTGTATAGATTCTTTTTCTTTTATTTTGGCATATTTTAAAAAGCCCGTTTTAACATCTTTTGCTCATTCTGAGCTTCAGTCTTTCTGGCTTCACCTGTACAATTTTAAAATATTCCTACTTACTCTTTCTGCCTTCCCTCCTTGTCCCCTCTTTCCACTAAACTTTTTATATTTGTATATCCATAGTGATTTCTTTTACTGACCTTGATTAGTTTTTGATTGGAATTGTTGAGAGTATGCTTTTAGAACCTTTTAGGAACTCCCACCATCTCAAACACAAATTTCCCCTTTACCTCTTCTAATACAAAATGTTTTGAGGCTATTTATATCTGCTTTTTTGAAATCAAAAGTTTCAAATTCAACTACACCCATTTTAGTTTTACTTATAAAATATATAATCTTTGTAATGCAAATATTTCTATTTGTCATTGTGTATATTTTCTCCCCATTTTGTGTGTCATCCATGTTTCTCCAAAACAATGTGTTTGCTATTACTGCTCCTTTCTGATTTACTCTGTTCAAGCCTGCCCCCCTTTTTTTAATTTAGAAAAATTATAATATGCATCATTGTCCTTCTTGATTAAGAAGTTTCCTTTGGCTATGTTACATTTGTAAAATGCATTTCCCTGTATATACCTACTGACAATATTACTATCTTAAACTTACCTGTCATTTATCAGACAATTTGTCATTATTCTGTTAATGCTTTTGATATGCTGATGCTGGTTAAGGATTTCTAATTTACAGATCTGTCAGTTTTTTCTTGCTTTTGTTTTTTGTTTGTTTGACCTCTCAAATGGGGCATTTTCCTTTTAATTCTTCCTTCCTACCTAGAAATTCCAGAAGTTTTTTCAGATTCCTGTTACATTAAAAAAATACCCTGCCAGATGTTTTCACACTCAGACTCAACTTAGAACACTGTTATCTTTTCTAAATAAGTTATTGCATTAGGCATATACATTTTCTGTTATACCGGCTCCAGTCTTTTGTATGCATATATTTTCTTTACAAGAGGTCTTTGAGAACAAAAGGTTTTTTTTTTAAAAAAAGGAAGACTTTGTAAATGACTCTCAATTCTACTCCCAGTGACTCCCAGTGAAGACTGGGAGAACAATTTGGTTTCAGGGGTTTAAAGTCTTTAAGCAGGAACCCATGATAGAACATAGAAATCCGACTGCAAATCATTATGCTAATTTTATATAGCTTTACCACTTCACTGTCATTTAAAAGATTCCAGATTTAAACAGATTGGCTTAATCCATCCGTAGAAAGAAACTTATCTGTTCTCACATGCTTCTGAACAAATACCCAAATTACATTACTGTAGTGATGGCTCTTTTAGCAACTATTTTTAAGTGCTTCAAGAAGAGCACTTTATTGAAATTGGAGAATTCAGATGATGGGGCATTGACGTTATTCAAGATCCCCTGCCTTCTCTACTCCCTTAATAGGGGCATCTTTTAGTAAAAATAATTGTCCTGGTTTACAGTATCTGGTACTGATCCTGTTCTTCTCAGTTGATATAATACTAGACAGTAATATTTTACTTATCTATATTCCCCAACAGTCTTTGAAAACTGAGTTTTGGCTGCTTTGTGAATTACAAATATATGGATCATAAATTACATCTGGAGTTTAGAGTTTACAATCAAGTTAAATATATAATACCTTTAAAGAATTTGAGAAATGTGATTAAAAGCTTGAAGGAGAAATTAAATGCAGCTCATCTTCTAGAAGTATGAACTCTTTCTAAGTTTAAAGTATGGTATTGTTGTGGCTTGCCCAAGTCCCGCACAGCTGCTCATGGATCCGGAAGACCAAGAACCGACCATGGGGTGGCAAGAGCAGTCTGTATCTCCGGCACCTGAGTCCGAGACCGAGGAGGACGCAGGGCCAGAGGACGATACTCAATCAGGGCCTTCTGCACCTCCCCAGCAGGAGTTAAGTGACTCCAGTGAAGAGGAGGAGCCTCTGATTGATGCTAGGGCACGCAGGGCAGCTAGCCGGCAAGAGTGGCTTTGTAGAAGGAGGTCTCCTCACAGGTAAACCTGCAGGCAGAGGGGCCACGCCCTAAGCCAGCAGGAGGTAAGTGCCTCCAGTGAAGAGGAGGAGTCTCTGATTGATGCTAGGGCATGCGGGGCAGCTAGCCGGCAAGAGTGGCTTTGTAGAAGGAGGTCTCCTCACAGGTAAACCTGCAGGCAGAGGGGCCATGCCCTAAGACTATATAAGGTTGAATCACAATGGACACTCTTGCTGGAAACAACACATGTATTTTACCTGGCTGCTGTTTACACTTTCGGTGATATCGGTTGGACTAACTCCAGTCCGGGCTCTCGGCCAATTCCAGCAAGTGAGGAATTTAAGGACTTAATGATCTGTTTGTGTTTTTTTGTATTTGAAATCCCAGCCAAAGTGTTCTGTGATTTGCAACAAGCACTTTGGGAGAAACTCTGAAATTAACTTATCACTAAGCATTTATTAGTGATAAAGCCTTCTTTATTTTGGACAACAGTGTGTGTGTGTCGTTTCCTGGGGGCTTGCCGCGCTGGGTCACAACAGGTATCTCAGCAAAATAAAACCTATAAATCAGCCAAAGGAATGGCAGTGTCATGCTGTCCTGAACACTTAGTCCATTGAGGAAGTGTGCTTCTATATTGTGTAACTAAATATGCTGCACGTGCAAGGAAACTGGAATAAAGGAGTGGATCAGCCATGAAAAATAATGAATTATTGGTCATGACAAAAGAAATAATTCCTGGGGGAATTAATTCCATCCATACTTACTTATTCCATACTATAAACAAAAATCAACTAACCTTGCTGTGCCTAATATGTCAGAAGATTGTACATACAGGTAATCTTGACTTACTACTGGTTGTTTAACAACTGTTCAAAGTTATACTGGAGTTAAAAAAAAGCTACCCATCCTTGAAGTTATAACTGCTGCTCCCCTCTTTACAACCGATTGCAGTGTCCTTTGGTCATATGACCGCAATTTGCAAATGTTTTTGCTGGTTTCCAGCAAGAACCTCACCCATTTGGAAGAATGAATTTGCTTAACAACTGTGTGGTTTGCCTAATGATCACATGATATGCTTTACAATCATAGAGAGAACTATGATAAAATGGTTTGTAAAATCGAATCTGGTCATGTGCTATCTCAACTCATGATGGCAGTGATGTACAACTGAAATTCCAGGCTCCATTTTGGTTGTAAGTCGAGGTCAATGTCTACTCATATAAAGATCATCACAACGCAACCCATTAGGAATCCAAAAATAATGGGAGATCTTTTTGTGCCTTTCAATCTAAGTCCAACTCTTCAGAAAGCAACTGGTGAAAGAGTATGAATTCTAAACTGGTATTTCTCGAGCACAGAGAAATTTCAAATCACCTAATAACTTGGTGTGTTGGAAATAAAATTCAAGAAAGCCAATAAAAACATTTTTTAAAAAAAAGCAGTGCAAGAAAGCTTTAAGATTAAAAACATATCCCAGTATAATAAAGGAAGAGAGAATTTTAAAAAAAACTACAGTGAAGCAGAAAAGAAAGGAATAACTGTAATCGCTGTACTGAAGAATTGGTGTCACATATAGTTGTATTTACCTATCTCAATAATCTGCAGCTTTATGTTACTAATAAGAATTTTCTAAGCCATCTTCAAAGTAGTTCTACACAAACATTTTGAAGAGGAAGTATAAATAATATAGCTAAGAACATGTATAATTAATTTTGGGTTCTCTTTACCCATAAAGATAGCAAACTGGGTATTACTTTAAATAAAGAAAAGATGCTCCTACCGGTAGCTATAATAACTACTTTATGTTTGTTGCATCCAGAATCACATTAGCATAACAAAACCAGGTTGGTTTTAATAGTGAGCATAATCATTCAATGTGTTTTGAATTATTGTTCTTTTTAGGGAAAATTACAAATAATAAAAAGGTGCAAATGTAAAGAAAAAAATTAAGTAGTAACATAAAAACTCAGGTAATCATGTTTTCAATAATAGTTGAATAGTTGAATAACTTACATAGCCATTGTGTAAAGTGTGTGTGTGTGTGTTTAAAATATTTGAAGGATCTATATTAACACTAAGGTAATAAGTTAATTAAGAAGACACACAAACACTATGCTATAATTATTGTTATACAGAGTCAACTCTACATACTAACCATCCAGCATATAAATAGAAAAAGGTAGGAGAGCTAGCACATATCTCCCCTCCAGTGAATGGGAGTAGACTATTGTAAGATTTCTTATTTGCTAAAAGAAATAAGAAATCTTATTTCTTATTAGATCTCCTGAGTTTCTCTACCTGGGAGAAAGAACCATAACATTCAGAGAAATCGTGTGTAAATTTCCATTTGCCTTTTTCAATGCATTTCTTTTTTTCAAAAGAAGGAGAATAAAAACCTCTTTTTCTAGTGCTCCAATTTCTATCACTACCACATGGAATAAGCCAGGATTTTGTACATACATACGCAGGTGTGGAAGAATAAATTTTAAAGATAAGTTGTTTACTTATTGACAATGAATTACTATTCGTATTAATCCAATTAACATTGATTGAATTTTTTCCTGGGTCTGCACTTTTTAAGGTTATCTTTTTTATTTTGTCTGTATATATAGACAGGCATATACACATTCACATCTACACTTATTTAATGGTGACAAAAAATAAAGTTTTGCTTTAGCCAGTACTGGAAATCCTAGATTTTCAAAACAAGAAAGCTCAACTTTGTTTATGATTTCTATCTCTTTTCATGAGTATTTTCTGTCAATTTGTCTTTCTCAGCAGATAATGTAAAATTTAGAATTAAACCTTTCCTTCAAATGTATTGAGAAAGTATATATTCAGCTGTAAAAACTAGCCAGACTTAAAATGTTTTCCAGTAGAATAAATTCTAGACTGAAAAGACAGCAACTATATAGGGCTATAATATTGATCAAAATGTTTTGGTAGTTTTTCCAAAAATACTTTGTATAATATATTCTGCATATGTAGAATTATGGGCACTTGGTAAAAGATTCCTCGTGCAACTACACTTTGCAAGTCTTGCATTTCACTTTTGAAAAGGGGTTGTGCAGGCAGATTTGGAATTTGAAAAAGAGAGGAAGTCTAGTACAATAGACTGTGAAGTCAAGCAATTACCATAATCAGTTTTCTGTACAGCTTATTACCAGTTGGTCAGAACTAGGTTTTAATTAAATGTTAAGGGATAAAGGACAATGCGAAGTAAGAAAGGAGATTCAGCTTTTAACTTTGAATTTCCTGACTTTTATCCCTCTCTGTCACTGTGTCAGTATAATTTAAACATAGGATTGTAAGATGTAATTTCCTTCTGGATAACTGTGCTTCTCTTCTACTACTCACTTTTCAAAGAATGTTCTTTTACCTAGATGTACTCTTTTATGGCTGTTTTTAAAATGGAGATACACACACATACACACACAGAGAAACACAGTGATTTTTACATGTTCTAAGTGCTTTCAAACTAAACACAGATTTTAAAATATTGAGAGAGACTTGCTTTCATCCCCTTTCCTGAACCTATTCTGGCCCTTGCCTTGTCTTACTGAAGGAACTTTTTCTTAGGAACTGTGTTTCTTTAAACCAGACATATATCTTTAATATTGTATAGCTACTATTGAAGTTTCTCTTGGTACATTTGCTTATGTAGATCTCTGTCTAAACTATATTTATAAGGATGACATATGAACTTAAAATAACAATTGGTTTATTAAATGGCAAACTCTTGTACATTAAAATGAAATGTTTGTTAATATAATATGCATTTAAATTGAGTGGAAAACTGAAATGCCAAGATAGCAAATTGCTTCCCTAACTCCAATTATTTCATGAATACAAGTTTGGATTAAACTGTATATAACATAAATATCTGAATAATTCTAAAAAGTGCTACTCAGAAAGTCATGTAAGTGGTTTGACTGAAATTACAATGTTTTGGCAAGATGGGAATGCGTCTTTAGTAAAAGTGAAAGAAAATTCTGTTTGTCACGATGTGTGAAACCGTAAAAACATTGTGGTGCAAAAACTGGATATATATAAAAGAAATAACTTTATTGCAGTCATTAACCAGCACAAGGGAATTGGTGTTCAAATATCAGCAACTGATTTGTCAATAACAAGGTAAGGAAAAAAGGTACATACAAAGAATTTTGGCTAAAAGACAATATTGAAAATTTAAAAATGCTAAGATGATTGCTCAGGCTACACATGTGTGAGGGGAAAAAGATTAAAATCAGCAATCTATATACCAGGGGTGTCAAACGCACGTCACAGTGGCATCACGTGACGTATCGGGACTTTCCCCCCCTTCGCTAAACCAGGCGTGGGCATGGCCAGTGCATGACGCATCCAGCCCGCGGGCTGGGAGTTTGACAGCCCTGCTATATACTATAAACTTTTAAATAGTAACATAAAATGCAAATACAAAAATATGGGTAGATATAACAATAACATTATCCAAAAATGATCTGAGCATTATAACTTCTCTTACAGATTCCTATCAGACCTAAGAATATAGTACAATACCTGGCATGGTACTATACACAAAAGCATAAAATAAGTTAAAAAGTAACCAGTGCTTAATGCTGAACCTGAGCCATTTCTGGCTGTTCATATGCAAGTTCAGATCTATATGTAAATTTATGACAAAAACAACGCATAGCATATCAAGTTTGGGTACATGGCTTTTTAAGCCTTCGTCCATTTATTGCTTCAAAAAGTCATATAAAAAAGTTGCAAAAGTGTTGGAAAAAATCCTCCAATTAACATATAAGTTAGTACAGTTAGTACTATGTACTATGTACTAACTGTACTACGAGTACAGTTAGTCCTCATTTAGCAACTGCCTTGGACAGCAACCATTCACAGTTACAATAGTGATTAAAAAATAACTTTGTGACCAATGCCCATATTTTTACAAACTTTGTTAAGTCTCTCAATTGCATGTTTGCCATTACATCCAGTTAGTTCCCTCTTCTCCCCACTCCTCGTAAAACAGAGAGATTGCTTAACCAAGCTATTTCTTCCTGAGCTGCTTCTCTCACAGAGCAGGGCATCCCCAAAAAGTACTAAATGCAAATTAAAAAATTCTTCTCTGTGACCTTAATCACCTGGGTTGCAGATGCTGCCTGAAATTGACAAGATCCTAATCAGCTTCACACTAAAGACTTTTGTTTTCCTCCTAAACAGCTGGTGGCCTGCACCAGTGAACATGCTAGGCAAACAGCTGGCACTAGCACATTTCTTTCAGTCTCTATTTTCCCTTATGTATTTGCTTACTCTCTTATAATCCTTTCTGCTCCAATGAATGTAAATACAAACATAAATTCTAGTTTTTGCTATTTATTCCAGTGCTGGGATGAGCATTAAAAGGGCAGGGGAATGGGGAAAAGGGACTATAAGATTTGCCTTCTGAATTAGGTTCCAGAGACTTTTCCTACCTGGCTGTTTTGGGGTTGTATCTTTCTGCTGCTGTGTGTAAAGCAAAGGAAAGCTGAAGTAAAGTCTTGAATTAGTCATGTGATTTTTCACTTAGCAACCTCTTCCCTTAATGACTGAGTCAGGAGTCCCAATTGCAGTTGTTAAACAAGGATTACTGTGACTACCGTAAATGTGGAAATTTGGAAAAATAGTTCATAAGACAGTTATCACATTTTAGTAAACTGACACTTTAATCTGTTTTGGTTGGTTAACCAAAGATTTAAAGATTTTTGAACAAAGAATCAGATGGGGTCAGGATCAAGAACTTGTGCATGCCTCCTATGAGGTTTTGCATTTATGGTTCTCAAAGAGCCAACTCATCATTTCATTCATCTTTTATTTTGAAAATAAAAATAATTCTAGAAGTTATGTGGGAGGTCTGGGATGGGGGAAATCTGCATTCCTGAGGAGAAGAGGGGTGGAGTCTAAACTTCTAGAAGGCATGATGGTCAGCCACTTTAATCCACCAGAATATTTCTTGGTATCTTTATTTTAGCTAAAACTGTACAGCTACACAGTTTTCTAGAACTGGTTTTTAGAGAAAATATTCATAAAGTTGAGTATAGCAATAACACTTAGACTTATATATCTCTTCACAGTGCTTTACAGCCCTCTCTAAGCAGTTTACAGAGTCACCATATTGCCCCCAACAATCTGGGTCCTCATTTTACCCACCTCGGAAGGATGGAAGGATGAGTCAACCTTGAGCTGGTGAGATTCGAACTGCCAAACATCTGGCAGCCGGCAGTGAGCAGAAGTAGCCTACAGTACTGCATTCTAACCACTGTGCCACCATGGCTCTTTATCATATTGAGATGTACTGTAACTGGCAATAGTAATGATTTATATATTTAAAAAATTGAGTTGAGTCCTTTTGACTTCATGAAACACATCCATATTGTTTTTTGGACAATAAAATGGAATTGATTTGCCATTGTCTCTTCCAGGATGGTTATACTGTATATTAGAGATGAATAAAACTATAGGCACAATATTTACTTACCTGATAAACATATGTTGGAAAATAAAGTACTGTAGCTCTAAGCTTCAGATGAATTTTATTTTGCAGGTTGAGTTTGATTGCTTTGTATTTTAAAGTGTGTTTAAGATAGAAAGAATGAAAACTAAGTGCTTATTATACAACAATAAGGAGTTTGTGCAATTGACCCTTTGACCTTAATTCCTAAGAAAATGTCACATTTCTCTCTTAACTCCTTTGTCTGGTTCAACAATGTGACTTAAAATACTGCAGAGTTGAAAGCTTTTCTGCATTGTAAGGTCATGTCTTGGTCACCATAGTTAGAATTTTGAGGTTGGAGTCAGAGGTCAAATAGATTAATGATGTCAGACACATCTTTAAATGGTTCTAACACTATTTCACCATGTGGTAAGCAGCTGAGCATATTTGATATGACAAAGCTTTCTTAAGTCTTACTAATAGCAGGATGGCTGGAGACATCTGACGAAATAGACTTTTCCATTGTGTAGAAATGTTCCATATTAATCAATGATGGGTATCAACAGTGAGTTGTTTCAGTTCAAAACACCAGAAGTAGTTTGCTGCAATGGTTAAAGGCTTTTACTCTCATTGCCCTGGTTTTTTTGGGGGGGGGGGTGGGATATCCAAGTCCTGTGTTGAATGTTCATTCTATTTCAATAAAAAGCCAGGGAAGGAAGTTGAAGAAGAAACTGCAGTAACAGTTCTTTTCACTTACCAGGCTAATATTTGTATGCACAGTTAAATGAAAACTATAGAAAAACATTTCAAAGTTAACATTCAAATTTTTTTCAGGATGTATCTGTTTCAAATGTATTCTTAAAATAATGTATTACCTATGTACTTAGATATAGGAATTGATATGCTCCATTTGCATAATTTTGTTTCAAGAACCTAATTTGTATTTGCAAGTACAAGGATAAAAAGGAGGGATGAAAAGGAAATTTTAAGCTGAGGAAAATAACCATGCTAGAGAGATGCCCACAATGGAAGTGTGGCTCTTGTCTTTGGAAAAATCAGATATTTTTGGCATTCTGATATTTTGCTTGCATAAATCTGCTACATTTTGGTTTGCATGTATTCCTTTGTTATAAATATGTGCATAATGTACAATAAAATGTAAACAAATCAAAGTATATTAAGATTACTGCTACTACTAGGAAATATATCAATATTATGGGAACAATAAGAATTCATAGCTTTGCTGTAATGCTCTGCAAGTTAAAAGCCAAAATTTTGTTTAGTTGATTGGCATTGGGTCTTCTTTTTTGTCATATAAGTTTAAAATGATTGTATCATGTTGAGAAATAATTGCAAATCACTAGGAAACTTTAAAGTAAATAGAGTACATATAGTCCTTGACTTACAACTGTAATGGAGCCTGCCCATCATGATAGTACATTGTAATGGTTGTGACATTTTTTGTGGTGGTTAAAGAAATGCCATGATTGTTGGGTGTGGTTTTGCCAAAAGAATAAAAATAAAAATGGAGTAAATGCTGGTTTTCAGCAAAACCATTGTAAAACGTAATCATGGGATCATGGGATGCTGCAAATGGCTCTAAATATGGCCCAGTTGCCACACATCCTAAGTTTGGTCAATTGACCGTGGGCAGGGCCTGACTTTTGGAACCTTGAATTTGGGTTGTAAGTAGCCCTCAGATAGATCTGTCATAACTTTGAATGCCCACTAAGCAACTGGTCATAAGTCAAGGACTACCTGTAGAAGAGCAGACAGAGCTGGAGGGCAGAGATAAACACATCATCCGTTTAGAGTCTGTGCACAAGAGATGCAAGTCCAGCCCCCCTCTTGATTTCCATTGATCCCTATTTAGTGTTGGCTATTAGCAATAACATTTAGACTTATATACCCACCCCATAGTGCTTTGCAACACACTCTGGGTGGTTTACAATGTAAGCATTATTTGCATATTGCCCCCAACAATCTGGATCGTCATTTTACCAACCTCGCAAGGATGGCAAGCTGAGTGAACTTTGAGTCCCGTCAGAATCAAACTTCAGGCTGTGGACAGAGTTTGACTGCAATGCTGCACTTTAATCACTGCACCACCGGGTCTCTTAATTGACTAGATTTCCATGTAGAGGCGTGAATGAATTTCTATGTTGCAACCTTGCAAATGGTCCTGATTATTTGCGCACGACCTTATCTGTTAATCAATATTTATACCAATATTTATATCAATATTTGCTACTGTTTATCATTATTTTATTCTGCATAATGTGGTATATACTTCGAGAATTAAGGCTTAAATTACCAAACACAAAGTTGTTCAGTGTAAACCGATGGACAGTAACAAATAACATGTTCTGTTATCACTGCTTTAATCAAAATATTTCTGCAGAGCAGTGATATTGTAAACAAGCTCACCTTTTGGTAATGAACTTAATTGTGTATTGTAGAAGATTTTGAATATTCAGAAGTCTGCAAGTAATTTTGGCTGCAGCTCTGCAGTAAGGCCGTTTTGTTCAGATGAAAGAGCAATCTCATTGTCTTTTAAAATAGAATTAACTAGAAAGCTAGGCCTCTGCATTTCTGGGACAAGTTTAATGATGTTATAATGTACCAATAACTGGTCTTAGAGGTATATTTACTGAGGCTTTCTTGAACATAGTTAAGTAGCTGAAATTGGTTCAGCATAGCTTCCATCTAGCATTGCATAATGCAGCAAGGAATATCCTCAAAGATATAGCACTGGAATTCTCTGCTTATAATTTATTACTGAGATAACTAGGATGCAGGGAATTGGATTTTAGCCTCTTCATTGGAAAGTTACTAATTAGAGAAGCTGTTATAAGCCCTCCAATTGTTTGAAAAAAGCAAATATGAAAATTTGTTCAGAAAATGAAATGGACTCTGCTTCATCATAATAATCTGCTCTGACATTCAGTATCCAGTTACTGTTGGCTTGAAAAACCAGATATTTGCTGCATAAAACTCCTCAAACGGTTTTCATTCAACTGCATTAACCTAGTTAAGATTGAATAGTACTTAGCCTCTTCTAATACATTTTATTATTTAGAAAGTGGAATAGCAGCTAGAATGAGTTGTGTGTGATAACATCAAAGCCATTGAAATGGCCCAGATTAATTTCCTTTTCTGATAAAGAAACCAGGGCTGTTCACTGCTTTTCATTTGAACAGAAGATTTCATGCATGTGAACATAGCACCTGTTCACAAGTCCATAAACCAAATAGAATTTCTGTTCATATTCTGCCCTCTGATCCAGTGTTGGATATAAGCCACTGTCATATTTGAAACAGATAGACACAGACAGACAGACGGTTGCCCTTGAAGAATTGCACCCCAGGTCAGGCTGCCCAGCTCCATAAAGGCAGACTTGAACATCCTCAGGAAAAGGAGCAGCAGCTGGAGAGGAGGAAGGGTTAGGGTTCCCCTTGTCTGGAGGCAGTCAGGGATTCACCCTGGATTCTTGCACCAATGAAGAATCGGCAGGAAGCCAATAATTCTGTGAATATCTCGAAGCTTCAGCTGGTGCAAAATGTAGTGGCATATGTAGTTATGAGTACCTCTAGAAGGACATTTTTACACCTGTTTTGTGAGCTACACTGGTTACCACTTTGCTTCCAGGTTCAATTCAAGATGAACCCCAAGGCAGCGTTTTAGGACCAACTCTCTTTATTCTTTACATAAATGACATTTGTGATAATATAAAAAGCAACTGCGTCCTCTTCGCAGACGATGTAAAATTATTCAACACCACCGACAACACTACAACCCTTCAAAAAGACCTTGACTATGTATCTGAATGGTCTAAAAAGTGGCAACTTTAAATCTCAATCAACAAATGCTCAGTTTTACACATTGGCAAAAACAATCAGAACACAAAATACAAACTAGATGATCATGACCTTGTTGATGATCCTCACTCAGTTAAGGACCTTGGAGTACTCATCTCTAAGGATCTAAGTGCCAGAGCCCACTGCAACAGCATTGCCAAGAAGGCATTAAGAGTAGTAAACCTAATCTTGCGTAGCTTCTTCTCCGGTAATATTGTACTTTTAACCAGAGCATACAAAACATTTGCTAGACCAATTCTCGAATACAGCTCATCTGTCTGGAACCCACACTACATATCAGACATTAACACAATTGAGAATGTCCAGAGATATTTCACTAGAAGAGTATTACATTCCTCTGTTCGCAACAGAATACCTTATGCTACCAGACTTGAAAGGTTGGGACTAGAAAACTTAGAACTACGCCGCCTTCGATCTGACCTAAGTGTAGC
>QLTV01000974.1:9690986-9715615 GCA_003457575.1 Thermophis baileyi
TGTTAAATAAGAGGGGAGAGAGGACCGAGCCCTGAGGCACCCTGCAAACGAGGGGTCTAGGGGTCGACCTCTGTCCTCCTGCCAACACCGACTGTGACCGACCAGAGAGATAGGAGGAGAACCACCGTAACACGGTGCCTCCCACTCCCAACTCCCTTAGTCGTCCCAGAAGGATACCATGGTCAATGGTATTGAAAGCTGCTGAGAGGTCAAGTAGCACCAAGATAGAGGAATGACCCCCATCTCGGGCTCGCCAGAGATCATCCATCAGCGTGACCAAGGCAGTTTCAGTGCTGTATCCAGGCCTGAAGCCAGACTGAAAAGCGTCTAGCTTCAAGGAAGGCCCTCATGGATTCGGCCATAGAGCACCTGCTGGAGGTTCGAGCTATCCAGCGGGTCCCAAAGGGCCAACTAGGGCAGGGATTCTACTCAATTCTTTTTGGGGTTCCCAAAACCTCGGGTGGATGGAGAGCTATTCTTGACCTTAAAATATTGAACCGTCATCTGGTATATAGACGGTTCAAAATGCAATCGCTTCAATATGTTGTGGTCTGCCAGCGGCCTGCGGAGCTGGCAGCAGAGTCGGACAGCTAGGAGGCTGGGGAAGAACATGGGCCAGGCCTGGAGTCTGGAGAAGGCTCGGTGCCAGAGGCAGGGATCCAGCCCAGGCCATCTGGGAGGTCTGTGTTGACTCCAGAGCCTCCAGAGGCTTACATGAGCGAGGCAGAGGAACAGGGGGAGCCTGTTCCCAATGCGCACATGCGCAGAGCTGCCAGAAGGCAAGAACAGTTACAGAGGAGAAGGACTACTCGGGAGTAAGGCTTGGAGATAATTGGCCCCTCCCATAGGCTATAAAAGTGGAGCAAATGGATGTGCTCATTGCAGGAAGCAACTTGGTTCACTTCGTGTCTCAGCATTTCTGACTCCTTGTTTCTGTTTGGCCTTGCAAAGCTCTTTGCTAATTAGGTCTTTGGCAGCGTGTCAAGAGAGGTAAAGGTTTGTGCTTATCTGCCTTCTTCTGAAAGACTTCCGTCGGACTAGTTATCATTGTTTGGGACTTATTACGGCTGGGAATGAACTTAATTCACAGCCGTTAAAAATAAGAGGAGGTTTTTGGGATTTGTTTCTGTTTGTGCTGTATTATTTTATCAGGAAGCCTAGGTCAGAACACAATCAATTCTTGGGGGCATAAGAGAGGGCGACTTCCTCATCTCAATTGACTTAACGGAGGCCTACCTACATATACCTATTCTGCCCTTACATCGGCAATACCTCAGGTTCTGCTGTGCAGGCACTCACTACCAGTATAGGGCTCTTCCATTCGGCCTCTCTGCGCCTAGAGTGTTCACAAAGGTACTAGCTGTCTTGGTGGCCCATCTCAGGGCCTTACCCGTGTGCGTCCAGTGTTACCTGGATGATATCTTAATACAGTCCTCCTCCATCCATCAAGCGAAAGAGGACCTCCAGGTAACTGTCCAGACCCTTAGACACCACGGGTTCTTTATTAACGTGGAGAAAAGCCACTTCACACCTTCTAACCGTCTCCTCCATCTGGGAGCAGTTATAGATTCCCTTGAGTGCAGGATATATCTGTCCCAGGAGCGGCAGGACAGTCTCAGGGACCTGGCAGTTAGGGTCCAGAAAGAGCGCAGAGTGTCCTTAATACTGCTCTCAAAGCTCCTGGGCAAGATGTTGTCCAGAATTGCCATCACTCCTTGGGCACACCTGCACTCTAGAGACCTTCAGTGGTTTCTCTTACCGTTCCAGAGGACAGGCCAGAGCAGTTCACCAGCCAGGGTCCAGGTTTCCAGGGAGGTACTCTGTTCCCTCAATTGGTGGAGGTCTCTGGCCATCTCCAAAGGATGCCTATTCAGAGAGCCTCAGTGCCTAGTCATAACAATGGACGCCAGTCTCTTCGGCTGGGGGGCGCACTCCCTGTCGTGCATCAATTGGCTGGAGCTACGGGCACTTTACCTGGCCCTTCGCCATCTCCACCTGGTCTCCGGCAAGCACATCTTGGTGCGAATGGACAATGTGGCAGCGATGGCGCACATAAACCGTCAGGGGGGTACCAAATCAAGGTCCCTCATGCAGGAGGCCAGACGGCTGGGCCTCTGGGCAGAGAGTCATCTGCTGTCCATCTCTGCGGACCACATCTCCGGGGTGTCTAATGTGCAGGCGGACTGGCTCAGCAGAACAGTTATCGACCACGCGGAGTGGCGCCTGCACCCGTCCATATTCCGGGACCTGACGGACCGTTTCGGCCTCCCGGAGGTGGATCTGTTTGCCACCCCAGAAAATTCGTAGCTGCCGAGATTCTACTCGAGGTTCCCAACTCCCGGGACAGAGGGAGTCGATGCTGTCCACAGCCAGTGGCCCCCAGGACTCACGTATGCCTTCCTTCCTCTGCCCCTTCTGCCAACGGTAATCAGGAAGGTCCTGGAGGAGAAGGCGGAGGTCTTGCTCCTGGCTCCACATTGGCCCAGGAGAGCTTGGTTCGCCGATCTTGTGCATCTCTCAGTGACTCAGCCCTGGAGGATCCCTCAGGGCGTGGCCTCTCTCAGCCAGGGAGCGTTGGTCAGTGGTTCCAACTGACCACCTGGCGCTTGAGTGGAGCGCTCTGAGAGGGGACAATATATCCTCCAGGGTCATCAAGACTATTCAGGTCTCTAGGAGACCTTACACCGAGCGCATATACTCCGCCACTTGGAAGGCCTTTTGTTCCTGGTGCATCAAGGTGGGCATTTCCCCAGTAGAGGTCTCCATAGCCCAGATCCTGGAATTCCTCCAGGATGGTCTAGATAAAGGGCTATCGCCCAACACCATCCGGAGGCAGGTGGCGGCCCTGTCCTCAGTATTGACTTGTGGATCGCTGGAATCACTTGCTCAGCATCCCACAGTCCACAGATTCCTCAGGGGAGCGACTAATCTGTGTCCCCCAGTAGTGCACAGGTACCCCTCCTGGGAGCTGTCCAAGGTATTGAGATCCCTCACTGGGGCCCCATATGAACCCTTGAGGTCGGCCAGCCTGCGCCATCTTACGTGTAAGGTGGTGTTTCTGGTGGCCATCACTTCGTCCAGGTGGATCTCTGAGCTAGCTGCCCTCTCAGTGAGGAAGGACCTGTGTGTCTTCCACGCAGATAGAGTAATCTTGAGATTGGACCCCTCCTTTATCCCCAAGGTAAACACTTGGTTTCACGGTGCAGGAACTCATTTTACCCAACTTCTGCCCCAACCCAGTCCACCCCTTGGAAAAGAGGTGGCATACCTTGGACATGAGGAGGGCCCTTCGCATCTATGTTAAGAGGACAGCCAATCTGAGGAAAACAGAGGCCCTGTTTATTTCCTTTCAACCGACCACCTTAGGCAACAGGGTCTCACCTTCTACTGTGGGTCAATGGCTGAGATTAACCATCGCCAAGCATACAATCTACAGTTTCTTCCTAGACCCACGTGGGTGACAGCGCACTCAACCCAGAGCGCGGCTACGACAGCGGCGTGGTCAACGCAGGCTTCGCTAGAGGAGGTCTGCAGGGTGGCCACTTGGTCATCTCCATCTCCGTTTATTAGGCACTATAAATTGGACATCTTTGCCTCGGCGGAGGCAGCATTCAGCCGCCGGGTCCTTCAGCGTGTCCATACGGAAAGGGAGCCCTCAGACCAGACAGTAGCCCACCCATAGGACAGCCAGCTTTGGTATGTCCAATTCCTGGATGCTATCTCCACCCACTATGGAGAAGGGGCATTGGTCTTACCTGATACGCTCCTTCTCGTAGGGTGGAAATAGCATCCAGTCCCACCCAAAGACTGTCTGGTCCTCGACTGCGAGGAAGATCTTTGATAACGACACATCGAGTCTGTAACTATGTCTTTGCCAAAAGCTGGGAAGCCCTAGCAACAGAGGCGTGGCATTTCAGCTCTGACAGACTCAGTCCAATCAACTGAACAGACGAGGTCAACCCATTCCTGGACTCTATCTCCACCCTACAAGAAGTAGCGTATCAGGTAAGACCAACGCCCCTTCTATCTCTACTCCTTTGTACACATCAAAATCTGTCTAGAACAGTGGCTCTCAACCTTCCTAATGCCACGACCCCCACCCCGCCGCTGCGACCCCCGCCCCGCCTGCGATGAGGTGACAAAGGGGGCGTGGCGAGCTAGCGCGCGCTTAGGCGACCCTTGTGAAAGGGTCATTTGACCCCCAAAGGGGTCGCGACCCACAGGTTGAGAACCGCTGGTCTAGAAGGACCTCAAACTTACAAGCAGATTTGGAGACAGATTCCATCAGTAATATCTGTTACATTGATGGAACAACTGCAGGCATTATCTAAAATATTCAGTGCAATGGAAGAAAGAGGCATGTTGGACTAGAGGTGCTAAATAAAGGTCTGAAGATGAGACACAGTATATAAGCTTTGAGAGAACTGCAAATAATTGAAGTTTTACTGAAGCCAGTGGATGTTTGTCTGCTTAACTTATTTGAAAAAAACAACAACCCTAAGCTTATTTGAAAAAAAAGAAGAAGAAGAGAACTCTACCTTTCAGTGTGGTATTTTAGCTGGAGCTTATTGCAGTAGTTCATTTAAAAGGACAATTGCCCTTTTCATGAGGTTTTGTGTTTTCTAAAACATTGGGGGTGGGAGAATCACCTCTGTATCCTATTTACATTCCCAAATGAACTAATCCTTGAGTTAGATGTATTATTGCTTCTTTGTATAGCATCATTAACTTTCAACCTTTCCTATGTATAGATCTGTTCACATATAATAGCTGAAATTCCCCTTGACATGGAAAGAAAAATGGGCAAATTTTCTTTTTTTACCTTTATTATAAGTAAGCCCTGAAAACATTTTGTAAAGAGAGGTATGGATTTTGAGTGCTTAAGACAGTAAAATAGAGAAATTAGTACATATAAGGCTGCTTGGTGTAACAGGAGGAATCAACATTAATTTAAATCTTACGGCTTTTACGTTTGTTTGAGGGGCTTTCAGCTAAGAAATAGAGTTTATGCGGCATGAAGTCAACTTGATTTTTCAATTCACCATTCTTTCAGAGCCAACAAGTATAAGCATTTTTATTTACTTTTCTATAATTATGTTCTTATTAATATAAATGGATTTTAAAATTTTAAAAGTGGTTTTTTAATCCTTGAGGCTAGATTTAATATAACTGTTACATTCCTAGGAACAACACCAGCAGCTATGGGACTGCTAAATCCTCAAGCTTTTGTCTCTTCTTGTTTTATTTAGTGCAGCTAAATTGTAGGAGAGCCTTAGAAAAAGAGCTCTTCTTCAGATTTTGTTTTATGAGAACTATCAAAAGAGCTGCTTGAGGTTTAAAATACTCAGAGGTTGCCTGAGAATGTATATTTGAGTATGGTGTGGGTTGAGTAATCTTTTCATGACTATAAGGCTGCATTCAGGGGGGTGATGATATAAATGGTTGTGAGGCTGGGATCAGGGACCTATTTTCTCTGTTTAGTTTAAAAAAACCTTTACATTAAAAAAAACTCTTTAGTTATTACTTTGGGGATATTAAAGCTATTTGAGGTTTAGCTTACCAGTTTTCTTCCTTTTGTTTCTGTCTTACCCGAAATCAGAAATAAATTATGCTGTTATTAATCCCCCCCCCCTACTAAACTGCTGCAATACTATTAGAGGCATGAAAGCCACAGAAAGGGTTTGGTGGCTACTTACAGCCTATGGGCTGTGAGCTTCCCATCCCTGGTGTAGATGAAAACTTTTGAAGTTTTGGGAGGTAAACTATAAATTGACTATGGCGGTATCATATAAAGAAAATATTTATAAGATGTTTTACTGATGGCATTTACCTCCGGCACGATTGGCAAAAATGTTCCCGACGGTGTCTCCAAAATGTTGGAAATGCAATAAAGAGCAAGGGACATATTACCATCTTTGGTGGACGTGCCCACAAGTCAGAACATACTGGAACAAAATTAAAAATTGGTTGGAAGAAATTATACAACAGGAGATTGAACTGAAACCAGAACTATTCTTACTGAGAATTATCAGAGCAAAGATTAAAAAAGAGGATAGATACGCAGGGATAGTGTATGCACAAAGTTGGAAATCGGACAATATTCCCACATCCTCAATGGTGATTAGAAAAATTTTAGAATGTGCCGAAATGTGTAAATTAACAATGGAGTTGCACAATAAAGAAGATACGGAATTCTATGAAGCATGGGATAAATGGTATAAGTGGTTAAAACAAAACAAAAAATTTCAAATATTGTTATAAATTAGGAATATTCATGAAGAATTGTAACGACTCTTGCTTCCTTTTCCTACTATATGATGTAAATAAATAGATATATATATATATAACCAAAATAGAAGTAACAGAAGTTGGAAACACAATAGGAGACTCAATTCATTGAATATAGAACTGTAGAGATAATAGAGATAGTTAAAGCAAAAATAGCAATGCTGTAAAGTGTAAATAGCTATGAAAATGTTATGAAAAAGCTGTAAAAGTGGTTAGTTGTTTCTATGTTTGTTTTGGTCTTATGTTTTTGTATGTTTGTTTTTTATATGTTGTTTTTAAACGGAAAAAACAAATAAAGATTTTTTTTAAAGAAAACTTTTGAAGTGCAAATGCAACATACATTGTCACTGATTGTTTTAGTTTACTGAATAATTAGGCCAAGAAATATGCATACAGGGTTTGTTTAATTATTCATACATTGTTTGTCATCTTTCTAGTACTCGACAGTATATAATAAAAAAGAATGGAGCAAATTTAGAATGCTACCAAGACAGGAAGGATAACACCATTATAATAAAAATATAGTCAGTTGAGCCAGTGATCAAAGTGGATGCTTTGTGTGTGCATTTCAAAAGGTTAACAAAGGCACAGGGCCACTGATGGAAAGGCTCTTGTATGAGAAGGACTTGTACCACTGAACAGAGCCCCAAGGGGACTTTCTTTTTATTCATTACTGCCGTTTATATGCTACCTCACTCTGGAGACTTTGAATGGCTTACAGAAAACCATGTAGAGTAAAATTAGAAACAAAAAAGAAGTCAAAAACAAGGAACAGCTAACAATATACAACCCTTTTCATTTATATATTGGGGATAGTAAAGGTCTTCTAAAAGATCCTTTTCAAGGATCTGTGAAAACTTAATTGGAAGGGGTAATCCAATTATCTGGGGTAAAACTGGGAGGGAAACTGTTCCAGAAGAGGTGGCAATCTTTGTGAAGGCTCAACAAAGGGGTCCTTAGAGATGTTATTTTGTTGGTAGTAGACACTCAGCAAGCCGTTTGTTCCTGATGTGACTGAATGGGCAAATTCAACCTGGAACAAGCAATATGAAATATCCAGACTGTAAGCCACAGGGGGCTTTAAAAGTAACAACCAGCATCTTGAATTATTATACTTGATATCATCTATCAGTATGTTTCTAATTGTTATAGAGTTTCTGGATTTCACCAATGCCTGTAAAAGGCCAGTAAGTGTTCATGAATAAGGTGGGGTGGTGGGAGTGGGGAAAACCTGTGTGTTTCATTAGCTTGTTACAGCTAAGGAGACAAAACAGGAAAATCCTTTCCAGAATGACTACCATCTCCTCCCCCTCCCACCTAAAAATGAGCAGAATGAAGGTTCTGAAGCTATTCTCTGTCAGTAGAGACTAACAGTCAAAAATATTGAAATTATATAGTTGGTTGGAGAGAGTGAGGGGGAAAATACATACACATAGTGTTGTGGGGTCTGATATAATTATATAATTGCTGAGAAGGACTTAAGAGGTGCTATTAAATGTTTATTTGGGAAGAAGACATGAACCTCTTTTCCATAATCAAATAGTTGTCTAAAATCTCAACCATGAAGCAGCCAAAATCATGTAGTGGGGAGCACTATAAAAGCCACTGGAGAGAAGCACTGGAAGAAGAAAGAATCTCAGGAAATGCTTGCAGAACAATAGAGATTGTTGGTTGCAAGGGAGCATGTTGACCAGGTAGAGATGGAGATTGGCAGCCATAATCAATATTGGTGGCAGGAAAAGACCAGAAGGGGATAACTTGAGTTCCTATGCAAATCAACCCAGAGGACTGGCCTCTTAGGGCAAACTGAACAAAAAGGCTCAAAGCCCTGGCAAACGTACTAAGTAGCCATAGGCTCTGACCAATGATAAAGGCCCAGAGCATAGGCAGCAAGCCTAGCGATTCTGGCCAATAGAATAAATCTAAGAAGTAGTAGAACTAAGACAAAATACAGTATGTAATCCAAGAGAGAAGACGAGGGAATCATGAAGAAATAAAAATCATAAAAAGTAAGGCTTAAATCAAAGTAGGATAGTAATCAGGATATATAAAGGGGAATCTGTTCACCTAACCAGTAAAGGCTGGAGCCTCCATTTTCTGTCAATAATTTATGTTTTTTGATCACTGAGTTCAGGAATTGTTTCCTGCCAGTCACCAATCCTCAAACTGAACATAAGACACAGCTGTGAAACAAGAATGCTAAGCTAAATAGGTATAGTCCATTCCATGCATTAGAAAGATTCACTATATTGGTTGGTCTTTGAGAGGAGTTTTGCTGAAATAAACTGGTAAAATGTGCCACTCCTGACTTTCCTTAGTTTATTATTAATATTAAATCATGTATCCTTTATTTTTAATGGATGCCTGTTCTCGTTATTTATTTATTCATCAAATTTGTATAGTTGTCTGTCTCACAAAAGTGACTTTGAGTGGCATAACAAAATCCAGCAAATAAATAAATAAATAAATAAATAAATAAACACACACACACACACACACACACACACACACACACACACAATGTCAACTCGTGAAGCATTCCTGACCTGCTCTCGAGTTTCCATAGGCATTAATTAGGGCATCGGTCGGAACCCTGACACACACAGTATATAAAATGATCAGTATAAAAATATAAGAATCAGTATCAAAAGGTAAATATTACAAAAAAAAATACTAGACAAGGAGAGAATAAGAATAGCCAGCTCTGTAATTCAGCCATCTGAGCCTGTCTCCAGTTCTCTAGTAGTGTCTGTAAGGAACCAAGAATTGAGTGCCTCTAGAAAGCAACTTGTCTTTATACCAACCGCCATTTAAGTCCATCTAAATCCCAGTAGTTCCACTATTTCTTCTTTCCTATAAATAAATAGCCTGTCAGCCAGCCAGATGAAGGTGGTCCCTCAGTCCAAGCCATTATTTTGGAATCAATTTTAGAAAAATAATCAGTATTTGGTTTTTGTTCTTTTTTTCATCTTAACCCAGGTTATTTTTTTATCATTATTTTTCTAGGTCAAGCAAGAAATCTTTTTAGATGTGAAATATGTATGTATAATCTTTAATAGGTCATATTTTTATGTACTGTGTTAATTGCTTCAGATTTTGTACCTCCATACATGTAGGTCTGAATCCTTCAATTTCCCCACAGAGGATGTTAAATCGCCTTGTCTGGAACTAAAATCAACAAATGTGACCTTTATGTTTTCTCTTCTAAAATGTAAAACTCCAGCAATTGCTGGAACTAGAATGCAAATCTTAATCTGTAATTATTTAGCCCTGAAAAGATTAAAGAAGGGGAGAGAAAGCAATTTACAAGTATTCAGAAGGCGTTAGAGAGAAATTGTTGATCCCCCTACCCTCTGCAACATCAAGACAATTGTTTTAATTGCCCATTGTTTTGCCCTTCATTTCTTCCTTGAGGTAATATATTTTATTATATAGGAAAATTGAATATGAAATTAAAAACAGTTCCTTGTAAATTATTTGTTTTTACTTTTTTACATTATTGCATCTCATTTACACATATTAATCATAAAATAAAACTTGATAACTGGAAGATGGAGTATCAGAACAGTCAGTTTTTAGTTTTACCATTCATAGTTATTTTGTGGGCATGTTGCCAGAATGAAGGATTTACTGGGCTCCTCTTGGTCCTGCCAGTTACTTTACAATATTTAATTGCAGAAACATTTTTGCATGCTTTGAGGGAGGATGTGGGAAACTTTTCATGCCTCAGTTGATCTCTATACTTTTATGTAAAAATTACATGCAGAAAGATTTTTTTCTAAGACATTCTAAAAACTTTTAATCTCAGTTTCTTAGCACTTTTTAAGGAATTTTAAGTTTAGTTTTCTATAATTTGCTTATAAAATACTAGAAGTTGTAGTACACAATGTGTAAATTGTTTATGCACTTGTAGTGCCATGGCTCCGTGACTAAGAAAGGAAAGCAACTTATTTTGACTTGATACTTCAACAGATACAAGCATTCATACAAGCTTTTAACTACTGTAATTCTGTTCTTTTAACTGGAAAGTACAATGTCAACAGCTGTATCAGAGTACAGTGAGATGGCTCTTTTATATCTAGTTGAGAAGTTACATTTACCTTCTTTTGTCATAATAATTGCCCAACATTGGTTGAAAATATTTTTTCCTTATATGGTCCAGTTCTGCTAATTGTGAAGGACAACCATCCCCTCACTATAGATATTAAGCAGTGAATACAGACTGAGGTGCTTTGTGGATTCACTTTTGTCATCCAATTTTTAAAAAAGACACTACTTCAAAGTTGAATAATACTGAATACCAAACTGAGGTTCGGACACCATCTTGACTATCTGCAAGCTATTTATGCATGTTGCACTTCCCATGGAAAGAGTTTTTTTTTTACAGCTAGGTACAATGTGCTGTCATTAGGTTTATTACAGAGCAGATTCACCAAAATCTCATTACAGCTGCCAATGTGACCCTAGGGAAATAGAAAATATTCAATATGGATTGCTTCACTGTAATTTTTACAAGGATCTGTGTAAAGACTACACCCTACCCTGCTGTAACAGCTCCCCAGGAGGGACAGAAATATATTACACTCATTTTTCTTCTTTCAGAATCTAACCATTCCACTACAAACACAGTAACCAAATTTTGTATGGCTGTGGTGAAAACATGGAAAACAATTTCTACTAATCTTTGTATGAAATTGAAAAGAAAAGAAAAGAAAAGAAAGAAAGGAATATTGTACCATGATAGAACATTAAAACTTTCAAAGCTCTAAATGTGTGCATTCATATTTGCATAATTCAAGATTCCCTTGTTTAAGTTTGAGAAATTAGGCAGTATCTTTCCAAATATCTAGACAAAGGTTTCTATTGAGATGAGCTATATGGCTTGATGTGTTTTATAGATTAGTAGAGGACATTTAATTTCATAGAGGTATTTAATGTCTAACTAGCAACTAGTGTTTCTCTTGTAGTAGAGAAGTTTACAGGTACCTAGAAGATTTATATTGAGGCAAGAGCAGAGCCAGTCATGTAACAAACAAAAGGTAACCTAATCCATGTGCAATTTCCTGTTTACTGCTGATAGCAATTCAGCATGGTGAAAATCTGAAATGATATGTAGGTATCTATTTGATATGAGAAAGTTTCATTTTCTATCACCTTTTTTCTCTGACTTACACAAATACTGTAACTTAGTTTGTTTCCTTTTCAGATAAATTATGAATTGTGTAAATTTCACTTTTTCAATCCTTCTTGAAACATGGTTTGGAAGTTCTATTATTTACCAAAAAAAAGACAACTCTGAATTTAAGGCAACCTTTCTACAAGGAAATTTATTAGATAGAAAAAAAAACCCTCATCTGCCTCAATCACTGTATTCTCCTGTAGTCTCTCATTTTAAAGTTAATTTATTTAATGGAAAAGACACTAATCTTTCTTTCACATAAATACAGTAATGTATTTAGACTTTAGTAAGATTTATTCTCAAGTAAGTGAGCATAGGATTTCAGCCTGAAAATCTTCTGTTTATAACCCAATTTGCACTCTTTTCCTAAGCACCCTAAGCTTCCTGTGACAGTTCTCTAGGATTACAGCAAGTAAATTAAGTTAGCACTATTCAAGCAAAAATGCATGCCACTGAAATGCAAATACACAGAGGGCCAGCAAGTGTGAACTTCACAGCAAAGATAAATTTTCTTGTCTGCTCTCCTTTGTAGCAAAGATATTTCATTCAAAGCAATTTCTTAGAATTCAAAGCTGGCTATCTTTTCCTCTCCTTGTTCTTTCCAGCCTATTATGTATCTCCATAGTTTGGCTTTTCCACTTCTAGTACTCTAGCTAAATTCCTGCCTGCTTTGCCACTCAAATCAAAGCAAATGGAACATAGCAGGGAGCAGTTGCTCTTCTCTCACTTTTCTTTCCCTGATAGGAAGGGAAAGTGCTTCATTTCATTTCTTTCAAAAAATAAAATGTGGATATACCAATTCTTCACTAAGTGTATTAGGTTCTGTCATCCACCCAATCTTCTTGGGCTAAAAACAAGGGTATATTGCTTTATATTTTTAAAGTTCAGAAACAAAACAAATAACTTGTACGTATGTCTCCTCAGTGTAGATGATTGGAGCAGGATATCCCTGCAAACAATAAGGACAAGATTTATTGTTGCAAAGCTAGCAGTATGGGCAAGGGAAGAGTCTTATTGTTAGTCTCACATTCAAGGACTGATTTCATGATTAAGTCTGGTATTTGGTGCTGAGCTTCACATTTTCAGATAAGTGAAACTCACTGGGTAGCCAGGACTATTTTTAATTCTATGATTTCTACATATAGTATCTCCCCTGCATATTTATGAAGTCTACATGCAAGTCCAGCTGGATATAATTGGATGTTTTGCCAAGACAAATGTAATAGCCCTGAAACTTTGGAGGTTGGGATTTGGAACATTGATGAGGATGAGAGAGGAGGAGATTCAAAGGAGACATGATCTGATGAACTGTTTTTAAACAGATGTCAGCTAAAAGGCTCTGGATGGAACTAAGAAGCAGTGATTAGAATAATTGACAAGCATTTTTCTACTGGGGCACCTGGGGATCAGTTTTTCTCATATCATCCCCACCCACAGATAAGCATTTAAAGAGGTTGAAACCTATCACACTACTGTGTATGACTGGCAGAAGACTGGAAGAAGAATAACAGTCTGGTACAATAATGAAAACGGGGATGGATTAATTAGATTTTTCTTTACCCAAGGCAAGGGTTGGTACTGTTCTGTGAAATCTTTTAAGTATAAAGATAAAAACTGAAATAAGGAAGAAAAAAGAAATAAAAAAGGCAAAGAAATTGAAGAAAAAGAGGAAAGAAAGACGATATAAAGAAATGACTTTTGGCATTCTAACAGCAGTTATAAGTACAAATATATCTTAACCTCTCTTCCTAAAGTTGCATCACTTTACTCTTCTTTCTATAATTTATCCTGTCTAATCATCAAAACCATAAATCACAAATTCATTTTTTTTATTTTTACACAAAAAGTGGAAAATGAGGCTTCCAGTCACCAATAAATATAATGTCTTCTATCTAGCCAAACAAGTCAATTTATCAGAAGAATCTCTGCACATATCATAATCTTACTGAAATATTAAAATAATATTTCATGGCTTTTTTCTGTTTATCTATTAATCCTTAAAGGTAAAGTTCCAGCTTCAATTGAATATTGAACTTTAAAATTTTCTGTATCATAGTATGTATTTGAATCCACAAATTCTTAGCCTTTTTACATCTTCATCAAGCATGATAAAATCTCTCTTCATGTTCATATTTCCAAAATACATTTGAAGTGTCTTTAAACATTCAAGATAATTTCTTTGGTGTCACGTATTAATGACACATCATTTTATAGATCGCAACACAGTGTAAATTTCAACCCTTTTAACCATTTATTTTCCCATTGATCCATTTGTATGTATAACCAAAATTCTTACCCATTTTATCATACATTCTTTAATCCGTTCTTCCTCTGTTTCAAATTTCAACAGAAGTTTGTACATTTTAGCAATTACATGTTCATCCTCAGTACACAATTATATCTCAAAATCTGACTTATTTTGCTCCTTACCATGGGTCTTTTTATCCATTTTAAATATTTAAGATAACTAGAAATATGAAAAATCAGGTGTTTCCAGACAAAACCTGGTTTTATATCTATTCCATATTCTCAATATGGCATGTCTAATAAAACGATGTTTGAAGTCCACATTAATTTAATTTTATTTTACCATAAATATCCATGCCATCCAAACGTTAGTTTGTGAGCTTTTAACTGAAAAAATTTCTTGTTTCTCAGCAATATCCATTATTTCATCCAGACCAAACAATAAGTAGCAAAATACAACTTCAAATCCAGTAAATCCAACCCTCCTCTTTTCTTTGTAATGCTGTATTTTTAACTTGTTTTTCCCTTCCAATATAAATTTGGATATTTGTTATCAAACAGGCGTTGTCTAAAATACAAACATCATTCATGGCAGAATATTCATTTTTATCACAGAAATTCTCCCCAACAGTGATAATTTTAATTTCTCCCAATTGTTCCATGAAGTCTAATGGAAGGAGAAGCCCAAGGGGCCCTTGTTCCTTTAATTGGGAATATCACATCAAGAGCAAAATTACAGTGGAAACAGTTACTACATGCAAAGATCTTCATGTGGTAACCGATTCATGAAGATATTTTGCAAGATTAGTTTATTGTAGCTCTACCTTACATGAAAGGTACTTTAGGGCTGCAGCTCAAAACTATCAGGTTCAGGTTCTTAAAGTCTGATCTACATAGTGGGTTAGTGAGGAGTGTGGTTAAGGCTTCAGTACATTAATACTTTGTCTCTCAAGCCTTCAGAACATTAATTTAAGAACTGACAGATTTCAGATAATGCTCATCTCTTTCAGGGCTTCATTCGTGTACTGTATAGATGCTGAAGTAACTTGCAACCAATTTATTTGTGATTATTTTTTTCTCTGCATGTTGATTGAGGTCTTACTCCGTTGCTTTTAAAAATGCATAGGAGAGGTTAGAAATGTAAATTGAATTGAATTTTAACACATTACTGTGTATGCTACAACAATAGGGTTCAACTCGAGCGTCTTTACCTTCTAGACGTTTATGGTCAATAATAAGCAAGGTAGCAATTAAAAGTGCTGCAAAATATAGTTGACTGTAGACTTTTGAAGGTTCTAAATCTGATTTTATTTTCCTCCTCTTCCTTCTCATTTCCCTTATTAGTCACATTATAGAATATTTATTTATTGTAAAATATTTATTTTACAAACTGTTATTTCAGAAAAGTTGACAATGTTTCATAATTTTACTGGATAAAATTCTTATTTCTGCAAGATACCACATAAAACCACTGCTTTGAAAGCTGTGCTGGCTCCTAGTTTCTTTCTGGGTTCAATTCAAAGTGCTGGTTTTCATGCCATGAGATCAGGTTATTTGAGGGATCTGCCCATCCTATCAGATCAAGTAGATTAAACATGTTCTAGGACCCTACCCTGAAATGTTGCCATCTAGTGGGTCCTTGAAAGTGTGCCCTTTTTGTGGCTGTCCCTACCTTATGGAACACCCCCTACCCCAGTGATTTGGTATCCCTTCCCTATAGCCTTCCAGAAAGTTTTCAAGACTTGACATCTTACCTTGGCATCAGGGTAGAGTGAGGATGTCCAGAATTGGTTGAGGATCATCCCAAGTGGATGATTGAGATGCTGGGTTTTGTTTTGATTGTATGGTTTTATGTTTTATTATTTTTATAGTTCTGGATTTTATTGTTTTTGTGATCCATCTGAGTTGTATTTTCAAATGGGTGGCTATACAAATCTTTTAAATAAATAAATGTTTAAATGAAGACAGATGTAGTAGTAGCTTGTCTCCTATACCAGCAAATGTGCAAAAATAAGCATTATAACTTCACAAGCTGCCCTACTAGAGAGCATTGTTTGAGAAACAGAATAACTAGCATGTCTTATTACACTGCCCTATGTATAATACAGCAAGAACCAAATTATTGCCTTTTCTTAGAATCGATCCCTTTGGCCCTAATGCTGGTAACCTGGTTCTCTATTGTCTAGGGGATGATCTACCCTATATTATTTCACTGGTTTCTAAATTTTTGTTAAGAGCTGTAACTATTAGGGGAGAATGCTGTTATTCCCTTTAGCCAAGGCTTTTGGTGCTAAATGTTTTGTTGTATTTGTATTTTGGTCTGTGACTGTAAATAAATTTATATATAGGAGAATAACTAGTCAATGGCACTGGAAGCTCTTGCTGGTAATGCAAGTTCTTGCCCTGCTACATTTTGAAAATTTCCATGTTAAAGTGTGATGGGGTGAGAAATTTCTAAAGCTTTGAAAACAAACCAATCATTTGTAGAAATCTCAACAAGCTCAATGAATCCATTGAGCAGTATTTACTATAGGTAGTGGATAGTTTGATGGAATCCATGCCTAATGCATCATCTAAGTTCACAGCTGTTACTGTAGCCATTTTCAGGTGATTCCAGAACAGAAGTTTTCATATTCAGTGCATGTATTGTATATATAACAAATGATACCTCTAGATAATCTTAATCCTTGGATTTATTGTTTTACAGCCATCCATCTCTCACCAGGCCTTAATGGGTATCGCAGCACTTAAATCTTGAAGCATGCAATAACATTTTTCTCTCTCCTTACCTTCAAGCCTTGCTTTAAAATACAAGCAAAGTCTTGATATAGCAGAAGTTAAAAACATAACATAGTTTGGCAATCACAATATTTTAAAAAATAAAATGAGCATCAGTAAAGCCAGGCATCAGCCAGAAGCTATATCGTAACTGCTTTAATAACACATTCATGGTGATTCCTTTGGTAGTATGTTGCATTTACTTGGAATTGATAACACTTTCTCTGTGGCCTCATTTATAGATTTCTCTTTCTCTTTTGCATAACCAAGCCAAAGTCACAGTTTTTCATTTTTACAAAATATTCAGAGGCTTCTTGTGATTTCATTTTTGATCTGGAGGACATGAGTAAAGCTATAAACCCATTTGAGTATTCCCCTTTCTTCTCACTGCTGCGACATATTTTTCCCCCTCTATTTTCTTTATTTATGTTGTTCTCCAGTAAATGTGGAGAAACCCAAATATGAAAGCAACTATTAGAATTTACAAAAATAGTATTTACAATTTTAGATTGTAATGTATTGATCAGCTAATAATTTCAGATGTCTAATTCTTGATGTGTACTTAATTCATTGGATGTTCACAAGGATGTAAGGCCAAGTGATTACACTACAGGTCAATATGTATGCTTGGTCATGACTAATTCATACTGGATTTAACTTTGCTGGATGCAAAGGAAAAATGGCCACAAGGCTATCCCTCCATGAAGTATTTACAATCTGCTTTTGTTGGGTCAACCTATGTATAGTTTTATGCTATCTTTGAAGTCCTATGCACAATGTTTGAGAGTTACTTAGAATGGAGATAAAACTAATAAACTGTATGCTTTTTGACTTCCTATTTCCTCTATGTCAGAGAGATTCCATATGTATGTGCACATACATGTTAGTATCAAATTACTTTAAAAACTAGTAGATATTTAAGAACACAACTAAGAGGACAAACGAAAAAATAGAAAAATCAGTGCTGCATATTAAAGTTGAATAATTTGGGATTTCAAAATTATTAAGATCAAATCAGTTTTCAATAAGTAAGTCAAGGGACTAGTATAATATGAATCATGAGTAAGAAGAAACTATTAACATTAATTTAAATGAAATCTAAAGATTTTATCCTTATTTAACAATTTGAACAAAAACTAGTATATTGAAGCCTCATGTTAAAAGAAAGCCAAGCTTTAAATGTGGTATACGTTAATAGGCAGAATTAAAATTCATAAATGTTTTCCAAATTGATTTAAAATGTGTGTTAAATTTGTTTTTCAAATATGGAGGGTTTTTTTATACTGAAAATTATATTTGGTAAACTCATGGTAGATATATAAATGGTACATATACAAAGAGGTTGGGGGTGGCCTTGTATTAAAATACTTATGGAAATATTCTTGTTTAATCACAATATTCTGAGGTTCTGAGGTTGATGTTACATGTTCTTCAAATTTGACCAATTCTTTCAGAATTCTGCCTTGCTTTTTGTCATTCTTTTTAAAATAAGTTATTTGAAGCAATAAGATGATTCTGATCATTCCAAGAATTTCAAAAGATTTCATCCTTCTTTTGTTTAGAATGAAGTCTTGTAGCATATATAAATTATTATTTCTCCAATGATCAAAGATTTTTGTACATTCCCCTTCATGAAAGGAAATATTTAATATTAAAGCAAGGGATGATAAATCTGCTGATTCTATGATTTTCCCATGTTAATATGTTGCTTATGATTAAATAATTGCCTATACATTTTGCATTTATATTTGTATGAAGCCAAAGGCATTTAAACATCCAATGGTTCCACTTCCTGAATAGAAGCAATAAAATGATATCATCTATTATATTATCTAAATAATACTGTTTAATAATACAATTTGATGTCGCCAGATATTCCTGTTCCATTATCAATTCCAAAGAATGCCTTGCATGAGTAACTATAAGTACAATTGGACCACATATCATTTATTTTAGTTCTAGCTTTGCAGTTTAAAGCCTAAAATTATATTGACTTCCTTGTCAATGGTTTTATTCCCTATAAAAATAAGGAAAGAAAGAGGCAGCCTTGGGGACAAAAAACTGTTTATTGTTATTCTTTTTAAATGTGCTTTGTATCCAAATTGAAATCACAGCTCATCTTTAGAGTTGTGAGTATGAAAGTCCATTCCAAGTTATCAAAAGCTTTCTCTATATCTAGAAAAATCATAATAGCTTTCTTGTTATGTTTGCTTGATTTATATTATCAATAACTTTAAAAATATACCTGATATTATTCCTCATGTATCACTTTGGGACAAACCCAGTCTGATTATTGGATCCATTATAAAGATTCAATTTTGCTATAAAATACTAGTAATCTACATTAAATAAAGAGTAAGGTCTATATGACTCTGAGTGAGTTGTTAATTGCCTCTTTATAAGTCAAAGAAGTAAAAGCTTCTTGGCATAGTCTTAGGGATTTCTTCAATTTTAGTCCCTGTATTGCTTCTCTCATTTCATCTTTTGGGATTGTTTTTTAAAAAAGCTTCATTTTGTCAATCTGTATATTTCATTGTTTGTGTTAAATTTAAGTATTGTTTGATCTTTTCCAGATTTAATGTCTTTGTTCTGTATAATTGAGAGTAATATTTAACAGATTGTTTAATCATCTTCTCATTGAAACGTACTGTTTTCCATCTCAGCAATAATTCTCTTCTCCTCTTCTTTTCATAGTATATGCCAAAATTTTGCCTGGTTTATTACTTTTTCAAAATATTTTTGTTCAGCAAGATTACCTCCTTATAAGTTTCATTTACTTTCATTAGGTCCAATTGATTATGAATAACTTTGATTTTTTTCCCCAGGTTCTGCTTATGTCTTAATTTTAGTTTCTTCAATTCATTCATCAGTACATCCTTATGTTTTTATTTCTTTCTATTTCATGCCAAAGAGATAAATAGTCTCAAAATGCTTTAGCAAAATCCCTTACTGTAGATAAAAAGATGTCAGGAGTTAAATTGGTTTGGAAGAAGCTATTTAATTCATGATGACACTTTGATTAATATCTTCTTGCAGTAGTAATAGACTATTCAGTCTCCACCTTTTCATTTATGAGGTTCTTCTTACAATTATTGGATTATGATCTGCATAAGGAAGAGCTGTGACTTCTAGTTCTGTATATTTGGTTAATGACGAACTGAAAATCCAACACATGTCTATTCATGAATATGTTTTGGGAACAGAAGAATAATAGGTATATAAATACTCTTAAAGATATTTATGTCTCCATATTTCTAAAAGAGAAAGTAGTGACGTAGTCTAAAACTATGTATTTTATAGGAATCAGAGAGATCAAGGATTGGGTATATGTATTCGGTTTTTGATTTTCAAACTTTTATTATTTCATTGCTTAAAAGTGACATTAATAAAATAGATTGCTACTAAAAAAATCATACTCAAGTAATTTTTATTTAAAATACTGCTTTCCATATACTGTATATGTATATACAACTCCTACCCTCAAAACAACGCTATAGAGCACTGCACACCAAGACAACTAGACACAAGAACAGTTTTTCCCCGAATGCCATCACTCTGCTAAACCAATAATCCCCTCACCACTGTCAAACTATTCACTAAGGCTGCATTACTATTACTATCAGTCTTCTCATTGTTCCTATCACCCATCTCCTCCCACTTATGACTGCAGGACTGTAACTTGTTGCTTGTATCCTTACGATTTATATTGATACTGATTGTTTCCTGATTGCTTATTTGTACCCTATGACAATCATTAAGTGTTGTACCTCATGATTCTTGACGAATGTATCTTGTCTTTTTATGTACACAAAGACAAATTCCTTGTGTGTCCAATCACACTTGCCCAATAAAGAATCTATTAAAGATATCATCGCAGGGTGTAAGCTGTTCCGAGTAAAGCTGCCTTTTGAAANCACACTTGGCCAATAAAGAATTCTATTCTATTCTATTCTATTCTATTCTATTCTATTCTATTCTATTCTATTCTATTCTCATGTTTATTTTCATGTATATCAATATTTATATCCTAGCCTTCTTCTGTCCACATTCAAACCAATTCACTACAACTTAAACCTGAATGTAGTGTCAGACCACATGTTTAGTAACTATTAAGCATTAAAAAAAGAGAAACAATTTGTGGATACCTAGCTTTTAAATAAAATGTATTCCAAACAGGTAAAAATTAATGTAAACTTCATATAATATGGAGTAAATTACCTAATAATTGGTACAGTTGCTAAGAAAAATATCTGTTAGGTGCAAAAGACCATGTCTACAATGAAGGTTCAATTATACCAGAATGGGACAACTCGCCTTGACCAACTGGCCTTAGCCATCTCACCATGGCTGTTTCGCCCCAGCTGTTTCACCCCAACCAAGTCGCTGCAGGACAACTTGCTGGAGCCAATTTGCCATGGGACAACTCACCGCAGGACAGTTCAATATGGGATAACTCAAGAAAGGGATAAGTAGAATTGCAGCTCACCTCAGCTTTGAGGACTTCTAACTTGAGAAGTTTCAAATTTAAAACAAGGTAAGGTCCACTGCAATTCAGTTGTCCCTCTCTTGAGTTATCCTGCATTGAATTGTCCCAATGCAAGTTTTGCTGTGGAGAGTTGTCCTAGAGCCCAATTAAACCAATTTATTTCTAAAAGCAAGAATCTTCTCAATTAATGGTCAGCACTTGGTTGGAATTAAATAAGGGTCAATGGCAGTCAAGGGTGGTGGAGGGCTTATTTTGTTTGTGACTATGTAGTGATTCTAGGCTGATCCACCTTTTAATCATTCCTCCTGGCTCTTCCAGTCCTTCTCCTATAATGTTCTTGTAATCACTCACAGCTAGATTAGGGTTTAATAGTTTCTTTTCATCTGGCACCTTCCCTTCCCTTCCCTTCAATGTAGCTCCCTTATAGGCTACCCAGAGGAACTTTCATAGCATATCAGATTTAAAGATGTGGACAGGAGTCTGGTTAAGTAGAAACAAAGAACTAAGAATTGTAGGCAAAAACAACTGAACAGGCAATAGGGTCAATATTGTATGTTTTGGTATACAAAGAGTCCTCAATATGCAAAGTCGAAGTTATGACAGGTCTCCCAAGGGGTGCTTGCAACCCAGTTCTGAATTCCCAATAGCTGCCCCCTGCCCCACATTTTGGGTGCTTGGAAATTGGCTTGCATTTAAAGTTGAATGCAGCATTCTGTGGTCAAGTGACTGTGTTTTACAACGTTTTTGCAGAAAACTTGCATGTCCGGGTTTTGGCAAAAGTGGCCCATAGTGAACAATTGGTTACCTTAATGACTGTGGCATTTGTTAACTATTTCCCACAAAAAAAGATAATAAAATCAGGTCAGTCATGTGACAATCAGCTTTATTTCCATTACAATTTACACCATAATAGGCAGGCTTCATTATGGTTCTAAACTGAGGATCACTTGTATGACTAGAAAGGGGAAAATAATAGATATACAGGGTGCTTTTAGCAATGATAGAGTCTGGTGACACATTTTCCAAGTAACAAATTTTATTAAAACTCATAAGCTTACATGAGTTCATTTCATCAGATGCATAGAGGGATTAAAGTGATGGGTGGTTGATTGGAGTAACTTCAGTGATGGAGTCTTGGTGATAATTTTTTACACTGAAGCAAGGTTTGAATAAAAGTAGGGAACCTCAGTAAAATTGAAGTCGCCGGATCAATCTTGTAAGTACGAACTCAGAACTTCAGTGTTGCCTTTATGCTAAGTAATTTTTATATTTAAATTAAACAATCCTATAAAAATAAAACGATGTTGTATTACATCTGATATCAGGTTATTTGCTTGCCCCAATGTTTCACAATGCAGAATTGATCATCCGATTTTGGTTTGGGAATAAAATTAGTCAGGTTTGCTGCATATTTCTGCATGTATAACCTCCTGAAAAATTACGGAATTGCTGGGGCAGCAATTTATTTATCTACTCTGTGGGTGTCTAGGTAAGGGAACCTCAGAAACTGTTGATACATCAGGGACCAGGACATGGATCAGATCACTTTATTTGCACTCTTCTATTTATCAGCAAGAGAATGATGCTGACTAGTTTTAAATCACTCATCCATGTTTACTATGGTTAGAAAGTGGCAAAAGTGAATATGAAGAGGGTCTAATTCATCCAACTGTTATGTAGGATGCAGAACTGAAAATTCTGGTGACGCAGAAATCGGAGTAAGACTGAAATCTGCTTGCGTATATGTTTTATGATACTAATTTGGACAATACTGTTGGATATTAAAGTTTTTCTTTCAATGAGTAAAATTGTAACAGTTGCTTAAATTAGAAATAGATGAAGGTGTCCTTTAATATTTTTGGGTAAAATGCCATGTACTTTAAAGAGAGAAAAGGAGGAAGGAGGGGGGTTTAATTATGACTCATGAAAATTAGAATCAGACTTCTCATTATCAGGTATTATATTCAGTTCCTATTTAATTATTGGTCTGTATTTATTTGCATATTTATTTAATAATAATAAAGCCAGCTGGGTGACCTTGGGCCTGTCACTCTCTCTTAGCCCAACTCACCTCACAGGGTTATTGTTGTGGGGAAAATAGGAAGAGGAAGGTGTGTTGGATATGTTCATCATCTTGAGTAAAAATAAAAGTAGGATACAAATTCATCATATTATATCATATATGATAGCATATCACCATCAGTCAGTGGCAAAAGGCTGTTTTAATTGAATACTTTTACCTTGAGATGATATCCTTAGCACCATCAAACCCCAACATCTGGTCCTTGGGATAGGTCGGGGGTCGGCAACGTGCAGCTCTAGAGCCACTTGCGGCTCTTTTGGTCCTCTCCTGTGGCTCCCTGTCAGACGATCCCACCACTGGGTGGCCCCTCCCCTCCTCCTCACTCCTCGCCTGCCCTGAGAAGAGAAGGGAGACTGTGGTGGATGGAGACTCGCTCCGTATTCCAGAGCGGGAGCGAAGCGCCCCTCTACTTGCCTCTTTTTCCGGCCCTTGTTGGTGCTGTGCGCACCTCGGCCGCTGGGGGAGATGTGCAACTTTTCTCCACGCTGAGACACTGGCTGGGCCGCCCGGCTGCAGGCGATGCTCCGCGTCGTAATGGGCTCAGGAGGAGGAGGAGGAGGGGACGCCGTCTCCCCCATTGTGCAGCGCACTAAGTTCAAGTGCAAGAGCAGCAAGCAGGCATGGAGGCAGCGAGAGGAATATGGGGAGACGCGTCCCAGCCGGTGTGTTGCGGCAGAGAAAGTCGCGCATCTCCCCATATTCCTCTTGCTGCCTCCATGGCTGCTTGCTGCTTTTGCACTTAAACTTAGCACAGAGAAAAGTCTCCCAACAAGGGCCGGAAAAAGAGGCAAGTAGAGGGGTGCTTCGCTCCCGCTCTGGAATAGGGAGCGAGTCTCCATCCGCCGCCACTGCCCTTCTCCTCTCAGGGCAGACGAGGAGGGAGGGGGAGGGGAGGGGGGAAACCAGCTGACACGAGAGAGGGAGAAGGAGAGAGGGAGAAAGAGAGAGGGAGAAGGAGAAATATGAGAGAGAGGTAGAGAGAAAGAGAGAGATGAGAGACAGAGAGGGCTGCCTGTCTTTTCCTGCTGCAGTTGGGCAGCGAGCGAGAGAAAGAGATTCAGCTCCATCTGCTCCCCTCGAGGCAACCTCGTGGTGCTGAGAGTCACTCCTTTTGTAACACAAGGTTTATTTTTGTATCTTTCCAGAGACAGAAAGAACGTGGCCAAATTTCCTTACAGTTATTCCCTGGGTGTGGGGGTTGGGAAGTGGGGGTGGGGAGGGGGGGAGAGGAAGGGAGAGAGGGAGAAAGAGAGAGAGAGAAGAATGAGAGATAGAGACAGAATGAGAGAGACAGAGAATGAGAGAGGAGGAGGGAAAGAATGAGAGAGAGAGAGAGAGAGAGAGAGAGAGAGAGAGAGAGAGAGATATGTTGCCTCCGAGCACTGAAGGAGGAGGCTCTCTTATGCAGCTGTTCCAGCTCGGTGGCTAGCGGGAGACCAAATCCTCTCCACCCAGGCGCTTTTACTGTATAGTTCTCTCGCTCTCTTTTTCCCCGATGGGCAAAGGTGGGAAAACGCCAAGCATGGGACCCCACTTGATGCAGAATTTTGGGAAGGGAAGGAAAGACC
>QLTV01000974.1:9731412-9754512 GCA_003457575.1 Thermophis baileyi
TTGGGAGGAGTTAGTGTGACTACATTTAAGAAAACTTTCTGCCATTAATATACTGCCATAATGTACATTTCTCCAATTTTTTGCTATTTCTATGGGTCAGGCACAGATGCACAGAAATACACAGCAAACAGTGTATATCATCTGTACTGTTTGCTGGGAGGCAAATTGCTGGGAGGCAGAGGCAGATTTTTTTTTCTTGTTTTCCTCCCCAAAAGCTAGGTGCGTCTTATACTCCGGAGCGTCTTATACTCCGAAAAATACGGTACATCTGACTGGGGGCACAACTTTGGAACACTGCTGGGGCAACTTGTTAGTGGCTGAAAGTAACAGTTATTCATTATTAAGAATCAATATATAAGGATTGGGGGACGTGGTGGCCTAGCAGTTAAGACATTGGCCTTGTCAGCCGGAAGCTTGGCAATTCGAGACCCAAGCACTACGCAATGGGGTGAACTCCTGTTTCTGCCTCAGCGCTTGCCAACCTAGCAGTTCGAAAACATGCAAATGCAAATAGATAAATAGGTACCACTTCGGTGGGAAGGTAACAGTGTTCTGTGCACCTTGGTGTATAGTCATGCCGGCTACTTGACCCAGAAGTATATTCAGACAACACTGGTTCCCTCCACTAGAAAACAGAGATAAAGGAAACCTGCAGGAAATTTAGAGGAAACCTCCTAGAGTTGGACATGACTGGATAGGGGAAATCTTTACCTTTACTTTATATAAGAATTGATGCCAAACTATGTAAGATTCATATTTAGTTAAATATGCACATCTCTTTAGCTCTCAGCACATCTTTGTCAGATGACATTAGAATGAGACATTGTATCATACTCTGAAAATACAATATTGTTTTACAATACTGAGTTTATAAATTCCAAAGCAAAACTGAAATTCTATATACAATAGGTAGTGTGAAAAATTGACCCCGCTTGATATTTAAAATGGGAATGATGTAAGCATATTTTAATTTTAATATATTATTAGAAGACAAGGGAAAGTGAAAATACTATATTTTGGTTGGATCATTTCAGCCTGTAAAAAGTTGCATTGTTATTGTATATTGTCTCTCTCCTAATATATTTGTTAAAAAACTGAAATTTTGAGTCTTGATTATGCTTAATATAGTATATCCTTCATCCTTTGGAGTAAGCAGCATAGTGCAAAGTAGAGAAATGGAGTAAGAATTTAGTGAGATAAAGAAGTTAAATATATCAAATAAGCAAAGAAAATGAAATTTAGCTTAATGTGATTTACACCATTCATGATGTCTTTCCATATTTATTTTAAGTATCTATGCATATGGTCCAATTTGTGGAAAAGTTATGGGGGCAATGTGTATATTATTTTAGTCTCTGACGAAGCCATATTTTACCTATAATTGAAGAGACAAGCAGGCATTCAACATGTCTTATACTGTACATTGTATAATATATAACAACATATCTAATTTATTACTGCATTGATTGATTTTTTTGGTTGATCTGCCTTTGCTTTGAAATACTGTGATGTAATCCATATAGTAAAATTCAGTATAAATAAAACTGACTGTTACTAATGAAGTATTATTATTTTTCCTTATAATTTAAGGTAAAGCACAATAATTCATTTGGCTTAATTTTTGTTATACAAAGAAAGGAAAAAAATGCAATGCTTTTAGGCCCACGAATTAGTAATGGTTACCAGTATATTTACAGATGGTCCTCCACTATGACATGTCATTTATGACCTGTCACATTGCCAGGCATGAAAAAACCAGGCCCACATAAGAAGTTCCAATTAAATTGATTTATTGCTAAAAAGCCGATGCACAGGAATCTTCACAACTATTGGGTATCACCTGTTTGGAGTTAGATACGGAGAATAGAATTGAAGGGGGGGGGGTTGGACTTAGTATGTTTATGGCTGCATAGGGATTCTAACTAATCCTTCTTTTAACTCCATCCTCTGTAATCACTACCCTTCCTTCACCATTTGAAGTTACAATGGACATCCCCAGGCTTACTTACAACCTGGGTTCTCTTACTGACCATTACATCTGCTTAAAGACTATCGTGATTCACTTAAGGACCACACAAAAAGGCCATAAAATAGGGCATGGTCACATGGTGACCTGCTTAATGACCAGCATGATTTAACGACCCCAATTCTGGGCTAAATTATAGTCATAAGTTAAAGACTACCTGTAATTGTTTTCAATGTATTGCAAATTATATCAATACAATTAATGTATTACAAATTATATTATTTGGATAAGAATTGCGGTGATAGCAATATATTTTAATAAAATGCCTGAAGAAAAAACCCTGTTGTCTGTTTTCACTATTATACTATTCTTGGTTACTAAAAAGTAAGAGTGACTTTCATTATCTACAAATGAGCAATCTCAAGGTGAAGGCCATTGACAGAGGTTACATAGACCCACATTTCATTTTGTTCACTATTGGTAAATTAAATTAAGCTACTCTCATACTGCATAACCAAATTTATAATCATATAAACAATTACCGGTAATAAATAATCATATGTGATTAGATATACACAAAATATATTTTGTGTTCTTTGCACTCTGAAGCTGTGTATTTATTAGTGCTGTGCAACATTTTAAATTTGAAGGGCGGGGAAGATGCTTTCAACCACATGTGAGCATCTGCAGGGTTCTACTTAAAACCAATGCATCTTTCTCCATACTAGAATATGAAGCACACTATAGCTCTAACATTTTGTTTCTTTTCTTAAAACTGCTCTACATATGGGTGCATGTCTGGGAAAGTCATGGTGGTTATCTTTAGCCTGGCAAGGCAATCCAGACAAGAAGCACATCTATGAGTAGTCACTGTATCTTTATTGTAAGCTTAAATTAATAGTCTATTTCCCCCCTCCTTTCCTTTACTCTCTGGAAAACTAGGGAAGGTCCATTCTGAAATGCTTCCCATATCCTCCCTCCTTCTGTGATTTAAACATCTTTTACACATTAGTTGTCCAGTCTGTGGCTCTTCCTCCCCTCTCCCAAGGTTATTCCTAGATGCCATTATAGTATTTTTCTTACACATACTTCACAGTAATTGGAACATGTTAACTGTATTTAATTTGGTTAACTTTAAATAATAGGGAATCTCTTTTAATTTTCTCCTGACCCCCTTTTCTATGTTTTGGAATGTAGACTCCAGTATGCCAATTGGAAGCCAAGTATAACTTTTATTCCATAAAAATCTTGTCAGTTTGAAAAAGAGTTGCCTGATCCTGATTCCTCTTACTCATGCTTGATCTGTTTTCTTCTTTTTGCTATGATAACCATCCCTGCACAGTGCATCTCATGTCCAACAATTAAAAGCTTTGATGGAAGTTCAGACATAGCTTCAGCAAAGTTTTCTTGATTAAGGCACTTCTACATTGCCATCTTTTCTGCTTCCCAACTCTTCAGAAACAGTTTGAAGATAATCTGCCATCATCTTTCCCATTGCTGTCTTTGTAACACTGAGAACAAGGAGGAGAAATTTCTTCTCTACCACTCTCTGCAAAAAATTTTAAACTGCCTGCACATGTACATACCTTCTATCTGCAGATTCTGTACATTTGTTTTGGCTGCATCCAAAAGCTGCTGTGTGGTGGAACTATAAGACTATCAACCCATTTCACTTTTGAAGCCTTGGAGACAAAAGTCGAAATGAGGAGGGAATGTCCACAAGCTCCACAGTTCTGAAACATTTCAAAGAAGGTTTATTGTAGTTTCAAATATATCACATCAAGGCCAAAAATATGTACTGTATATTCAGTTGTCAAATTTTTCCCACAGTGTGGGATCAAGGAGGTCCAGAGCTGGTCACAAACTGATGCAGCGTTCTTGTAAAAGTGCACTTTGTAAAGGATGGTCTAGAAAGGCAGCAATCGGCAGTTCCAAGCTAGAGAGAGCTGATATGTAAATAATTCAGCTGTATCAGAGTCTCCAGAGTGACCAAGTATTTCTCAAATCACAAAGATGGGAGGAAAAAGCCTTAAGAGTTTAAAACTCTGGACCATATACCTATATAAAGACACTGGTTTATTTGTACCGCAGAGGACAATAATCTCTCTGTGTGTGTCTCTCTCTGTATGTAATAATATCTAGTCTAATTGTAAGCCTGAACAAGGGATTAAACATCCGGAGAGCCAAGATTTACTGTGAAGCCATGTTTTGCAGTGTAAAACAGAATCGTTATACACCCTATAATGTAAGACTGTTTACTGAATAAATGCACATACATATGTGCATACATACAGTAGATGGAGATATTCTTTCTATAAGCAGTGATGATGCTTATTTATTGTGAAGAGTTGCTTAATATCTATTTCTGCTAACATGCTAAATATTCGGTTTGGATCCAGTAGAAGCTTCTGCTTATGCAAAGCATTTTTGCTCACATAAATGAGACTCCTTCATATGACACATGCTGAAAGCTCTTGCAGTGTATCATAAAAAAAAAAAAGAATTAGGATGTAACCTTAGAAGGGATAACATAAATGTACTTATAACTGCTGTTAAGAAGATTGAAAACAACTTCTTTATTATTATTTTTCTGGATACTTATATACTTGCATTAGAATAGAATAGAATAGAATAGAATAGAATAGAATAGAATAGAATGAATAGAATAGAATAGAATAGAATAGAATTTTTTATTGGCCAAGTGTGATTGGACACAAAAGGAATTTGTCTTGGTGCATATGCTCTCAGTGTACATAAAAGAAAAGATAAGTTCGTCATTATGGCTTGTAGGGATTGTACTTATTTTCATATGGTTCCTAGTTATAAGAGTGATTGCATAATTTATGGGAGTCTTTCCATGGTTGGTTTACTGTGATGTATCAACTGGGATTTCTCTCAAATAATTGAAGTGGAAGCCATGGCTTTTGACTCTACTTATTAATTTCAAGTTTATACATGAAGTTTCACTGTACCATTTTTTCATATTAAGGCAAAAAAAAATTCAGCCCATATTGATTATGAAAGAATTTGAATTTTTTAGGGGCAAATGTTTAAGGTTTTAAAAACTTTAATTTACCATCTGATTGATTGGCTTTTCCTGTGGATAGTTTAATATATGTGTCTTAACCCTCTGCAAATCAGTTGCTCACATATACCAATAGTTTCTATAAATGAATAGGCTGCACAAAATAATTGACTTGTAGACAAGTAGGGATGGGAAAAGAAGAAAAACAAGTAATACTTTCCCCCCACCTGAACTCTATATGCGTGTTAAAGTTTGTCAGACTCCAGTAGAAAGAATCAGATATATATCATGGGCCTTTGATAAGCTTTATTACCTGCCTAAGGAAGAAAACGGATAACTGAAGATTTCCCATAACAGCAGGCCCTGTGAACTGTGCAGCAAATTATACTCACATTATGTGTCAGAAAGCCCTGAAATAAATATCTGACCAAGTAGAAATGTTGTCTCCTCTATCACCAAGTTTTGGGAAGTCTATGCCTTTAAGTCTTTTCACACATTTGTGTAAGAGAGTGTACTCTCCTGAACATTTCTGAAATTCATTATTCATGCCTGTGAAATTCAGTGCTGTTAGAGGAATCTGTCCTTTCTTTTATTTGTACAAATAAGTGACTGTAGGATCAAATTATGCTGTTCTTGAAAGTTGGTCTTTCCTCTGCACTGTTGCTTGAATACCCAACTTACTTTTCAGAAAAGACATTTTGTATTCCTCAGATAGAGCTTGTGTAATAATTGATCCCAGGCAATCAGTTGAACAATATGAAATGGCATTTCACTCGAACTTCCCCTGCTAATGTTCTTTTTATTTTAGAAATACATGGAAAGGAGTACAGACACTGAGAAGCCACAGTACTTGAAAACACTCTCTGCCGGTAGTAATTTCAATATGAGCTTTCTGGCATTTTGTCTGGCTTACAATGTGGCTGGCCTAGTGTTGTGAATATCTTTAACATGTGTTTGATGACATCTCTTGAAGAGTGTGTCTTTAACATTTGTTATTAGAGATAGGAAGCAACCACTTCTGGTACTTCTAGGGGAATTTGCATGATTGTTGTATCCGAATGTTAGTATTTATCCTGGAGGCTCTGAGGATTCTTAATTTATATCATGCCCCCCCCCCAACTCCATTGTACTGGGTGGCATAATAGCCAAACAAGATAACCATGTTTCATGTCTTTTATAATCAGAATGCTGCAATTATGGCCTGTGTTCTAGAAATTCACAGATTATCTTGAGGTCCAACCATTTGGCTACAGTGGAAGTTGTTTTGTTTGTTGTGTTTAGTTTTGCAAAATCTCTCTCTTGACTAGGCAATATAACCGTAGTTAACTTTTATCATTTTTTTTCTCCAAAGTGTACAAATTTGGATATCTATCTTTTTAAACAAAAGAAACTATTAGTAAACAACAGCAAAAGCAAAAGATAATACATCAATGGAGCAAAAAGAGGTGTTTACAAAAAAGACTAAGGCTCCATATTTTAAAAGTATGTATGTATGTATGTATGTATGTATGTATGTATGTATGTATGTATGTATGTATGTATGTATGTATGTATGTATGTATGTATGTATGTATGTATATCCTGCCATTATTTTACCTAGCTATAACACAGGTCAATATGTTTACTTTGTTGTTACACTGTAATGTAGGTCTTTTCCTTTCTTTTTTGGCCTTTTCATTTTTTATCTTAAAAATCTATAGGGAAAGAGAGTAAAAGGCCAATGGGCTAAGTACATCTTTACTTGTAATTTCTAAAGCAGTAATTTTGTCTCTTTTTTTTTTAGTTTAGTTTTTTTTTAGTCAAATATTTACTATTTCTTCTAAAAACCTTTATAACAATTTTGAAGTGGTTTTATATCTAGTTTTTCCCATAGTCACAATTTATTTTATATATACAATGTACATACAATCTATGTGTATACATACATATATACATACACAAGTACATGCAATTTAATTGTGTTATTTTAATATGTTTTTTCAATGTTTTGTTAGAAAAAAAGTCTCTTTCGGTTATTCTTTTCACTATAAAACTTACATATTTAAAATATTTTTATTTTAAATGTTAACATTGTGCAGTATCATGGAATGTTAAAGGTTAAGAGATTTTATTTTTTAAAAAATTGAACTTGTCGAAGCCTGTAAAATTGGGTCCTTTCCTTTCCTTCCCTTTCCCTTTCCCTTTCGCTTGGAAATGAATGGAACAGTTATATATATGTGAAAATTTTGAAATAGTCAGAGTAATAATACTAAGATACCTTCCAATTTATAGTTGAGAAATATTTGGGTATTTTTATTATTGTATACCTTTGATGGTTAATGATGGAAATAGATAGCTTAAGTAGTCCATTTAGAGGAAAAACAGACATTTTATACAATTTTTAACAAATCTTTTTTTGCTAATAAATAGATCTCTCTCTCTCTCTCTCTCTCTCTCTCTCTTTCTCTCTTTCTCTCTCTCTCTCTCAAACTATACTGATGGATTTTTAAATATGAGGGTTTTCTGGACATACTTACAGTTTATAAATTAAGTTTCAGTTGATGGAGTTCTATTCACATTTATACTTTCAAATGCACCTATTGAGTACCTGAATGGAATTTTAACAGAAATCTTCCAAGGATTTTTTTACGCTCATCCAAGAGATTTATCTTCATCTTTAACTTTAACTTTACAGAAAATATTGGATAAGATTAAATCAATGAAAACCAGGAAGCTCTTGGCTGGGCAGCTTTCCTATTGAATGGTATTCAAGTAAGATAAGGAGAGTCTGATTATTGTTAGAAATAAATAATAAGTTTTTTGAGAAAGGGTCCCTACCTACATCATATTATGGGGTTTATACTTATTTCAAAACTAGTAACTGATCCCACAAATTATAATCTGTTAAGGTTTTGACTTTGGCATGAATATTATAGAAAGTGTTACAATGAATAATTCATCCTGTACAATCTGGTTTTATGAAAGGATGTCAGACCTTTGATAATTTCAGATATTAAGAAGACTCTGTGTGATTTGTGCCTGGGAAAAGGATTAATTTTGGTTTGAGACCATAGCTCCAGAGACCAACATAATAACATTATTTCCCCTGTGGTAAAATTTACAATATGGATCTTGGCAAGGATCTTTCTATCTCCTTTAATATTCAGTCTGCCGTTGCAATCTATGGCATGTTTAATAATATCTGCTCATATTTAGTTAATAGGAATAAAATATAAATTATGGCTTTACTTTCTGTTTATTTTTGGTTTTTAGTACTCATATTTGCATTTAAAATATGCTTTACTTGTTAATAATGCATTAAGAATGAGTACTTCTGAGGCTATGGCCTGTTGACCACTAGCAAGAACACAATTATTGGATTTTGTTATGTAACAAAATGTAGTAGAATCTTGAAAGCCTTTCAAAATTTCTCCACTTAAACATGTCTAACACAATCAAGGCACAACTGTTTTGTTTTTCTTCCTTATGCTTTTTACTTTTTTAGAAGTCAATAAAATATCTGGGCATTTCCCCCCCCTCCTTTTCTGAAACAAACCATTAGTGGTTTGAAAAACTGGGCATGCCATGGCCAATCAATAGGAGGCTGAGACTGGATTATTTAATAACTCATCAAATATTCCACATCAGCTTTCAAAAGTCCTATTAACATAGATCTACTATGATTGATTTATCTTGAGATCTGTGATAATTGGAGATCCAGGTTCAGATACTTCAAGTTACTATCTCTCAGCCTGATTTACTTCATAGGGGTTTTGTTGGGGGGGGGGGAATGGAGAGATCGCTCCTAGATATAAATGTAATGAGTGAAAGTTTGCTGTTTATTTCTGTGTGATATAAAAGTTCAAATTAACTTCCTTACTGGCCTGGAGGAGCACTTTACAGGTCATCCTTTTCCTTTTGACTGCACAGAAGGAAATGCATTTTCTATCTTTTAAACTAACTCTTAGATCTTGCTAGTTCTTTCATCCCCGTTTTCTCGTAAAAATGGTGAACTTCTTAGCTACTCTGTTCTGTTGTTCCAATTTGAAAATTTCACAATGAAAAGTGCAAATCAGGTGGATATTACGTAGGTTACTAGAGTTTATCTGTATCATATAGAATGAACATACATACATCTTAGAAAACTCTTTGAAATTGACTTTGGCATTTCAGCGAGACAAGAGTAGATGAAAAGGTTTTAAAATGTACATGTTAGATTTATATCCAGGCTTCCCTCTGGGTGCTCAAAGCAGTGTATGTGATGTTTCTTCTTCCAACTACTCTCTATGGCGACTATATGGTAGATCTGGTTATCCACAAGGCTCTGGAGGTTGTCCCAGGGACCACCCTGTAGATAGCTGGGGTCAAGACTATACTAGTGAGATTGAACCTTAGGTATCAGGTGGGATTGCTGCTGTTATACTCCCATATAACACCACTATTTGTCAAAATGCAATGACAAATTTCCAGGTATAATTCGAGCTGCTTGTTGTCACTAAAATCCTATATGACATAGGACTGTGTTATTTAATGGACTACTTTTCCCAGATGGGTATCTGCCCAACCACATGGTCCAGTAGGTTGGACATGCATCAGGGTCCTTGCTTGAAGAAATGTTACCTGCCAGGATCCAAGGAGCATGCTTTTTCCATTATAGTACCTGCCCTCTGGAACAATCTTCCCTCCTATGTTCTGTTGGTCCCAACCCTGTTGTATTTTTGAAAGGCACTAAACTTTGGTTCTTTCTTTGGGCCTGAAGGCCAAAATGATTATAGTTCCTACCCAGAGTGGTGTAGAGTCAATTGGGCTTCCAGATTGTCTCTTAATTTCTGTTGTTTTCATTTATTCTGATTTGTCATTTGTTTATTGTATGCTGCTGGAGTCATCATTATTCAAGTCCACTTACATTTGTTAAGTAAAGAAATAAACAATAACTATGGTAGTTTAGACAGAGAGTAGCTGGCCCAAAATTGATGGATCCAGACTTTAATCTGGGTCTGGATATAGTCAAATAATGTATTCTCCCCCTACTATATTGGTTATTTTAAAAAAATAGAGAAAAAAAGTGTGTGTGTACGTGTGTGTCAGTGGTGGTATTCAAATTTTTTTACTACCGGTTCTGTGGGCGTGGCTTGGTGGGCGTGGCGTGGCTTGGTGGGCGTGGTGTGGCTTGGTGGGCGTGGCTTGATGGGCCTGGCAGGGGAAGGATACTGTAAAATCTCCATTCCCACCCCACTCCAGGGGAAGGATACTGCAAAATCCCCATTTCCTCCTGATCAGCTGGGACTCGGAAGGCAGAGAATAGATGGGGGCAGAGCCAGTCAGAGGTGGTATTTCCTGGTTCTCCGAACTATTCAAAATTTCCACTACCAGTTCTCCAGAACTGGTCAGAACCTGCTGAATCCCACTTCTGGACTCTCTCTCTCTCTCTCTCTCTCTCATTCTCTCTCTCTCTCTCTCTCTCTCTCTCTCTCTGTGTGTGTGTGTGTGTAATATTAGTATTTAAATCTGGAATAAAAGTTGTTCCCTTCCTTTAATACCAATATTGAGTGGTGATCGATAATGCACTATAGACACTGGAAATGAACTTCCAAATATTTTATTGCATACAAAGCATGGGCATTTTTCCAGCTTTGCATTTGTGACTACAAGTCTGCCTTTATTTTATGGAGCAGTGTAAAAGTAAACATTTATTAGTTTTCGATTAAGGAAAATCGTTTTATGGGTGAACAAACTGTGAAAGAGTTATTGTAATTTATATGACTAATTGCTATGGGCAATATGGTTTCAGTTTAGGTCTAAAGGACCATTTATTTATTTATTAATCAAATGTATATAGCTGCCCATCTCACTGAAGGTGACTTTGGGCAGCTATATACATTTGATTAATAAATAAATCATAAACTCTAAAACACAAACCACATTTAAGGAAGGATAAAAATGGCCACCTCAACAATGGAGTCATCTGAGCATGTCCCCAGGAATCTAATTTCAGGGAAAGGGAAAATGTTTCATAAGGTGAGCACCACAGCAGAGAAGTCTCTTGTGACCTACCAAATGAAGGCCCCTACCGTAGCTTAATGGTAGTTACAACATGCCAACTCTTCCTAATCCAATGGAGCAGGCTGATGTAACCAGGAAGATGCAGTCCCTCAGATTAACCATTCCTATCTCATGAAGGGCTTTAAATGTTAAAAGTGGCACCTTGAATTGGACCTGAAAGTAAACTGGCAGCCAGTGCAGCTTTTGATACAGAGGTGTAACATACACTGCTTTAGAAGCACACATAACTGCCCCCACCTTTGCATTCTGTGCCAACTGATATTTCCTGTCAGGGTTCTGTGCCAACTGCCAACTCTTCAAGGACAGACTGATGTAGATAGTGCATTGCAGTCATCTGGAGGTGACCAGGGCATGAGTCTCATTACAATAAGAAAAAAAGATATCTCTTTATTCAGCTAAAATAAAAATACCAGCTTCTATCTCTAATAGTCATAGATGAAGACTGTAAGAGACTAAGGATGAAATATTTGTTAACTTGATTATATGAATTGCAAATTGGCATTCCAGAGAGCTGTGAAATATACATACATACATACATACATACATGGAATATAAGTTTCTAATTTAACAGAATCACACATATCCATAATTCTGAGGAAAGCAATGAGCAAAATATGTAAATCTGTTTCAATTTATCTCCTTGCAGGTATTGTTTTACTTCTGCACTTTGGAAGTCATGCTTTAAAGGAGTATATTTTTCATTTATTGTGACCATCTAGAGTAATGAAATGGATACATTGCTAATTTTTTTAATGCCTCCAGATGACATAGGTATCTGTATTTTTAATTGTAATCTTAATAATCTAGATAGTAAAAGAATTTTGGATAAGAATATTCTTCATTTAATAATCAACTTCTCTCTTTATTTTTAAGAATATAAAGTGGAAATGGCAATTTATAGTTGTCCAACAAATGCCTATCTACTTCACAAATGCCAAAATAATTATTTTGGTTTGGGGGGCCCATTTTAAATAGGTTTTATTTAAAATTGTTTTTGAAGAAAATGCAGGCTATATAAAAAACTACATCCCCAAAATGAGATTGGAGCTCCTTGAGGAAAAATAACAGTAGGTAAATATGAGTAACAGTTCATAAGCTGAATAAATAAATGCTAAATAATTGGCATTTTTCAAAAGATGGATACTTACAATTTATAATTTCATTTTTAATTGTCACTTTCACCCTTTATTAACTATAATTCCATGTCATCCCACTTCTTTTAAATATTCATTGAAATTTGGAAGAACATTTAAAGATATTGCAATGAATATGTATTAACGAAGGCTATTGCGAGAAACCTGGATTGGTGGATTTGAAATTCATGGCCTGGGTTTTCTCTAGTCTCAATGTTTTTGAAACCTAAATCATCTTAAAATGCTTTTGACCAACCCGAGAGCATTGCTGCTTTCTTGCCTGATTCACAACAGTGAGATTTCCATGTTGGTGTCCATATAAGGTTTCTTCAGTCTTTATTCTTTTTGTGCAGTCTGTGGTGTTTCCAATTTGGAACCTTGTGATGCATTGCTTCTAAGGTGATATTTTCTGGGTCTATGAAGCCTTTTGGCGTCTTTCAGTTCTCCTGAACTCATTCTGTCTCCTAGACATTCTTGTGGTCTCTTTTAACTGGTTACTAGGTAGAGTATTGATGTATCTGCTGTGGGCCACCTCTGACTTATCTATGTGATAGCTCAATGCCAGTTGCATGTTTGTCTTCTATTGGGCTCTTTGGCCATCAGTCTTTTGCTTGTTCTTTAGTACCTGGTCTCTTTGACCTGCTTCAGCTTGCCTCTCTGGTACTTGGTATGACTTCCTAGGCTGTGCTGGGCTATTAAAGTTCAGTCTCCTCTTGGCTGCTGCTGACTAGTTGTACAACCCAGCTGCCTACTACCAGTAAGAGGGATTGTTGAATACCTGTTGGATAAGCAGGAATATAGTTGTCCATGTTTAGTTTAGCTTATTATAGTAAAATATATGAACATGTAGACTTTTCATACAAAAGTTCTTCAAGTTTCTTATAGCTAAGAGCAAGTCTTCTGAGTTTTTTTTAAAAAGTTTTTTAAGAAAATGCTTCTCTATTAAGATGAGGAACATTAACCTGTATTAACCATAATGCCACAAGTAATGGCACAGGGGTTTATGATCAGGGATGGGTTCCAACTTACCTCACTGCCGGTTCACTCCCTCCTGCGCCGCGTGGGCGCGCCTCGTGGGTGTGCGTGCGCTTTGCGCGTGCGCGCATGTGCAGTAACGAAAAATCCGTTTTTTTAAAAAAGCCAAAAACAAGATGGCAACCGCATGTACAGTGCCGGAACTCGGCTTCTGCGCATGCTCAAAAGGAAAAATAAAAATAATAAAAAAAATATATCAAAAAAAGATGGCGGCACCCACGGACCGGCACCGACCAAACCAGATCGATGACATCATCTTGACATTACCAGCGGGTCGCTATCGGTTCGGGAGAACCAGTCTGAACCGGGAGGAACCCACCCCTGTTTATGATACTAGTAATACTTACATTTGTGTTCAATAAAAGGTAAAGTGTACAAATTCTGGACCTTTGCTTGGCCAGCTATCAAAGAACGACTTAATCAAATTTATTCAGACAATGATAGGTCAAATGTTGGGCAAGAGGAATATTTTGATGTTACCTGCTACATTCCTGAAAATAAGATTAAACTGGCCTAACAAAAGATCCAATGATGTTTCAGCACTGTAATAAATGAAATATGAAATAGAGATAACTTTAGTGTTAGAGTCTCTTACAAGTGGATAACTGGAATTCAGACTTAAAAGTTTTATAGCGTAGTGTTGCAAATTCATTGTTTTATTTATCATAGTCAACTCTCAGTTTATAATAACAATGTCTAGCATGATGTTTGGTGATGATATATAACAAATGAGTGGGCTATATTTCATAGGATAAGTTTTTCATGAAGTAGAATGATAATCACATATCCTGTTCTTTGAGAACCTACTATTCAGTGTTAATGTTACATAATTTCTCAGGGACAAAATCTATGCTGAATTCCTTCAGATTTGCCATGGAAGATTAGCGTCATTCAAAATACAACTAAGTCTACATTTAATGATATCTATTTATATATGTCCCTGAACATTTCCTTGGCAAAGGCAATCCAGTTTCCGGAGTGCTGTTCCTGCTACCAATAGTAAACTACTTCAAGATGTGTTTTTACTTTTACACTATAAAACTGAAGTTGCTAGAAGTATTTTTTTAATTAAAAGAAAAAACCCTTAATAGTGTAAACTGGAAAAAATGTATATAAAGGAACACAGAAACATATGGTTTTGAAATGTTTTTGGTTCTTTTACTTGTTACTTGGCATTAAAATCTGAATTCATGTCTCTTTTAAAAATGGGTGTAGATTTAGTAGTCTTTGATGATAAGGATGATGCCTCAAATTATAGACCAATTAGTCTAATTGACATTGTAGCAAAATATAATATAATCAACATAACCTGTTAATAATATGTTGATGAAAATATAGTATTTCTTAGGGTTGGGATGGGGATAGAGGTGTTTGCATTGGAATTTCAATGACTGCTAATAAGACACTACACTATTTGAAAGATGCCTGCAGATGTTGTTGATTATTTAGGGAGTTATGTGGTGAGTTATTAAGCTTCTTTGGTTCTAATAACAACTGATTGGAATTGCTTTGAGTAGGGACTCAAAGCCTTACATGTACCCCTCACCTACAAAACTTGACAAATGATAATTAATGTAGTTAATAAAAATATTAACTGATAATTAATGTAGTTAATAGAAATATTTTTCCAACATTTCCATCCATCCATTAACAAAATGTCATTAAACTGGACAGTCTTGATTAACCCTATCCTTGGACCAGGATTAAGACAGGATTATGGTAAAAATGGCAGCTTTTGAAACTGTATAATAATGAGTCATTCATAATAGTTATTGTTTAAAGTATTATATTTGTTTAATGTAATACTTTATATTAAAGTATTTAATACTGGATAAGATGTTAATGGACACCTTGGTGTCACTTAGAGGTTAATAAAACTGATTTCCTCCCCCCTTTCTCTACCTCCCAAAAAACTAGTGAAAAGAAAAACCTGTGAGTACATATATATCAAATTGTTACCTCAGATAATTTGGTCACTATGTGACCTTATTAAATGCATAATAATAAAAAGCAACTTTGGATGTAATATTCTATTCATGTTTACAATAATTTATTGTAATTTAAAATAACCAAGCATCCTGATCACTGAACATTTTTAATCATAATTCCAATCTTTTAAATAGGTCAATTATATGTAAGTGATTTTCATAGTGTAATTTTGGTTCAATAAAAGCTAAATAACCATATTACCTGGAATACAATTAACATAATTAGAAATAACAATCAAGCCAAATGCCTCAAGATCTAGTGGATTCTCCATGAAAGGTGTTTAAACAGAGGCCAGGTAGTCATGTAATAACAGTATTGTCAGGCGCAAAAGACCATATGGGAAGTTTCAATTAAAATGATTTATTACTAAAGCCTATGCCCAGGAATCTTCTCTAATACCGTAGTTGGCATTTGCTTGGAGTTAGATAAGGGCCAATGGCACTCAAGGTGGGTCAGACTTAGTTTGCTTGTGGCTACATAACAATTCTAGGCTGATCCCACTTCTCACTCCGCTCCCAGGTTCTTCCATTTCTTCTTTTACAGTTATAGAGTTGTAGTGGCACAGTGGTTAGAATGCAGTACTGCAGGCTACTTCTGCTGGCTGCCGGCTGCCTGCAATTTGGCAGTTCGAATCTCACCAGGCTCAAGGTTGACTCAGCCTTCTATCCTTCTGAGGTTAGTAAAATGAGGACTCATATTGTTGGCGGCAATAGGCTGACTCTGTAAACTGTTTAAAGAGGGCTGTAAAGCATTGTGAAGCGGTATATAAGTCTAAGTGCTATTGCTAGTGCTATAGCTTCTTTCTGTCATGTGGATGCTACACCTAGCAAGGCACTGAAGCACTTTAAGGTTCCTTTCAGAATGCTTGAAATTTCAAAACTTCAAAATAATTGTGAACTAATATACCTGTCATATGGATAGTGTATAAGAAAATACTGTGAAATGATTGAGAAATTTGGCCTTTGGTTGTTTCCTCTAGTGGAGACAGAAAGTTATATTTACAACTTTTTATGCAGGTGTGTATCTCTTGTCTCTTGAATATTTGATGAGAGTTTAGATAAATTTAGGTAAATTGGAGCTAGTTCATAGACATTTAAGGCATATAGCAGAATTAATAATGTATTTCTAGTCTCAGTTACTGGAAACACTTGGGTAGTCATACAGACTGGAAAAAAATCAACGTGCAATGTTCAGTGATTATTCTCAGAAACGAATGTCAAATTGTTTTGACTTAGGAACTGCAGATTTTTCAAAACTAATCAGCTTTTTCATTTTTTAATGAAGTAATTTTTATGAGAGATATTTTAAAGCAGCAGCAGTCAATTTCTTCATCTGTGTATCAAATTTACGTGACCACTCACAAGAAGTGACTCTGGACAGCATACTACAAAAAACATATAAAACAATAAATATGTCAAACAAAGTAGTATTTTTAAAAAAACACCCCCCACACAAGAGATTCGATCAATGAGGGTGCTGTCTCACCGGATCCCTGAGACCCCAGGGATCCCTAAGACCCCAAAGCCAGGTTTTGAGGAATTTCCAGATATAAGGAGAAATTAAGTTAACCTAACTTCAGGGAGGAGAATGTTCCCAGAGAAGGCCCACCTTCCTTGGGCCTATCAGGTATAGTTCCCTGAGATGCGGCGCCCATAGCATACCTCTCTTGCCATATACGATGGGATAAAAATGGTTCATAATTTCTGAATATCAGATTTGATATGGGAAAACTAAGTTTTACTGCATATGAGTACAATTCATTTTCAGGAAAACAGCCTTTGCTAGCCAAGTACCCTTTAGATATATTTGAGCTAAATTTTCAGAAATGTTGAACAAATATGGATTTGCAATTCTAGGAACTTCAATCTCAACCTAGATTAGGTGGAGTTTGTGAATAGGGTTACAAGCATAATTTGTTTCCCCATTCTGAACCACAGGGACCTGATTTAGCTGCTACTTGATTTGGGGTAGATTGTCTCTGGCACATGCAGGTTATTTATTTTTCCTTACCTAGGAGTCACATAAAAGATAGATCTCTTCTAGCTTAAACTTAACTTAAAAATTAATTGTTTATATGGAACTAAGAGCCATCACTATGTACAGTACCTGTTTAGTGGGAAGTAAAAGGAAAGAATTTCTCCTTCATTATTGAATGATTATTTGGCAATAACTGTATAAAAATTGTAGGAGTGTTCATGTACAGTCTGTAATGCAGCACCCTCACGACTTTGGAAATTTTCATTTTTCTCTATTGTGGAATATAATTATTCATAAAGTCATATTTGCCAAAAAAAGAGAGTAGTGTAAATAAAAACAAATATTCTTCTACATTCCTTAGAAATTTTGCTTTATGAACTTTCATGTAATGTGTTTGGTAATTAAATCGAAAGAAATGAAATTTAACAATAGATTTTGTAAGTGTAAACCATTTTTTGAAATTTTTAATTGAATGGGTCTTACACATTGGTTTTGTAAAACAGTTGTCACTGTATCTTTGCTTATACGTGGTTTTTCATTATGAATTCTGTCTTAACAAAACTACTTTCAAATTACTTGGCTATAGGTTTTTAGTCATTAAAAATACATATTTTATTATAATATTTTGTACTCTTGAGTATTCTAAGAACCAATTATCAGAAGGATTTGGTTTATCCTATTATTCAGAAGCATTGAATAAAATACTCTTAATAAATACTCTTTCAATTTTTTTTAAAAAATAGATATAGAAATAGCAGAATTTGTAAAATTATGGGCATACATATTATGTTTAACAATGCCAACATTTATAACTATGGTTTGTTCAAACCAAATCAAGATATTGTGTGTCTTGAAGATGACCAAAGTAACCATAGCTTGTTTTGGAACTTTATGGTTTGTTTTCTTTTTAGCAGAGTATTGAGACAGTGCCAATTAGCCTGCAGGCACCTGTGTTAGAGGTTTAATGTCTCAACAAAGTATGTTTTATTCATCATATTACAATTTTCAAATTTCAGTCTTAGGGGACTCTACAAAACAGTCTGTTACATTATGCCTGCTGTTCTAAGGAAACAAAAGTCTGGCCTGATGCACAAAAGTGAAAAGTGTTACCTGATGCACAATCTTATTGTGCAACATTCCTAATGTAGCTATTTAATCATGGATTAATGTCATCTAAAAGTTCTATATCCAGAGATAAGCCCCATTAACTTGAAGGGCAAGTGAATTCTGAAAGACTATACTTGGGTTCTTATGGAGGAGAGAGAAAATAAAGCCGAATTATTTAAGTTCATGGTTTTCTTTTTTTAACGTTGATTACATTCTATCATGTTGACCTTCTAGGTGTATGAGTTGTGGTACAAAAAAGATGATTATATTTAGGGTCTGTGATATCATTATGATTTAAGGATAAAATATGTTTAAAAAAGCATTTCCCCACATCATGGCTTAATTGTTCTTCACTCAGCACATGGTCTCCTCTTTTCCTTGAATGTGATTGATCAATTTCAATAATGTGTTGTTCTCAGAAGGAATGAAAATGACATCTGTCTAGAAAAGAGTGCTAATATGTCTGATAAGCAGGAAGCCATTTAACATTTTCTACAATTGCCTTGGACACTTACTTGGCAGGAAAGGTCAAGCAAGTCTAGAGTTGGTGGAATTGCAATACTTTTGAAACTACTCTGTGTGCTTAGTCACTGAGTAACCACTTGGGACATGTTTGGATAGATGATCCCAACTCCAGCTGAGAATCTAGTAGATAAGTTTATCTCCTTATGAAAATATCCTACTTGAATTGGGTAATAATATTGTTCATAAAAGTATTTTCTACTATATTTTTCTCTTAAGTCCTTTCTCTTAGGCTGAAAAGTTGGTAAATTAACCTATTTGCATAAGTTTGTATTAATGCTCTTGCACATTTATTAATTAAGAGATTTATCTATACAGTGTTTGCCAATGATTAATTTCAGGGCACGTCACATTTAAACAGAACATACAGTGTAATACATAAGAGAGACATAATGCTATAAATCTCCCCCCTCCTGGTTGGTATTATCTGTGCATATCTGTTCTGAGATGTGGAATTAATGATTGATCTATTGCTTGCTATCAAGTTGGTGTCAACCTTTAGTGACCACACAGATAGAATTTCTGCATGATGATCTGATCCTTGATTCTTCAAATCTTCCAGTGGCTCACTCATTACTATTGTAACTGAGTCCATTCTCCTTGCTACTGGTTGTTGTCTTCTTCTCTTTCCTTCCACCTTTCCAAGCATCAGTGTTTTCTCCAGAGAGCTTCCCATAGTGTGTGTGAAGTAGGATAATTTGAGCCTTGTTATTTCTACCTTGAATGAAATCTCTAGTTTGATTTCTTTGATCTATTTATTTGTATCCATGGCTGTCCATGGTATTCTCAGGAGTCTTCTCCTATTCACCACTTCACAATCCCCCAAAAGTGACCCCACGGCAGAACCCTATGGAGCCCGGTGAGCGATCCCCTAGCGGAGCGACAAATTCCCAACGCTCAGCTGAGTATCTGACCAAGCGAGTGAATCTCCCCCAGAGCTCAGCGTGTGCCTACAGCCCTGCGGAGCCTGGAGAGTGATCCCCTGAGGAACCCAGCTGAGTTCTGCCCCAGCGAGTAACATCTTTCCCGGAGCCCTGCGGAACCCGGAGAGTGACCCCCTGAAGGATTAACCGGGAGGAGGAGAGCGGTCTTGTTGCGATCCAGCAACTGCATGCGGGTGGTCTAATCATCACGTGGAAGGACCGGCAAGAAACAAGGCGGGCGGCGTTCTGGCATTGTTCCAGCTACTGACGGCTCGGAAAGGAGCCTCCAGACACCGCGTGGAAGGACCAGCAAGAGACAAGGCGGGCAACGTTGTTCCAGCCACTAACGAAGCCAAGGCGTTATTAGGAGCTTCCAGGAGCCGACAGCAAGAAGCAAAAAGACGGCACAGCTCAAAGTTGACTGCGATTGATTTGTCAGTACAGAGATTAATAAGTGATCAAATAATGTCTATCATAGTAACTAATTATTGTCACTGATTAGTTAGTTATAGATTAGTTAGTTAATTGAACAATTGATTTAGTGATTAGTTAGTTGATTAAACAATTGATTGATTAGTTAGTTGATTAAACAATTGATTTATTGTCTAATCAATTTAATTAACTGTCTAACATAGTGATTAATTATTGTTAAGGTCTATTATCTAATTACTGTTAATGATTAGTGTGACATACATTAAGAGATAAATTAATAAGAGATCAAATAATACATACCAACAAATAAGTAATATATATATCTTCACAACAACCCTACCATGCCAGGCAAAAAATCCAAACAATCACCAAAGAAAGATATTCCTTCTAATAATGACAACAAAGAATCATGCATATGCTTTAAATGTTCTGAAACTATCAAGAAAAATGAAGATATCATTAAATGCCACCTATATGACAATCATGTCCATGCCTAAATTTCCCAAATTTCCCATGCCTAAAATTAACCAAGCAAATAGTCAACCTACTACAAACAGCAGCTACATTTCCTTGTCTCTGTCCATCATGTTTACCTAAGCTAGACAATTTAACAGCCCTCTCTGATAAAGTTGAAACCATAGAAACATCCATCGCATCCTTAGAAATATGCTTAGTAGCACATTTAGAAGCACGTCTACAAGCAAGCCTAACATCACAGAAAAATGAACACCTAACAACACAACATCCTAGCTCAACTCAACCACCACCACCAAAACCACAACTACAACCACAAATATCCACAAACCTGCAACCTCAGGGCACCAAACAAGCAAATAATATCAACTAAGTAAACAACATCTCCCTACTGATCAAAGACGCTGTAGAACGTGAACAGAAACGTCCAAATGCAATTTTATTTGGACTGGATAACAACAGCGAATCTGAGGGTATCACTACAGTTCGCAACATTATCATTAACTCTCAGTCAACAACCTTCTCCCCCTGATGAAATCATTGAAATCTCAAGAGACGGCCCTGAGTTACACAGCGATGGCTCAGTGGCCCCACGATTCTGCAGAGTCATCTGCAAAAATGAAACCAGCAAACGTAAATTTATACACACAATAAACTCCATCGCCAAATCCGACACTAACTACAGTAAACTTCGATCCAGACCAGACCTATCCATCCTACAAAGAATCCGCTCCCGTGAACTCCACCAAGATCTAAAAAGACGTCAAGACAATGGTGAGACTAACTTATATATAGACTACCGTGCAGACTGTATCAAAAGTAAATCTCACAACCCACATCCTAACATCCAACCTCCCATCATCCAAAATTAGGCACGCACGCCCCTAACTACCTCTCCACCTACCACTACTACTGCCACTAATGACCTTAACTACCGACCCAACTACCTCACTACCTGCCACTACTACTGCCACTACCATTGACATTAACTACCTTACTACTACTACTAACCTAACTACCTCACTACCAGCCACTCCTACTGCCACTCCTACTACTTCTGACCTTAAATGCAAGCTACTTAATGCAAGAAGTCTTGTAAATAAAATGCCAGAATTATTCCTCCTATTAAATACAACCATTTTCAACATTATATTTGTCTGCGAAACGTGGCTGAATGCATCCCTTCCTGACTCCATTATCGTAGAACAAAACTATCATGTTTATCGGTCTGATCGAGAACTCCGAAGAGGAGGTGGTGTTGCTAAGTCTGTAAATCCAAAAAATATCCAAGTTTCACACAAACTTGCTCTTCCTGAGACCATCATCTGTGAGCTATCCTTAAACACCACATTATGATTTCTACTATGTTACAGAGCCCCAGACTATGACATCGAACATGCAAATAAGTTAACTTCACTTCTAACGTGGGCAGCCTCTGGCCCATACCTTCTCATCTTTCTTGGTGACCTAAATCTACCTCTTATTAAATGGTCCCTTAACGAATGTACAACAGAACCTATACATTCAACCCTGTACAATGCTGTAACTAAATTGGGACTGGATCAACTAGTAACCAACAACACTAGACTGAACAACTGCCTTGATCTCATTTTCTGCAACAGTTCAAACTCAATTTATGGATTACAAATAAAAGAACCCTTTTCCAACAGTGATCACAGCATGATTGACTTTTATTACAATATACACCCTAACAAAAATCAGCATAATGTTGGGATCCCCAGTTATAATTTCAAAAAAGCCAACTATGATCTCATAAACGCCGACCTCTCATCTCTTGATTGGCAAACCCTATTCACTGACTGTAATACTGCAGAAGACCATTTTAACATTTTCTTACTTGAAGTCAAAATAGTCATCAAACTATACGTACCACTAATAACTCCCCAAAACAGGAAAAACAAACTACCCATAACAATAAGGAAGCTCCAAGCAAAAAAAAAATCTCTTTGGAGAAAAAACAAAACTGGCTACATAAACAACTTCAAAAGCCTCTACAAAAACCTATCCCAACAAATAAAGACTGAATGCACCAATTATCATATCAAACAAGAGGAAAACCTCCTGCGCACGAAATCCAATCGTGCATTCTACAATTTCGTAAACAACAAACTTAAAGAGATGAGAACCATCCCACCCCTAAAAGGACCTAACAATAAAGACTGTAATGATGAAGCCATTAAAGCCAACCGCTTTAACACATTCTTCGGCTCAGTCTTTGTAAGCAGCAACAACTCATGTCCAATATTTCCTAGTCAAACCACAAACAATTACAATGATCTAATACACACCGATTTTACAGAAGACAATGTTGGACAGGCACTACACAATCTAAAACCATCTCTATCCATTGGACCAGATGGATTATGTGCTTATTTCTTAAAAAAACTTTCCACTGCCCTATCAGAACCACTAAGTTTAATTTTTGATAAATCTTTCAGAACCATCTCCCTCCCC
>QLTV01000974.1:9760922-9776932 GCA_003457575.1 Thermophis baileyi
ACTCCAGATCGTTGGTCTGATCTGCAACTACAGGAAACGTTTGGTTGAGGTTATTGCTGCCAAAGGAGGGTCAACCAGTTATTAAGTCCAAAGGTTCACATACTTTTTCCTCCCTGCACTGTGAATGTTTACATGTTATGTTCAATTAAACCATGGCAACATCTAATGTTTCTGTAGTATTATTTTAAGCAGACTGTGTTTTTCTATTGTTGTGACTTAGATGACGTTCAGAGCACATTTTATGACCAATTCATGCAAAACTCCACGTAATCCGTATGTTTACATGTTGTGTTCAATTAAACCATGGCAACATCTAATGTTTCTGTAGTATTATTTTAAGCAGACTGTGTTTTTCTATTGTTGTGACTTAGATGACGTTCAGAGCACATTTTATGACCAATTCATGCAAAACTCCACGTAATCCCAAGGGGTTCACATACTTTTTCTTGCAACTGTATATGATTCTATCTTTTTAATCAATTAATTAAAAAAACCCTACTGCTTGCAAAACAATAACAACAACCACCCTGCTTTCATTTTTGCATGACTCAAATTCAGTAGTAACATTGTGTTGGTGGAAATCACGACACAAGCATTTCTAAAAGTTATTGTTTCTGCATTATGCAAGATTCTGCTCATGCTAACAAAAGACTAGAGAATTACAGTATGGGATGGTGGTGTGGACCTATGTAAGGTACTTCTGGGAAATATTAGTAACCAGTCCTTCTACCAAAATGTGAACCCATCTACTTACTACACCTACAACATAGGAGGGAGGAAGTGGCAAGTAATTGAATCTTGATTCTACTATAAAGAGGGTCTACATTTTATATTTGATGATTGCTAGACTTCCTAGTTCTTGTAATAAATCAGCTTACCAGAAATCTGTGTCCTATATGACTTTTAGCTCTAGTATCCAGTAACTGGCATTTTATGTTTTTTTTTCCTGCTAAGATGGTTAACAATATAAACATTTCTCAAATTATTGTTATAGCATTCAGGATGCCATATATCTGAGTAACAGCATGTTCCATTGTTCTGGAAGCCTGATGATCTTGAATGCTACTGTATCAGCGGTTCTCAACCTGTGGGTCGCGACCCCTTTGGGGGGTCAAACAACCCTTTCACAGGGGTCACCTAAGCGCGTGCTAGCCTACCATGCCCCCTTTGTCACCTCATTGTGCGCGGGGCGGGGGCGGAGGTCGCGGCGGCGGGGCGGGGGTCGCGGCATTAGGAAGGTTGGGAATCATTGTACTATATTTTTAAGAAGAGGTGGGGAAATTGTTCCAGTGACCTCCCATAACTTTCCCTACAGGATCATTTCCTCAATTCTTCCCCACCCACTGTTGATTTATAATCTCCCTACTATTTAGATCAGAGTAAACTTATCATGTAATTTCTGTTCTTCCCTATTGTTAGCAGTCTGAATGGAGACTGCCCAGGATTCAAAAAATGGGATCTCTCCCCTCTATGAGGAGAGAAGCAAGAGAATATTCTGATTCTTCATGAGAAACTAAGACATGTTCTCACTTGCCTAGCCTAGAAGTCAAGGGTAGATCAAAGCAATTTTGTATAGTTTATTGTGAAAAGAGCCAGGTGCTCGAGCGGTCTCCCTATCGAGGCGGTTCACTACCGGGCGCCCGCCCGTCTCCGTCTGAGACTCCGACAGACCGGCCAGTCGGCATCAACTGCCTCGATCATTCCGAGTTTACTCAGATCAGCGCTGGCGGTGTCTGATTCCCGCCGAATCTGACAGCGACAGTTGGGTGGCCATTTTGTTTCCTCTGCTGTCAGTCGGGGCTCCCAAGATGGCGGACGCCTCCAACTCCAGCGAGAAACATCGTAAATGCCAGAAGAACTGCCCGGCTCCTGAAGACGACCAGCCAGGGTCGTCGGGGCAAGCTCAGTCTGGTTCCTCTCGCGGCTCCAGCCAGAGAGCAGAGCAGCGCAGACACAAAGTCCTTCAGAAGCTGTGTGAGAGGTCTTCCTCTCAATCTCCTCCTAGCAATGGCGGTCAGGGCTCTTTCCCTGCACCGCAGCGGCTACCAATGTTCCCTCAGGGGACCAGTTGGCCTTAGATAACCCAGTTTTGCCACTGGATACCCCCAATCTTTGGGGGTCAGCTGGGTTTGGCAGCTTCCTTATGCCTCCAGTCAGAGGTGGTCCCACCACATCAGGAGCTTCAAACATAGGTCCCTCACAGGGACCATCATCATCGGGGGCGGTCTCAACTCTGTTTGACCTGGCTACCTTTCAGGACCTGATCGTGGCTGCGCTCCAACAGGCCCTAGCAGCTTCTTTGCAGCCCCTTGGCAGGTCCCCCTTGCAAGCAGAGGGGCACTTACCTGGATCTCACCGGGGCGATCGGGCGGGCCCCAGTACAAGGCACTATAGTCCTGACTGCTATTCGGATGTATCTGAGTCCGAAAGCCAGGATCTTCTCCTGGAAGAGGCCGAGCGGGATGACATGGTCTTCTCAGAGGATGAGGATCTCCTCCCAGAGCAGCCTGTCTCGTCGGGTTTGTTTCCCCCGGGGCTTTTCAAGTCCCTTCTCTATAAAGCTCACAAGGCTGCCGGTCTTGACACTCCAGTTCCGCCATCCGTAGATACTTCGTCACCGCAGGCAGACCCTTTGTTCGCCGAATTCACGCCCGAGATAGACTATATTCCGGCTCCACAACTTTTTTTGGACAACGTCCAACGCCAGTGGTAGTCTCCAGCATCCGGGCCCTCGCCTTCTTTGGCCGACTGTAAGCATTTTAATGTGGCGCCCGAGTTGGCCTCTCTCTTGGCGGTTCCCTCGGTCGACGTGCCAGTGGTGGCCCTCCATACAACCAACGCCATGCCGGGGGAATTGGAGGAATTATTACGTCTGGAGGACAAGAGGACTGAACAGGTCCTCCTCAAGGCGCATCATGAGGCGGCCTGGGCGGTCCGGGCATCGTCTTCCACATCCTTCTTCACCCGCAGGTCACTTATATGGCTTCAACAAATACAGGAACACATCCCTGCTTCAAACCTGAGGGCGCAGCAGGATTTCAACATTCACTGCAACTCAGTTTACAGTGGATGCCACCCTGCACACGTCTCGCTTTGCTGCCAAGGCTATCGCCACTTCCACAGTGGCTAGACGTATGCACTGGCTCTGCCAGTGGCCTGCTGACACCCACCACAAATGGCGTTTGGCCTCTGCGGCATTGAGGGGCCCGAATTTGTTTGGGGAGGCATTGGACCCGATATTGGTCGAGTCCCGGGACCGGAAAAAGGTCCTCCCGTTGTTCTCCCGGAAGGGCAATTTCCGACAAGCCCCATATTCCCAGCGGCCCTTTCGGGCACCTGACCAGGGTTTCAGCTTCTCCTGGCCCCGAGGTCAGTACGGGTCTAGACAGTGCCAGGATAGATCCGGAAGGGGGAGGCAATTTAAACGCCCATCCCAGAGTGGAGGAGGAGGTCGGCCTTTCCGACGCTCCAGATAATTCCCTGAACCCTCCCATAGGGGGTCATCTGGCCCTTTATTCCACCATATGGGAACAGACCACCCAGGATAGATGGGTCCTAGAGACTGTGAATCAGGGTCTCTCTCTGGAATTTCTCTCCCTTCCCCCGAGGTTTTTTATCCGATGTCCGGTATTCAAAGTGCCCTGAAAGAAAGCACTTATGGATTCGGCGGTCCAACACCTGCTGGACATTTGAGCTATCCAGCAGGTGCCTCAGGACCACCAGGGACAGGGGTTTTATTCTATCCTTTTTGTAGTCCCCAAAGCCTCGGGGGGATGTAGGGCAATCCTAGACCTTAAGCGTCTGAACTGATATATTAAATATAGACGGTTTAAGATGCATTCTTTGCAGTCTATCCTGGGGTGCGTGGGCCAGGGAGATTTCCTTGCCTCTCTGGACCTGACTGAAGCCTACCTGCACATTCCGATTAATCATCTTCATCAGCAGTACCTTCGGTTCTGCTACGCAGGTAGGCATTTCCAGTATAGGGCTCTTCCCTTTGGACTTTCCTCTGCCCCCCGGGTGTTCATGAAAGTTCTCGCGGCTGTGGCGGCCCAGCTCAGGTCCTTACCTGTGCGGGTCCAGTGTTACCTGGATGATATTTTGGTACAGGCGTCTTCTGAGCACCTCGCGGTGCGTCATCTCCAGGTAACCATTTTAACTCTCCGACAGCACAGGTTTTCCATCAATTTTGACAAGAGTCATCTCTCCCCCTCCACTTCCTTGCTTCATCTGGGAGCTGTTATAGATTCCCTAGAGTGTAGGGTTTCCCTGTCCCAGGAGAGACAGGACAGCATCAAATATCTTGTTGCTAAGGTCCAGCGCGAGCATATGGTCCCCCTGGCTCTTCTGTCCACTCTCCTAGGGAAAATGGTTTCATGCATTGCCATCACCCCTTGGGCACACCTACACTCTAGGGATCTTCAATGGTTCCTCTTGCCCTTCCAGAGAGTGAGCCGAAGCACCTCGACGTCCAAGGTCCTGGTCCCTCCGGATGTTCGAAGCTCCCTGTCCTGGTTGCGTTCACCAGCAATCTCCCAGCGGTGTCTTTTCCGGGAGCCTCACAGGATGACCATCGCCACAGACACCAGCTTGACCGGTTGGGGAGCCCACTTGCAGGGACAGATAGCTCAGGGTTGGTGGTCGCCGGCAGAGGCCAAATGCTCCATCAATTGGCTGGAGCTTCGAGCCGTGTTTTTGGCCCTCAGACGTTTCCAATGGCTAGTGTCCGGCAGACATGTTCTCGTGCTAACGGACAACACTACGACCAAAGCCCATGTGAACCAGCAAGGCGGCACTCGCTCCAGGACTCTAATGCGAGAGGCGATGAAACTGGGGCTGTGGGCGGAGCTACACCTGCTCTCACTTTCGGCGGACCATATCTCCGGGGTTTCCAATACCCAAGCGGACTGGCTCAGTCAGACAACGGTGGACCATGCAGAGTGGTGCCTGCATCCATCCATCTTCTGCGACATCTCGAGCTGTTTCGGCCTCCCGGAGGTCGACCTGTTCGCGACCCCAGAGAACGCCCACCTGCTGAGGTTTTTCTCTTGGTTTCCATCCCAGGGGCAGAGGGGGTGAACGCCCTCCGAGGGCCTTGGCTGTCGGGCCTCCTATACGCCTTTCCTCCTCTTCCCATCCTGCCAAAGGTCATCCAGAAGGTGTTGGAGGAACGGGCGGAAGTGATCCTACTGGCGCCTTATTGGCCGAGATGGGCTTGGTTTGTGGACCTGAAGGCCCTGTCAGTGTCCCAACCGTGGCAGATACCACTGAGCGAGTCGTCGCTCAGCCAGGGGGCGTTGGTACACCCGGATCCCCGGTGGTACCAACTGACCGCCTGCGATTGAGTGGCGCGCTCTGAGACAACAGGATTATGATCCCGAGGTTATTCTTACCATCCAAGTGTCTCGCCGCCCCTCCACCGAGCGAATCTACGCCGCGATGTGGAAATCCTTCTGTGCTTGGTGTGCAACCGAGGGATGTTCGCCCTTGCGGGTTCCCCTTCCAAAGGTTCTGAAATTTCTCCAGCGGGGGTTGGACAAGGGTCTTTCACCGAACACGATTTGCAGGCAGGTGGCAGCGCTATCGTCGGTTCTGTCGTGTGACCAGGTTGACTCCCTTGCTCATTTTCCTATGGTTCGTCGGTTCTTATGGGGGGCCTCCAATCTTCGCCCTCCGGTGATTCACCGATACCCAACCTGGGACCTTCCCAGGGTGTTAAAGTCATTGACGGGGTCTCCTTATGAACCGCTAAGGTTGGCTAGTCTCAGGTATCTGTCATACAAGGTCGCCTTCCTGGTGACAATTACTTCAGCTCATAGGATCTCTGAGCTTCGGTGCTCTCCATTCGAAAGGACTTGTGTGTGTTCCATTTAGACCGGGTTGTTCTCCGGTTAGACCCGTCTTTCCTTCCCAAGATTAATTCCTCCTTTCACAGGGCACAGGAACTCATCCTTCCTAATTTCTGCCCAAATCCGGCCCACACATTGGAAAGACTATGGTACACACTGGATGTTCGGAGGGCTCTCCGCATATATATAGACAGGACTCGCCAGATTCGGAAAACGGAGGCGCTTCTGGTGGCCTTCCAACCGCAGTCCTTGGGTCTTAAGGTTTCTTCTTCGACCATTGGTCGCTGGATACATGGGACGATAGCTAAAGCGTACGAGCTTTCTTCGATGATGAGGCCTGTGGGTGTCACGGCTCACTCTACGCGTAGTGTGGCGACTTCAGCGACCTGGGCTACACAGGCTTCCCTTGAGGAGGTGTGTCGGGCGGCTACCTGGGCGTTGCCCTCTCAATTTATCCGCCACTACAAGATTGACTCGTACGTGTCGGCGGACGCGGCCTTCGGCCGGAGGGTTTTACAGAGGGTCCACGAGGAGTCCCACTAAACATTGTCAGGGTTCCAAATAGCATCTGGAATTGAATCAGAGTCCGAGGCAAAGCATTCCTCAAAGTTCCAATTTATTAACAGAGCCATGTCAGCACGGCTGGGAGAAATCCTGAATCTGAAGCCTTCAGGGTTTCTCCACCCAGTTGAAAGTTCAAGCCTTTGTCCCCACACCCCCAAGTTCATCACATGAACCAATCTTCATTGCTTCATCTTCTGGTAGCTTGGTTGGAACTCCACCTTCTTCCGTGCAGGTGCAGACGAAGGATGACCTTGGCAATCTAGAAGGAATTTGTTGTGGCTACATGCAGACATCCCTCATGCAACTGCCCCTCCCAAATTCCCATAGCAAAGAATACATTTTAAACTAGCATAAAGTGTGGCAGGCCAAAGACCCAAAGAAAATGGCTTCGGCCTGACAAACGTACTAGGACTATTCCCACCTGGGGGACATTTGGCTTTGGTATGTCCCATCCTGAATGCTGGCTCCACCCATGATGGAGAAGGGGCGTTGGTCTTACCTGATACGCCTCTTCTCATAGAGTGGAGCCAGCATTCAGTCCCACCCATGAGGGGTCCGTTTCTGGATGCTCCTTGTTTATTGGACCAGGCGGCGTTTCGTTGGCCCGGATTGTCTTGGTTTGCAGTTTATGTATGATTGACTGTTGATGGGAAGTGGAGCCTATGTATTTTTGACTGTATCCAGAGAGTAGCCACGTTGAGTCTGCTTCTTCGGATTCATCAAAGCTGGGTCCTAGGAGGGCGGATCCTGTCAAAAGTAACAGACTCGGTCCTTATTCTGAGTGGACGAGGACAAACCCCCCATCCTGAATGCTGGCTCCACCCTATGAGAAGAGGTGTATCAGGTAAGACCAACGCTCCTTTTCTCTGTCTTTGATAAAATGCTATGCTTAGCTATACCATTTGTAAGTTGCTGAGAAAACATATTCTTTCTGCCCTCTGCAGTCCTTCCTATGTCCCCTAATTGCTTAGAAGGATTAGCTATATTTGGTTAATGTAGAAGTGCAAGGGGGGCGGGGAAGGGAAGACAAACATTAATGTGGAAAAAAGAGAGGGGAAACAGTAGTGTAGGACTTTGGGTAGCATCCACCATTTTGCATTAAAATGTACCCAACTGAATGGAACATATATAACAATAATAGTGACTATGATGTGCTTGATGGAAACTAAAGGTGAATACACTAATGGGGTATCTGTGAACGCATATTTTAAAATTATTTTAATTCTGTATTTAATTCTTGATCTTGTTTTGAGCTTTTCAGCATTTTTCTTTGTCATTGCTAAATTTTCATTAATTAGAAGTTGTTTATATGCAGTGTGAATTAAGTGTAAAGGGAGAGGGAAGAATAAGGGAAGGCTGTAATAGACAATGTGTTTCTGGAGGGTACTTAGTTTAATTAACAGAGCTGTGGTGCCAAAACAAATGATGGGATATGAAAAAGGCTGCATCTGGAAAAATATATGTGAAAATGGCATATCTCACAATGTTTGAATAATCTTTCTTAAGAATAACATGCACTGCTTTGGGAGCATGCCTTCATATAGGATGAGAAGGTGCTTTCTTGCAGATTTCTATTCACATAGTGCACTAATTTTTATTATAAAAGAAGTAAAAGTCAGCAGATGTTTATTTCTTTACTACTACCAGCTTCTCTCCTGCTCAGAACTCTTAAAATGAGCTTATAAACTTCCCTCATTTATTCTGCAGTTTGAAAAAGAAAGCAAATTTGGGAGGGAGGGGTCTGTCCTGACAACTGGAAAAATTCCTCCTGTTTCTCAGATACTTCAAATCATAATGCAAATGATGACAGCCTATGGAAGGGTTTCTGTAAGTTTAAGACCATCAAGTTCACTTGAAGTAAGAGACATACCTCTTTCTCCTGGGTTTTAAATGCTTGTTTAAGATTGTGTTGGTTGTCATTTATTTTGAAATGTTTATTTTTATACTTTCCATTTTATTAATTAGCTGTCTGTAGCATGCAAACTGAGTAGGAAGGTGAGAAATAAATAAAGTGAGAACTAAATACCTGAAATGTTTAATACATTCACAATCATGTAAGTAAAACCATTCTCTGCAATATCATAAAAGAGCCCAAAATACAGATAGTGGAAAGACTGCATGAATGGTAACTATAGTGTATCTCCTCATTATCTAAAATGTACCATGATATTTTCTTATAATTGCCTAAGAAGTCTTTTTATCAAATTATTTAATTAAAAGAATATGGATTTTTAAAAGGTTCTTATTATAGTCATTATAAAGGAGGAAACCACATTTTAAAATGGCAGTTGAAGTTATAAATTAATAAACAGGAAAATTCTCAGAAAGAAGCATAAATAGGATTGAATATTACACATACAAATATAGTTCTTTATTATTTGTTTGGTCTTCCATTAGAAGGTCATTTTGATGGAATAGAAGTAGCCTACATTGGGGTATTAACAGAGTACCTGCTTTATTTCCATTTCTGTTCTGATTATTGTAACTACTAGAAGCAAATTTTCAATTACCATTAAGACCATATATTCAAGGTTATGTAATAATACTTCTAAAGATTTTACAATATTGAAAAGCCAGTCCTTTTTAAAATTCTTATCCCACAAGGGTTGTAGATGGTTCCAAAGTATCTATGTATATGCATGGTAATGCAGAAAAATAGTAGGACGGCATGACAAAACAAAATATACATAAAAAGAAATAAATTCCTTACATATGTGAGATACAATGTAAACTTTTTTAACATTAGTTCAAAAGGAGATCCATTTATTTGTTAGGAAAAACGTTTAGAACAGCATTGTCTGGAAATACTTAAACAATAGGTTCAAGGTTTGCACTGTCAAAATCTGGATTCATTCTACAAAGATTACTTTGAAAATTCAGCTTCTAACACTGTACAACTGGCTCACTGGGCTATCCAGTTGCAAGCAAAACAAAGGACACAATACAACCATGGTATCAAATGGCTACCAAAATCAAACTTTGTTCTCAGTCAGTGGCCTCAAAATGGTAATTACATTGCCTTAAAGAAAACAGAAACCCGCTTTCAATTGGATTTTCAGTCATTTTATTCTGCGGTTTGGAATCCATCTTAAATCAAATTGGATCCAGGGAACATTCTAAACCAGCTTTGTCTAAGTTATGATTATACTCATGCTATTTAATGTGCACTACCCCATTTTGATGCTTATAGGCTTGACCACTAGTTGAAAACTTTGTTCTTAATATCTGTTGAACTGTGCAAACCTTTCACTATACCAGTCTATAAGATCTCAGAACAAACTTTAGTTCTGGCTATAACCTAATTACTGAATTCAAATTTTCATATCCAACAGATCTAAAGAAGAACTAGATCCTCTTTCACCACTTCAATATTGAAATACGTTCTTTGCTACATCTCAGGTTGATGTTCCATTTAACTTGTCTCTATAATGTTTGCTTTTAAACTCATTGGCTGTAGGCCCCGTAACTCTTTCACTCTCATTAAGTCCTTGTCATCTGTTCTTCAGTGTCTCACTGATTCCTTTTCATCCCTTCTTTAGTATCTCACTGTCCACTATTTGTCCTATTATTTTATAATATGATTCAATGTCCCTGTCGTTAAGCTTTCCTTCTCACCTTGCCGGATCACAATATTAAGCATTCCACATATCCACATGTGCTCAAATTTTACACACATAAACTCAAAGGAGACATAGAGATTGTGCCCCAAAACCAGGCAGGGCAGTAGCTTTCCCTTGCATCCCAGCATTGCCTCCACTTCTAAGTATCTTGTCCTTTTTTGTTTTGTGGGGAACTTTGTGAGTTTCAGAACAAAGAGATGGATTGCACACTTGCCATTTTTATGTTTTAAAAATGCCTCTAGAGATTTTGTGAGGGTCAGAGGCACCATTGAAAGTAGAAATGCAAGGAGATTTTCTTTTGCAACTTTTCAGTATGCCAGCCACAAAATTAAAAATCAAATTAATTTTAAAAAATTTATAAAACAAGGTAGAGACTGGGAATCAAGAAGAAGGCTCGTTATCTATTGTCCTTTCACTGCATAATAATCTTTATAAAAAATCAACATAAAAAGAGAATTGTACAGGATTTCCACAGAGAAAATGGGGAAGAATGGTATAAAACATAATAGTATGTATCAATTACAGAAAAGTGACATTTGTATGATCTTATTTTATCTGAAATATTTTCATGTTGCTGTACCAAATCTGGTTTTTGTACATTGCTCAGGTGAAATTCTTATAGTTTGTGTCCTTCTTATGCCAAGCATGATTGTATGTAAGCCTGCCATTTTCAACATAAAATTACACATTTATACATTATACAAATACATGAATCCTATAATATTTCTCTCTCCAACCAGTTAATGTTATTATTATGTCTCTAGACCCTAATATTCAGTAATTTCTTTGGTTATGTACATCATCTTAATTTTTCTAGCTGCCAGTTGCAAGAGATTTGTAGTTTTAAAGATTTTATTATCATTTTCTAGCTGGCTGAAGGATGAGAAAGACCTATTAGGTCATTTATCCAATCTTCAGAAGAAAAACTCTATTTAATATTTAATAGCATTTTGTTTGTTGGAGTTCCAAATGTCATAAGCAACGAGACTTCCTTTCATATCCTTTGAAAAACTGTTCCATAGCTTATTAGACATGTATTATATTTTAAAAACCTAGTGCTTGGACTATATTTTCTTACGTAGATGTATACCCTCAACAATAACAATACAGCAAATAAGTCTAATTAACTTTCAATTTAGTTTATGATTTGCTTTGTCCTTTTGAGGTTTCTGTCTATAATTAATTTTCCCACATTGCTAGTGAGTGTTATTGGAGGTGTGAATATATGTTTAACATACCTACGCAAACAGAATATTTTTTCATCATTCAAGCATGCACGCAATCTACTTTGTCTTTTTCAAATGTCGGAATATGGAAAGCAACAGAGCAATAGGAAGAGCCAGTGTATATTTCAGTGATAAAATTAGCCTAGCTTTATTTTATGTATTTTACTAAATGTCAAATGAGACCGTTATCTTGGGCAGCTGTACAAATCCTTTAGAAGTGGTGCTTCGCAATGTACAGGCAAGAGAGGAAAACAGGTTTTTTTTTTCTTCTGCCTTTATTCAGGCTTCTGCTTTGTAAGCTATTCCCAGCTGTCCCCTCAATGTATATATGCACAGCCAGTAATGTTACATGTGGTGACAGCTGGGAGTAGTTTGCAAAGTCGACCCATGAGCCTGGAAACCTTTTATAGAGCCAAATGTTCATGTGCAGCCAGTCTTTGATATCATAGCATCATTCCTATACAGAGAGTAGCAAGGAGGCATATCATACCCTTGATTTCCCTTGGGAACCCAGTCCATTTTGCTAACCACTGTGGACTGGGTTACCAGAACATGTGGGATATAAATATGACAGAGACGTTTTCTACAATGTGCCTAATGAATATAGATTGATTAAAACTGTTGATGGGCAGCAAGAATAAACTGATATAAAACAACTGGGTTTAGACCTATTTAAATAAATGTGAGCATGCATTATACAGAGACCTGGTTTGGTGTAGTAGTTAAGGCACCAGACTAGAAACTGGGAGATCATGTGTTCTAATCCTGACTAAGGCACAAAATTAGGTGATTTGGGGCTGATCACTCTTTCTGAGCACTAGCAAGAAGGCAATGGCAAACCATTTCTGGAAAATATTGCCTGAAAACTACAAGGATTTGTCTAAGTAGTCTCCAGGACTCAGGTCTGGTGTGTATGTGTGTGTGTGTGTGTGTGTGTGTGTGTGTGTGTGTGTGTGTGTGTGTGTGTGTTTATTTTTAGACTTTAAGAAGATGCAATGGCAGTATTTTGCTAGGTTCACTGAGCCATGGTTAATTAAATAGTATTGGAAGATGCTGGTTTCTTATTTCTAGAAAACAGATTTGGGTGGACAGGTTGTCAGAAATAGTTACCTGTATAACATCCAAATAATTGGTCCAATATGAATACAATTTATATTTTGACCAGTTGAAACATCACTGTACTTTTCTTGGTTTGTACAGTTGGTTTTGGAGAAAATTATGGGTTCCCTTATTTATTTGAAAGAAGGAGCTGCGAATCCAGATTTCCTATCTGCTGTTCAGACAGATGCAGAAATAATTTCAAGGATCAGTTTCTGCTCCTTCAGATAAAATCTGTTAGGAATTTCTTACAATTTCACTTAAATGGGGATAATATTGAGAGATGGCCACTATTAGTTATACCTTTAAACAGCATACAAGTTAGAATTGTAGTAACATTCACTTTTATTTATTTGCTAGATTTACATCTTACACGTGGCTTACTGGTGATCTTAATTTTGTCCGCATAACAAGTCCTGAGAAGTAGATTGAACTGAGAGAGAGTAACTGGTAGAAAGTCATACAGGGCTGAGGATGAACTCAAACCTGTGTCTCCTAGGTCTTAGTTCAGTACCGAACCACTAACCCAAATTGGCTTACCAGTGTGTAACAAAAAATGAAATGTCCTGATGTAGTCTTTCCCAGCTGGTATCTGCTGGGCAGTGTTGAGTTTCATGGTTTAGTGATTGTGGTCTAGATATCAGATTTGCAGATGTTCACTGACAACTGGCACCTTCAGAGGCAAGATAGTCTTCTTCAGAGACAAGGGCTCCTACTGGGAGACAAGGGAAAGAGTGAACACAGAAGTTTCATCCTTTTCTTGGACTTGCTTGTACTAACTCATATAAAGGAAACATACCCTGTTATAACTGAGTCTGGTGATCTGAGGAACCTTGCTGGATTTGGGGAATTTCTTTCTACTGCTAGAGCTTCTGCAGTTCAGCCTGCATAGTTCAAGAGAGGCCTCTGGTCATGTTTCAGTAGACATAGGGAGCTAGAGGAGGTGAAAAATGGTGAAGCACACAATTAGCTTTTTTCTCTTGCAACACTGAAATGTCCTACCAGTAGTCTGAAACCTTACATAGAACACAAACAAGCCCCACTATAAGCTTATTGAGATTGAATAGAAATGCTGTGAATCTTTTAGGTGTTTATCCATTCATCCCCATTTACTTTTCACATCCTTTATTAAATTTAGTTTTCATCAGTTCTTTGATTAGTAAGTGTAGATGGAGAGGTTGGTTCCAGTAGATGGATTTAAGCTGATGGGCTTCTGTGCTGATGCATGAAGTTCAATTGAATAAATTGCCATACATTCATCTCTATATACATAACAAGATGGAAGCTTTATTCCATTTCTTCTTCTTATTTAAAGTTTAGATTACATAGTTCATTCTTCATTAGGGTACTTAAAAAAAAATAAGGATGCAAATATTTTGAACATATATATTTCTGCCTTTCTATTTGTTTTGGAAAGCAAATTTTTGTTTCGTTTTCATTTGGAAACAATTAGAAATCTGTGGGGGGGGGGAAATTAAAGGATGGTAATTATGCCAGGAGATTGGAATGGGTAGAATGTTGTTTCTGTCTTTAAAAACAGGGGGTGGGGGAAGAGAAGCTAAGTGTTTAGCATTGATACTGATACCAGGTAAAACTGGAACAGATTGTTAAATACTCTGTTTATCAGCATTTAGAAAAGAAGCCCATATGGTTTATCAAAAACAAGTCATGCCAGGGCAAGCCAATGTCCTTTTCTGATAGAGTGACCAATTGAGTGGTTCACTGGGAATCCAGTGGCTAGTGTACTTTAACTTCAGCAAAGTCTCCCATGAGTTCCTACTAGTAAAGTTGGAAAATTATGGACAGAATATTGATATCACTGGATGAATACTGAGCTGCTTGAACAAACTTACCCCATGAGTGCATGTCAATGGATGTATGTTAAAATACTGTAAAAAATGTCAAATGGCATATAAGAGGGGTCTGTCATAAGCCCAATGCTTTACAACATATTTATAAAATTGACAGTGACACAAAGAAGAATGGTTAGCTAATACATTGACACATACATTTCAAGATTCAGGAGGATCTTGAAAAGCTGGAACAGTGGGCCAAAATCAATATGATGAAATGCACAGAACTTCATTTGAGTAGGAAACATCAAGCACACACGAGTATAGGACAGGGAGATCATTTTGCACATGTTAGAAGGATCTGGATGTCCTGTTGGATCAAAGGAGAAAATGAGGGATATAGCTGCAAAAAAGGGGGGGAAGGGAGGGAGGGAGGGAGGGAGGGAGGCAAGGAAGGAAGGAAGGAAGGAAGGAAGGAAGGAAGGAAGGAAGGAAGGAAGGAAGGAAGGAAGGAAGGAAGGAAGGATGAATCTAATGCACACTTTCACTTCATCAACAGGCATATAACAACAAGCTCAAAAGAGGTTATAACCCTCTCTGTTCTGGGCTGATAAAATTACATCTCGAATATCATATCCCTTTCTGTCTTCCCATGAAGGATACTGACAAATAGGAGCATTACCACATGAGAGCAACTGAGATCATGAGAGTCAAAAGGATAAATTTATCAGGAACAGTTGGAGGCATTGTGTATGTTTATCCTGCAGAAGACATAATAGCTGTTTTCAGGTATGAGAAGGGTGTCAAGGTAGAATTGTTCAAAAGTGGTCCAGACACTAGAACAAGAATCAGTGGGTTTCACTTAACAAGGAAGTAGTGTTATTAGTTTTATTTTATTTTCAGCCCATCTCATAGCAAATGACTCTTTGGATGGTTTGGGTGGACAGCAGGAAACATAATGGTAAGAACTATTCAACAGTGAAACCAGGAGAGTGTGAGTTCTAGTCCTGCCTTAGGCATGAAACCCATCTGGGTGACCTTGGGCCAGTCTCTCTCTCAACAGAACCCATTTCACAGGATTGTTGTTGTGGGGAAAATAGGAGGGGTATTAGATATGTTCCCCATCTTGAGTTATTTATTAAAAAAAATAAGGCAGGATTAAAAAAATCTAATAAAAACAGATTGCCGAAGAGAATAGAAGCTGGATAGTCATCTGTTCAGGTTGCTGTGCTAATGTATTAAGAGTATTAGAATAGATGATCTCTAGAATTTCTTTCAATACTTACATTCTATGATTCTTTTAGTAATCTGAATTTTTATATCCAAGCTACAGTTGCATAGTAATGTGTTTTGTTTATAGAACAGCTAGGTGTAAATGATCTAGCCAGATGTTTAATCACCAAGGGGAAACAAGTTAATCACAAATTAACACAATCCTCATTTATCAAGTACTTAATTCTCAGTAGTAGGTCATAAAAGCAGGTTTTGTTGTTCTTTACAATATATTTTGATATTGATAGCATCCCTAGAATGCTAAATACTGTTAAACACCAAAATATGTAAGTCACAACAGTAAGTAATGGAAAAGAACAAATTAAATTGTTTCAGGTCAGGTGTCACATCATCATTAAGTGAGTTCTTATTCACGTAACATTTGTAAGCTGTTACAGTTGCTGTCTTCATCTCTTCCTTTTACTATAGCAGTGTATACCTTGTGCTACCAGCTTGTACATGGTTACTTGTGAATAAGTGTATTTCTTTGAGTAGGGATGCACTGATTATGTTGAAAATACATACATACATACATACATACATACATACATACATACATACATACATACATACATACATATATATATA
>QLTV01000974.1:9811486-9826126 GCA_003457575.1 Thermophis baileyi
TCCATTAATTAGTATATTTGCTACTTGCTGAGAGTATATTGATTCTATTATTTTACTAAATTTATCGCCGAATTGCATCTTTTCCAATTGTATTCTCAAAAACTTCCAATCAAGGTTAGCAAATGCTTTTTGTGCGTCGACAAATAAAAGTGCCAATTGTTTATCACTACGTGTTTCATAATATTCCAATACATTCATTATTAACCTTGTATTATTTCGAATTTGTCTTTTAGGCAAAAAACCGTTTTGATCCGAATGTATGCTTTGGTTTAATATTATTTTTAGTCTTTCAGCCAAAATTGTTACAAAAATTTTATAATCTACATTTAATAAAGATATTGGTCTATAATTCCTAATTTGACAATTATCCGTATCTTCCTTCGGTATCAGGGTGATGTACGCCTCCCCCCAAGATTTAGGCATTTTGGCTCTTTCTAGTGCCTCATTATATAAGTCTAACATCTTATCCTCCATACAGGTGTTGGAGTTCTTGGACATCTGGTGAAAAATGGGCTACTGCACTCAAGACTGTTGGCTGAGCAATCAAGCCAGCAGCTGCAGAATTATTGGAAGGAAAGGTGTTTACCCATCACAAATATATAGAGTGATAATAATGGAATCACAAATAGTAATGGAATTGAAATGCTGAATGGCCAAAACAATAGGAGCCAACAGGATGAAGCTTACAAGTATCTGGGCATTTTACAGTTGGATAATCAACCATAGACAAGTTAAAAATGTGATTAATAAAGAATAAATCCAAAGTGCAAAAAAATTGCTAAAGTCAAAATTGAATGGTGGAAACACCATTAAAGCTATCAATAGCTGGGGTATACCTATGGTACGATACTCTGCTGGAGTGATTAACTGGACACAAGCTAAACTGGACAGTTTGTTTAAAAAATACATGACAACAGATGACTATTCACTATGCGTTGCAACCCTGTAGTGATGTTGATAGATTATACATACCCTGCAGAAATGGAATAGAGGTTTACTTCAAGTCAAACACATTGTTGAAGAAAAACATGCATTGGCTGATTATTGTTTGTTTGCTTGTTTGTTTTTCACACTTCTTAACCGCCCATCTTCCACAGAGATTATGTAAAAAACAGTCACAAACAAGCATGATGGTACATGAAACAAAACATGAATAATGTAATTAAAAACAGGAACAGAATGCCAACAAAGAAAAGCATTACATACACTACAAAAGATAGGAGAAAAGTGGATAAAAATAAAAACCAAAACCACAGCATTAAAAAAGAAACTAAAGGCTTGATTTCGGCTGCTCAAGAGCAAATTATTCAAAATAATGCAGTCAAGATCAGAATTGAAAATTTATCAAATGATTCAAATTGCAGATTGTGCAAAGAAGCAGAACAAGCAGTACATTGTATGCTAGGTTTATACAAGAAGATTGCACAAACTAATTATAATCAATGATATTTTTTCCCCACTGGGGAAAAAAAAAGAATCAATCATCCTGCATTTCCAGAAAGAGTAAACAGCTATTTTGAACAGAGTTTATGACTGACCTGGCCATAGAGGCCTTTCAGAGTAAGAGGTCCAGGAGGTCCAGACCATTAATTTCAGTAGCAGCTCTTGAAACTATTCTCTTAGAATCCATGGTAATCTTATAAGCCATAAGACGGAGGTAGAAGAGAGAATCATAATGTAGAACAAGTGCAAAGCAGGTTGTTGAAACTGCTGTCGGTCTATATTCTTTGTTAAGAGTTAGACTCTCTGAAAAGATTAAAGCCTAGGATACAAAAAAAAAAAAGGTGTTCAAATTGATACCTTCATATCCATGCACATCTATTCTATGTGGTAACCCTGGTGGATATTAATATTGGTCTCTGAACTGACCATAGATACTTTAAGTATCAACACATATCCTGAGTCTGGGTAAATGCTAATATTGCTTGACTGAACCTCCCATTTCCTTTCTCCTTGCTGCCACCTTTGAATACACAGAATCAAGGGTGAAGGTGTCATTCTGTCTGCTGCCAGATTTCCTTTGAAGACTAGGCACTACTGGACACAACCATTTGTTTAGCCCATACCATGTGTTGGGTATGTCTATATATGTGATGTTTGGCAAATTGAGAGGCAAGAATATGGTTGCAGAACCAGGGTGTCTTGAACCATATTAAACCCAGTTAGGCTCTGATTCTGGAAGCAATAGGTGCCAAAATGGTGACATGATGGATTGGTAAGTATTGGAGAATTTTACTTTCTGCCTATTGAGTCTGCTTTACAGATGCCTTCTATGTTCTATTTTGTGCTACAATAGCAATAGCATTTTAGGTTTATATACTGACCCATAGTGCTTTACTACACTCTCTGGGCAGTTTACAATGTAAGCATTTTTTTTCATATTGCCCCCAATAATCTGGGCCCTCATTTTACTGATCTCAGAATGATGGAAGGCTGAGTCAACCCTGAGCCCCTCAGGATTGAACTCCATGATGTGAGTTTGCCTGCAATGCTGCACTTTAACCACTGTGCCACCAGGGCTTCAGACTGAGTTTCAGGTATTTCTGACGTACTAGTATACTTGGTTATAGTCCTTCCAAGCTCAATTATAAATCAGGGAATCTCTCACTAACCAAAACAGTTGCCTAACAAGGATGCAAATACATATATTGACCCAATCAGCCTCACAATGAGGATTAAAGGTTATAAAATCTGGACTGAATGCCTAATGGCATCATAATCATACATCCTAATCTCTCTATGTATGCATGTTTGTGTTACTATAACAAAGAACGTTGAGTATTCACTATATGTGCATCTTCATTGAAATAATGAACAAAATGTCAATTCCCTTAGAAATTCAGAATAACAGACTAGCAGAGTTGGAAGGGACCTTGGAGGTCTTTTAGTCCAACCCCCTGCTGAAACTGGAAACCTATACCATTTCAGACAAATGGTTGTCCAATATCTTCTTAAAAACAGGTCAACCTATTCTTTGGAGACTAGAATTCATCATTCCTTCCTTCCCTCTTCCATATTTAAAAAAACCCATTATTCCATATCTCCCATAATTTATGTAGATATTATTTAATTTTAGGAGGGAAATCTCAGTTCCCCTTCCTGGCAATAAAAATTTCAGTAGCATGACAGAATCTTGTAAATTCAATGCTGCAAATATAGGCTAGGCTGCCTGAAAACTAACAAAGCTACAAAAAAATTTACATGGGTTTTTAAATAAAATTAGATTCTCAGTTTCTGACAGGTTTAATAACAGAGCTAGACTGGGGACTTCTCATTGCTAAATCAGCAACTTTCAACTTGATCCTTTCCAATCCCTTCCATCCATTCAGTGGTATGTTACAGAAGTTATTTTAGAAGTCATTGAAATGAGCATTGAACAATGACAGCAAAATATGGTATATGTCCCATACAAACTACATTTGTAATACATATGCCAATGCTAATTATACTTTCTATAATGTACAGTAGTTCAAGAATTATCTTACAATTTGGGCATAAATGGAAAACAATATTTCAATGTAAATTTGTTATATAGTAATGTATTCTGCTCTTTGGTTTCTTTATGTAGGTAAACACAACAGCAGGAAGCTTTCTTCTTTAGGAACTGGGATGTTTTAATTAACATGAGAGGATTGCATACCATGTATAGAGTTGATTAAAAGCAATGCTAATGGATCACGATGATTTAATGGGCATCTACCAGCAGCCTGAACTGAATCTAATTTTTGAAACTGTTTCTGAAAGAGTAAATCCTGTAAGGAGAAGCCCATCTGCTCTCACCAATATCTGCAAGATGAGCATCATCAGTAAAAGAAGAAATCACATCCCTATATTTATATTATATATAAACTCATGCTGTGTGACATAATCAGTGTGCCATGTAAATGATAAAAGAATAAATTCTGTAAGACTTCAACAGAATGTCCTATTATCTGTGACAGAGGATAAATAATATTTTGTTTTGAAATTATATAAGCACTATGCTTCTAAGTAAGTTGGTCCTAGAATTCAAGGCTAACATTCAAATTTAGTTACCATATGTTCCACCACAATTAACAGCACTTTTAATCATGGCGATGAAATGTTTAATTAGTTTCAATGATGCTTCTCATTAATATATTTTAAGCTGTTAGGTAGTTTATTTATTTAAAATATATGTGTGGCTGCCATCTTAAAATACAGCTAACAGCAGCTCATACAACAATAAAAATGCTAAACTATTAAAAAAAACATAAAACTCTAAAACATGACCAAACATAACCAGTGCCTCCACCCCACTTGACTCCAGCACCTGGATGAAAAATCAGAATGGGCTTCTGGAAAGCTCAGAAAGTGGGCCCTGCTTTTGCTGGAGGGTGTTCCACAGGGCAGGGGGAAGCCATGGAAAAGGCATATCTCCAAGGTTCCACTGGATGGTAACATTTCAGGGAAGGAACCTGGAGTGTGCTTATCCTATCTGATCTGGTAGGGCAGGTAGATAATCTCTGTGATAGGTGGTCCATTATGTTACCTGGTCCCATGCTATGTAGTACTTTCAAGATGATAGCCAGCACCTTAAATTTCACCTGGAAGAAAACTGGGAGCCACTGCAGGTTGCCTACCAGAAGTGCAATGTGGGGCAACCTAGAAGTTTCCAGCATTGTGCACACCACTACATTGTGCACACCACTACATTTTGGCTCATGCTATAATTTTTGTATGCTTCTCGCCTTAGAAATCACAGCAGGAAATCATACAGAAATGTTTGGGAATTGTGATCAGAGGCAATTCTGAAGCATATAAATGAGAATTAGCCATGTTATCCACCTCATTATGGAGATTTCTTGATAAATATATTTATTATATTTCAATAATAATGTGACTTTTCCCCAAGTTTTTAACCTTTTGTTAGCATGATGTTGCAAATTGAGATATACAGTTGTCTTTATCATGTGTATTGTCATCTTGCACTTTGTATTGTCTTTCAATTTTAGAAGAGACTTGATTTACCTTGGACAGGTATAATAAAGACGTGATAACGCCTTAATTTTGCATCTTTCAAGTGATGTTGGAATTAGAGACAACCTTCTGGTCGTGTAGAATTTGTGCAACTAGAAAATTTATTAAGTTTTTAAAAATATTCTCTTTTTTCTTTTAAGATGGTATAAATTTAGAAAAAGTATGAAGTGTCAAAACCATGTTTTGCATATGTATGGTGAAATCATTGATAATATGCTTGACAGAATTACATACAAAAGAATGACACACTATTTTCTTACAGAAGATGACGATTTTGTTTGTGTAGATTGTTATATACAGATTGATGGACCCAGTTTACATGTGCATGGTCAACATTAAAATCTGATTTTACATTTAAAATGCTGTTTTTAACTATCCAGTAATATCCTTTTTTATCCCATCAACTATTTCTCAGGTCCTTCCAGAAAATCTAGCCCAGTATTTACTAAACTGTCTTCAGTAATAAAGTGTGAGTCTACAATAGAAGCATTGTTCCCTTTATTTAAACATTCATATTCATAGCACATGATAAAAGCTCCCCACTGAATGTGAAATATTTGATGACTCATGTTACAATTTTGGGGGCAAGCACCTTTTTCACAAGACCTTCAAGTTTTGTCCTATAGCAAGAAAGGTTATTTCTAGCACTTGACCCAGTAAGTGTCATCTGAATTAATTTAATACTGCAGTTTCTAAGACTATGGAGTTAATAATTCAACTTGTTTTTTTTACCAGAGGTACATAAATGATAATTCCACAGTAGTTACTTGAATGGCAATGTTCTTCTCTTGATCCTTTAACAATCAGAGACAACTACCTAGGGAGATTTGATATTGTCAACCTACATGCTAACTCTGGATATAATGAGGGTATGCTGAATCACTGTTTGGAATCAAGAATAGCTTGGCTCATAGCTAACCTTCGCCATGCAAGATTCAGCCCAGAAAAGAGTATTCTTACAGAAGTTAGTAAAAGGCAGCTTATATAATATGAGTTGGTTGGCTCTTTCCCTTGGCCAATTTCAACATGCTGTGAAAAGGGCTTTGTATGAAAGCCTTGAATATGCCATGAGAACAAGCTGCTTGTAATTATTTATAATATATATGTGATTTTAATGCATTGTTGCGATTTTATTATAATATTTGTTATTTGGTTGCTTCTGACTGTTTATGGCCCAGGGGACCTAATTTTGTAAACTCTACATTCATCCCAAAGTTAATAAAAGAGAGAAAAAAATAAGAAAAAAATATTCCCTCTACCTCAGCTCAGTAATAGTGATATATAGAAGCATTGATTTAATACAAGGGTTTCTTTACTTTACGTATTGTAAAGTGGCATATTTACTATGCATGTTGTAATCCTTTCATTTAACTGGAGCAACAGAAAACTCATAAGAAGAAATAATAATCTTCTGAATAACTTGCAGTAACGAGAAACCTGATTGTGACTTAATTTTGATCTGCTATTTAAATGTAGGAATGTGAACTCTAGCTTTATGCTATTTCATATCATACACTCCTTTAAGTGAAATTAAAAAATGTTGGTTACTTATAATACAATGCATTTTACAAAATCAACAGAATTTCTTTTTCTAATTTATTAATATTTCTACATTCATCTGGCTTTTTTTTGGCTGAAGTCTTAAAGGAAGAAAAACTAGCATTCACAATATGTGTGGTGAAAATGGTCGGAAAATTACTACAAGGTTAGGGTTACTATAGATCAGGGCTGTCAAACTCCCGGCCCATGGGCCGGATGCGTCACGTACTGGCGATGCCCATGCCTGGTTTAGCAAAGGGGGAAAAAGTCCCGATACGTCACGTGACGCTGCCATGATGACGTGAGTTTGACACCCCTACTATAGATAATTTCCAGTTTGATTTACACATTCCTACTTGGTTCCTATATCTAGACCAGATCAAACACATGTGTCATTAATTTAGATATTTCACTGGTCATAAGACCACCGGTAGCAGGAAAAGGAAATGTCAATTTTACAGAGGTCCAAAACAATTATTTATAGAACATTTTTAAATGAATGGAAGGCTTCAGTTAATTAAGTCACCTGGTTGGAAATCCTTGTTGTATGGGAAAATAGTAGTTGCCTTACCTTATAAAGACTGAGATAGAAATGTCATGATTTGACTCCAACTTTATAAAAGGGCTTTTGTCCAAAGAGATCAATCTCAGTATCTTCTTGTCTCAGTATGCTATAGGAAACACAAGATTTAAGAGGATAAAAGGAGTAAACCAATTAGCCCCATCTCTGTTACATGTATCCAGTTTGAAACAGATTTATTGAATGGATGTAGCAGCTCAGAATTACAAACTCTATGTGAGAGTCCACAAAATGGATTGTGATTTCCTTTGTTTATGTAAATATTTGTCGTATTAGAGATTAAATTTGGATCACACCATATTCTACTACTTTTTGTCCCTTTCTGTAATTTCAACATGTGAAACGGACATATGGTGACTACAGTATTTTTGTAATAAATTGTAACATTGCCATTAGTGTAGTGACTAGCAATATTTGCAGTTATTTTTATTGGTTTTAGATATTTATTTTAATTGATATTGCATCTCTAATTGGGGAAAAAGATTGCTCCTATTTCTTATTAATAGTTAAATCTCTCCTCCTGCTGTTTTTTTCAGTGACAGTGAGCACTAGGAATTTTCCAATTTTGGTTGATACTACAGTTGAAAATGTTATAATTTAAATTATTAAATGTTTAGAATATTGCAGGAATAAAGAGATAATGTGGCAGTCACATTGTTTTATATAAAAGATTTTATGATGCGGCAAGTATCAGGTAATTTAGAGGAATGTTTTTATTTATTTAATTCAGACATTTAATATTCTACCCACTAACCCAAAGGGATTAGATAGATCCACAAAGTAATATTGAATCAAACTTTAATCTTCAGACTGAGTTTTTAATAATAACAAACACAATTTTCTTTTCACTTGTTAACTAGATAAGTTAATAATCAGTCACATTAACATGACAGAAATGTAATGTGAGTGGGGGTGGTTTTTTTTTGTTTTTTTGTTTATATATTATCAGTATCTTTCTGGGCATGTGTGTAGCCATACCTTGCAAGTAAAGTCTGTCTTTGGGTACATTGTATGCATTTTGGACCATATTTGGGACTCTCTATCAACTTTCACTATTATCAAGGATGTACCGCTGTTTAAAATGAAATTGGAAAGGTTTTCTCTTTTCCCCTTTCTTGAACAGGAGAAAAAGTCTTAGCTTGGTCAACCATTCTTCCCCTGGCCCAGCAGAATATCTTTACATATCTTGTTCCTATTGCATTAATCCATAACAGATAGATCCTGATAGGCTTCTTGGCTACAATTTTGTCAGAACTTCAAATAAAAGGCAAAGCCTCTTCTCTCTTCTCTCTTCGGAATAAATAAACGAAAGACAACTCTCAAATTAAACATTTCCCCTGTCTTTCCCCAAACAGGCTTGGATTTAGAAGCACACCTAATTACTATTATAGTTGTTGGAAGCTGGTTTTGCTCTGTCTCATTTTTGTGAAAGCAGTGAAAAAGTTTGTTTAATTGAAAAATGTTTTCTTTTGTTTAGTGGATGGATGTATACATAGAGCTGCTGGTCCTTGCCTAGCTGCTGAATGTCGCACTCTGAGCGGCTGTGAAACTGGACAAGCCAAAATCACTTGTGGTTATGACCTACCAGCAAAATGTGAGTAAGCTATTTCATACTTTAAAAAAAAAAAGAATCAGGTGAAATTATATATCTATATTTACTTCTATATATTTATATTGAATTTTCAACAAAGTAATGTGATGAAGCATTCATGAAATTAGCAAAATTAAGTGTGGTTTACGATGACTTTTGTCCTTTGGGAAATGGAGATATTTTAAAAACTTATTTTCTGCTAAATAATTGGATGCATTCTGCTTACTTTGGGAAATAGGATGGGTCACAGATTTATGCCTATGAAAAAGCCTTTTAGCATTTTAAAGAGAATAAACATTTTAATTTTGACTGCATGGCTATAGTGATGGTGGTTTCACCAGAAGATTGGCCAGGAGGCATCGGCTAGTTGAAATGTATTCTTTTAACAGATGTATGTCACATAAAACTTTATATTCCCATGTAATGTCACACAGAATTAACCAAGGATTTATTTTAGTTATTAAAAGTTTATATTCTATTTTATCCTGTCCTTATTACAGAACACCTGTGTAGATTGGTGTTTCTCATCTTCAATGCTCCTTATTCTTTAGATGGCCTCCTCTTTGGCTAGCATAGTTGAAGCATTATTCTGTTTGGCCTTGGCCAAATCAAATGAGATGAGGTCATTGAAAACAGGTGTGATTAATTCCACTTTGGAGTCTCTATAAGTTGTTCAGAAAGATCCAAGATGATACTGTATATTTGCTGATTTTGAAGGGGTCCGCCTGCTGTTGTGACTGGAAAAAAAGGCATAAGGTCTTTCTTTGTTCTTATTTTAAAAAAATTGTATTTGTTAGTGTCTTATATTCTTTAATATTTGTGGAGGGTTTTTTCCCCCATTGATGTCTTATGTACTACTGTGTGTTATCTTCTCATTCTGCCTTTAAATAAAGCCTTTATTGATGTGGTCATTCCTTCTGAATGCAAAAGCCCCTGTGATTGAATCCTGCTGAGCTGAGGACAGACCAATAGAGAGATGCACGGCTTCTGACCTGATACAGATTCCTTGGGAGCAAATTCATTTTAAGTGAAAAAGATTAAAGAGATGTATGTTGTTTCAGCTCTTGGGTGTAGATTGATTGGCAAATACTATGAGGACTTTGTCACACCTAAGCATTCAATGGAATATTGCTTTCAATATTAGACTATGTTTTTCTCACTTCAAAACCTTGAATTGACAACAGTCCCATTATATGTAAATGAAGAGATGGTTATCTTCTTTTCCACGTTACATAATAGTGGAACCATTCTTGGGAAAGTAAACACTGAAATGGTAATATGCAGCTTGGCTGCATAATAACAGTTATTAGAAAGTAGGCTGTATTTTATACTGTAAAACTCGCTGAATGATTTGGACCTCCAGGGTCATTTCTATACAGTTCAAAATTGTGAGGTGTGCTGCTGTGTTCCAGAGATTGCAAATTTCTGTTCTATGCTTTTAATCAAAATTTAATACGTTTATATGTATTAAATGTGACAAACATTTAATCAAAATTAAATCTGATCTATTCACTACTCTAGGTTGTCTGTACTGTAAAATCAATTTCAGTCCAAGAAATGGCCCATGGTACAATTGAATGAACATTGTATCTCAACCTGTGCAAAAGTTTAAAAGATGCTGTGTTTCAATAAAAAAAAAAGTTATGTAATCCCATTCCTTCATGAACGCCCCCAACTTCTAACCAAAAGGAGGTTGGGTTGCTCTGTTTCACTTTGAAGACTACCTTGAATTGCCCCAATAGGTGGAGGAGGCTTTTGTGTATAAGCAGAAACCTCTTCCAAGGAATGGAACTACAGCTCAAAGCTGAGAACTGATGGGAAGTGCCAGTAAGAGGCAAATCATGCTACCTTCCTGCCACGAAGCAGCTCATATAGGTAAATTATAGACATCTTATAGATCTCAATATAAGAATATTCTTTGCTTTCCTACTAAAGTTGAAAACTTTTTTTATAGCTGTTCTCAAGCTCAGCACCCTTTTGCAGCTTGATTCACTTAGAAAAAGAAACCCTCAGGATCTTCAAAACCCAGGATCGTTGGGACAGTAAGCTCTTATTTCCCATCCAGAAAAGGAGGCTGCTTTGTGAAACGTCTGCAATAGTCTTTTCTCTCATCCAACATTTCATCCCTTCTCTGGCAGAGAATCTGAATTATGTTGCCTGTCATTTATAAATAGGGATGCATAAGCTAGGGGCATACACAAAGCTCTGCATCTTTTATTTAAGAAACCATTAATTTTAGGCATTACACATATTTCTTTGAAGTATCCTCTGAAATAAAACGCTCCCAGAGCAGCTAATAATGATCTATAATAAGATAGTAAAAATGGAATACAAAAGGAAAGAGATTGGGGCGAAGGAAAGGGAGCAAGGCTGCACATTCTGCTATCTATTCTTTATTGTTGAAATGGCTTTGTAGGACAGAAAATATTTTGGAAGAGGAGTAAAAAACTCATGGATTTTCCCTTCTTTGGAAGTGGAATGGGTGTGGGACTCTGCAGAGCTAAAGTAATGGTTTCCCATGTCTCCTCAATGAACTGGATAGAATGGCTAAACATTAAAACAGGAGGGGAGAAGAACCCAAGTACACAACTGGATAAAAACAAGGCCTGAAGATTATTACTAGAAATTGTGTGGAGCCTCAATCAGATTTTTAGTCAGGAATGACCAGATAATGCTTTCCCCAAAGAATAAAAAAGTGGAACAGAGTCCAATTTCTCCTTCTTAACTAGGTCTATCAAGAAAGATAGACTAAGGACAACCAAATTCTTGCTTCTTTAGTTTTTGAAGGATTTAGCCCTGCCTTTCCTAAAAGCAGAAGAAGGGAAAGAATTCCATGTAGTAGTAGTAGTAGTAGTAGTAATCTGGAGGCACCTGATTTTTGAATACTAGAAAGAAATGCGGTGAGCAGACAGAAAACAAGCAATGATGCACCAACAACAGGTTGATTGTGGAATAATAAATGAAGGACATCTGAAGGTAATATCAGGATTGTATAGGTAGCAGGTTGAAGCATTATTTACACAGAATTTTTAAGTGAGAAAATATACTAATATTTGGCAATAATTAATTGATACTTTTAATTTGTTTCTGGCCTAATTGGTGACCACAGCCTGCCTCATTTTAGTGACCAAAATTTCCTTTTTTTTTTTTTTTAACAAAATCACATTCTGACCCAGTCCTTTTTTGTTCTGTGGTTTCTATGTGGATGTTCTCATACTCATCAGGCAACCACAGCAAACTGTAACATAAAAGTGATGTTGTTACACAAATGGCACTATTACATATTTGGTCACAATATCTGATACAGTATGTAAGTCACAGCATTTAGAACACATAACACTGTCATGTACCTTTCATCATTTGTCATCCTGTGGACATTAGTTCTATGGAAATAAGACAGATTGGTTGCGCATAGTCCAGGATGGTTAGAAGAATAGTTTATTAGGATCCCAATGGTTTACTTTTATGATCTGTCATAGTGGTCCCTTGGTCTGCATTAGATAATGTTGTTTGCTGCCTGATCAAATCTACAAATTTGCTGGAGCTGGAGCCTTCTTTTCTATATAATTTTTAAATCTCTTGGCATTTTGCTACATCTTATTGTATAGGTTATAAAAAAAATGGGTAGCTGTCCTCTCATGGGCTACAACTAGATATTGAACCAATCCATCTGTAATTCAAGGAGATATTCATGAAAGAGTAGCCACTAAATCAATATCAAAGCAGTATGTGATGTTTCAGAAATATTAGATTAAGTTCCATTGGGTGAGAGCAAGAGAGCAGAAGTCAGGGTTCAGGTAAAAAGGAGCCAATATATAAGAGATCTGTCAGGCATTAAGATTCGAAGCACACAAATAGTCAAGTATACAAGGTTGCACGTAGTACACATTTTTCTGGCAATAAGTTGCTCTGTAACAGAGACCTTTATAATGAAGGTTACAACATCATCACTGTCATACTCTAACATGTGTTCTGACAGTGAAGCCTACTAACTGTTGAGCTTGTTTTGTTACAGTTTTCGCCCGAAAGTTACTGAGATTTTTCATATTTGATGTGCTGCTGTTTACACTAACTGGGTGGTTGTACAAGTGAATCTGGGGTCTGAGGCCATTCTTTTGAGAGACTACATGACTGTTCCAGGATCTTTGCCAGGATGGGAATTGAGATCTGCTGTGGCTAAGAAGTTCAGAAACATAATAAGCAATTGGGCTATATGTGGCTAGTGAGCAATTAGAATAGAATAGAATAACAGAGTTGGAAGGGACCTTGGAGGTCTTCTAGTCCAACCCCCTGCTTAGGCAGGAAACCCTACGCCACTTCAGACAAATGGTTATCTAACATCTTCTTAAAAACTTCCAGTGTTGGAGCATTCACAACTTCTGGAGGCAAGTTGTTCCACTGATTAATTGTTCTAACTGTCAGGAAATTTCTCCTTAGTTCTAGGTTGCTTCTCTCCTTGATTAGTTTCCACCCATTGCTTCTTGTCTGCCTTCGGGTGCTTTGGAGAATAGCTTCACTCCCTCTACTTTGTCGCAACCCCTGAGATATTGGAACACTGCTATCATGTCTCCCCTAGTCCTTCTTTTCCTTAAACTAGGCCTACCCAATTCCTGCAGCCATTCTTCATTTTTTTTAGCCTCCAGTCCCCTAATCATCTTTGTTGCTCTTCTCTGCACTCTTTCTAGAGTCTCAATGTCTTTTTTACATCGTGGTGACCAAAACTGAATGCAGTATTCCAAGTGTGGCCTTACCAAGGCATTATAAAGTGGTATTAACACTTCACGTGATCTTGATTCTATCCCTGTGTTTATGCAGCCTATCTCTTTTTCATATGTTTTAGCCTCCAGCCCCCTAATCCTCTTTGTTGCTCCTCTCTGCACTCTTTCTAGAGTCTCGATATCTTTTTTACATCATGGTGCCCAAAACTGGATGCAGTATTCCAAGTGTGGCCTTACCAAAGCATTATAAAGTGGTATTAACACTTCACGTGATCTTGATTCTATCCCTGTGTTTATGCAGCCTAGAACTGTGTTGGCTTTTTTGGCAGCAACTGCACACTGCTGGCTCATATTTAAATGGTTGTCCACTAGGACTCCAAGATCCCTCTCACAATTACTACTATTGAGCAAGGTACCACATATACTGTACCTGTGCACTTTGTTTTTCTTGCCTAAATGTAGAACCTTACTTTTTTCACCATTGAATTTCATTTTGTTAGATAGCGCCCAATGTTCAAGTCTGTCAAGATCCTTCTGTATCTTAAGCCTATCTTCTGGAGTGTTGGCTATTCCTGCCAGCTTGGTGTCATCTGCAAATTTGATGAGTTCCCCATCTATCACCTCGTCCAAGTCATTGATGAAGATGTTGAAAAGTATTGGGCCTAAAACAGAGTCTTGGGGTACTCCACTCCATACTTCCCTTCATGTAGATGCAGTTCCATTGAGGACTACACGTTGAGTGCGGTTGGTCAGCCAGTTTCGAATCCATCTGGTGGTGTTGCTGTCTAACCCACATTTTTCTACTTTATCTTGTAGTAGGTTATGGTCTACTTTATCAAATGCCTTACTGAAGTCCAAGTAAATTATATCAACAGCATTCCTCTGGTCTACTAATTTTGTCACTTCGTCAAAGAATGTAATAAGATTAGTCTGGCATGATCTCTTTTTGACAAACCCATGTTGGCTTTTGGTTATTACTTTGTTTGCTTCTAGGTGTTCGCTGATTTGTTGCTTATCTTTTCCAGAATCTTCCCTGGTATTGAGGTCAGGCTGATAGATCTGTAGTTTCCTGGAGCTATTTTTTCCCCTTTTTTGAAGATAGGAACTACATCAGCTCTTTTCCAGTCCTCTGGCAGTTTCCCGGTGCTACAGGATCTTTGAAAGATATAGTTCAATGGTTCTAATATCTCGTCTGCCAGTTCCTTCAGAACCTT
>QLTV01000974.1:9829500-9847452 GCA_003457575.1 Thermophis baileyi
CCACTCCTTAATCTTGTTTTTAAGCTTATCACTATGTAGTCATTCATTCACTATACTCTTTCATGATGAGGTGTAGTAAGCATCTATCCAGAACAGGCCTTTTCAATGGTAGCCCCTATCTGGAATGCTCTCCAAGTACCGGATGCCGGCTCTGGTTTTATTCTTTTTTTTTTTTACATTAGGCAAATGAATACTTATTCTTCCATGCATTTTAATAAATTAATACATTAAGTTTTAAACACATTGCTTAAACTTTCTTAAACTTCTTAAACTTTCTATATGGCCTCTGCTTGACTTGGTTTTGACCCTGTATTTTAATCACTGCATTTTAGTATATATTTTAATTATTTTAGATTTTTGTGATTTTAGTCATCCTAGGAAAACCTGCATTTGAAGTACAGCATGAATTTGTTTTAAAGTAGACAAATAAATTGCACACTATGGAAATGTATTAATGTAGCCTCTGCCCTTTAGGAAATGTTGTTTGGATATAAACTCACATTTCTGATAAACTTAATGTAGATCAATCCAATGTGATAATGTAACTATGCTCTCCAAGGTAATTCGTGATGTAATGCAAGTACTTAGAAGCTATATTGGCATCATTCATAGTGGAAATAAACAAACTGGTTAATTAAAGTTTTCTTCAGAGATTAGGAAGTATTCTGTTGTGTATGCATAATAATCTGGTTTTATTTTAAAAATTAGATTTGAAGCCATTAGTAAAAGATAAGTTTTTAAAAGTTTGTTTTGGATTACTTAGAATATTATAATTGAATAAAATGATAGTACATACAGTGTATTCAGTACATTTAATACATATGGGACAATAAAGTATTTTTAATTATGCATGTTTTTTTTTAAATATAAAATCATGAAAGCATTTTTTTCAAGGAGATACTGCTATATAGATACTTGCTGAAGTTGGAGTTATATATGATGTTCATTTGCATGTACATCTCTCTCTCTCTCTCTCTCTCTCTCTCTCTCTCTCTCTCTCTCTCTCTCTCTCTCTCTCTCTCTCTCTCTCTCTCATATCTGTTTTGGATGCATGTATATGTTTGTATACCTGTGTATGTGACCCTCCACCTCTTTATGAAAAAGCATATATTGTACAGCTGATTTTATATAGTTAAATTTTTTAAAATTAACAACTGAATATGACACGTAACTAAGGAAGTTAGCAGTTCAGATCTCCCACTTGGAAGTCACTTAAGAGGTGTTAGCTGCTATTTTAGTAATTCCTAGACTCAGCTGTTCAATTCTGTTATTGGGATAACACTTTCTTACAAGGGTATCATAAGAGTTCCTCAGATAATATATGAGAATGATCGTTTTAGAGTGTTCATTATTATTCTTACCCAATCAATACTGTGCATAAACCCTTCTGAGAAAGAAGGCACTGATTGCTTCCCCTTACTGAAACGGGTTGAAATTTTAAAGAGACTTGATTTGCAGCTCTAAAGATGCTCTGAATCCTTTACTGAAATATCCCAAGGGAGAGAATATGAACAATGCGATCCATAAGTATACTGGACAGCTTCCATCTCTATCATCAGTTTCTATTGAAAGGACTTATTGAATTAATGTCACTAAGGGGTGTCAGTTTTTCTGGAATATATATCTTTGCCTTTAGAGCTTTTCTTCTGTAAATATTTAACGAGAACATGACTTAAAACTTAATTTATATGCAAAGGTATAAATCAAAGTTGGTATCCTTAGGCAGCTGATACCTTGCTTTCTTATCAGTGCAAGAGCAACAACATGGTTGTAGCCAATAAGTGTCACCTGAAGGGAAATGCACCTGTTCATCTGCATTGGCACTGGAATATTATTACCATCAGAAGGATAAAGGAGTAAATCTAAGACTGTGCCAAGCAGCCTTTCTATATGCCACACTGAAGATTTAGAATGTCATCCCAGTAAACATGTGAAAACCAAGATCACATTCAGATGATATTTATATTTGGGTCTTGTTGACAACATCTGTCAAGAAGACTCTGTGATTTAAGGTTGGGCCTTTCTGCATATGTTTTTCTCTCATTGCTGCACTGTCTAGGTACCTGGGAGGCACCCTCTATGCTGATCTTCCATAGAGCTTTTAAAGTGTAGTTGTTGCTTGGACTTCAGACCCTGGAATGGGGTAATAATTTATCAGTAAGTGTCAATGTAATATACACCTTTTTGGGGGGTATTTTGATGTGAATGTCGTAAACTGCTGGGAATCATTTTGGAGTATGGTTGTATTCAAAAACTACAACTAAATAAATCTGCAGAATACAGTTTGTAGAAAGGTTACTCAGCAGTCACAGAAAAATATAAAACTGCCTTTCATTTTCTCATCTAGTCCAGCATCATCAATAGTGACTGGCAGGCAGGAGTTTTATAGTTATACCTGGAGATGCCAAAGATTAAACCTTGGGCATCCAGGTGTACAAAGAGGAATTCAAGATTTTTGAAATATGCGGGACTGCTAGTGTTTAAAAGATTGAATTATGATGTTTCAAGAAAAAGGAAGTGATCCAGGAAAAAAAAATCAAAGGAAAAGGAGTCCCTGCGGATTTTACTCTACTAATCATAGTTGACTTTAGTGGGCCGTGCTCATCTCCATTTCTTTAAACCATTGAGTTAGCACTGTCCGAAGACATTTCCATGGTCATGTCACTAGCATGACATGTTGCAGCTGAAAGTGTATGGTCAAACACGGAATGCTGTTATCTTCCCACTGAAGTGAATTGCTAGGTTGGCAGAAGCTGGGGCTAGTAATGGCAGCTCACTCTGTCATGTGGTGATAGGACTTGAACTGCCGGAGTATTGATCTTCTCCATCATGGGTTGAGATAGCATCCAGGAATGGGTTAACTCCTGCCTTCAGCTGATTGGACCGAGTCTGACAGAGCTGAAAACCCCACTTCTGTTGCTAGGGCTCCCAGCTTTCGACTTGGTCCTCAGCATGGACGGACGTGCAAGAGTTTCCTCCATTCCTGGAAGTTATTTCTCTGACAATTTGTCTATCGTTGTGACTTGGTATTCCACAGATCGTGAGTTTTTGCCAGCAGACTCCCTTCTTACATCAGGTTGAGTTGCTGGCTCTGAAACACCGGGCGTTTCGCTCTGGTCTTCGGACCACCCTCCTTGGGAGGGGTAGGGTCCCCGTATCGCCTTGCTTATCGCTATTGGGACTGCGATTTTACATCAGCGGTGCAGGCGATAGCAACTGTTCAGCTACTACAACTGCCAAGCCTGCCTTGAGGAGAGCGAACTGTTTCTGGCACCATTGTAAAAGCCGCGTCTTTTTTCCTGTCAGTAGCAAGCTGGAGGCGAGCATTTCTCAAGCTAAAGTGACTGTGCGGGGGCTGCAGCCAGGAGTCTAGCACGCCACCTATTGCTGCCAGGGCCCAAATCGGGCCGTTAGCCCTCAGGAGCCTAGCGCTCCACCGGAGATCGCATTTCAGATAGCAGGCGGTTCAGGAATCTTGTGCTCCACACGGCGTGTTCGCCGAGCCTGCTGCACGGTTGGAGTCCCGAGTCTTGCGCTCCGAGGATTACAGGAGTCTCACGCTCCACACAGTGGCCATAAATCTTTAGCCCTGCAATTAGCGGGTAGAACGCTTCACCCAGCTTCGGGTTTGGTGCGCGGCTCATGGGCAGTCACCCAGACGCCATTTTGACAGCTCCACTTTGACTCTTGAGGCGGGAAGCTGCCATTTTGAACTACATTCCAACGGCCGAAATTGCGCACCAATTCAGGGCGCTTATCTGATTCCTTAGCTGGTGCTTGTCTGCCTTATAATCATCGGGCCAATATTCCTTAAGGACTCAGCGGCCATTGTTTAACCGGAGCCCATACTGAGGCGTGTCTTCGCCTTTGGGCATCCAGGAGTTTCGCGCTCCAGTTAACCTTGCCAATGCCCACCTTGCCCTGTGGGCATTTTAACCACCCAGCATCTAGCCGCATTATCTTTAGGCCTTGGGACTGCCAGCAGAGGCCGAGTGTGGGAGTGCTCCACTTGCCACCCATAGACCAAAGATCTTGGTCTGTTTTCACTATGGCAGATAACTCCAACGCCAGGGGCCATAAAAAGGCGGCATCCAAACGTCCTGGTCCCCAGGACAATAAGACCGACAAGCGCTCCAAGGCCGCTGAAAAAGATGAGCACAGGAGGGACAAGGCACTAAACAAAATCTGTGCCAGATCTGACCAAACGGGGTCCCACTCCCCTTCCAGGTCCCATGCTGAGCCACGTCAATCTGCTCAGGTCCCCTCCAGGGCCCCATCTGTCACGGGCTCCATGGACCAACTTTCGCTGGACATCCATATGTCTAACGCTGACCAAACTGATCTTTGGGATCCAGCCCCGAGCAGACAAGCCATGTCTACTCTGCCGGCTGATAAAAGCAGATCGGACCCAAAAGCTACGTTTACCCCGACTGCGGCTGATCTCCGGCCCGATACAGAGGTGTCAGCGTCAGCGACCCCGCCAGACATCCAATCTATGATTGCGGATGCTATCAAGCATTGCTGCAGGGATCCAGCAGTTATATCGCGCAGACGTCCTTCCGCCGGTGCAATCGGAGGAACAGGGTTGGTCTGGATCCCATACTTCAGGGCGTAGGTGACGATTTGCACAGCCTCTATGCGCTTGATCGTTCCCCTCGTAACCAGGACCACAGTTCCGATGACAAGGGCCCCCAGGATCTCGAACTGTCCGAGGATGAAGGATTACAACCGGAGCAGCTATCCTTCACGGACCTGTTTTCGCCGGCTTTATTCAAATCACTTCTTCATAAAGCCATTACTGCGGCAAATTTGGGGCAGCAACAAATTGATCCTCTGAAGGACCAGGCGGGCCCATCGGATCCCCTTTTTTCCCATATTACCACCCAGGCCGACGTAATACCTGCTCCACAACTCTTCGTGGACGTGGTACAAAAAGAGTGGGTGGCGCCGGCGTCCGGGCCCAATCAATCGGTGATGGACAAAAAGTATTATAATGTGGGGCAGGAATTAGTGGGTCCGCTCCTCACTCCGGTGGTGGACGCTCCCATTCTGGCATTACATCAACCTTCTGCCATGCCAGGGGAACCGGAGGAGCTTCTACGATCCAAGGACAGGAGGACGGAGCAGGCCCTGCAAAAATCACATCTGGCAGTGGCATGGGCGGTCAGGGCTGCCACATTTGCTTCGTTCTTCAACCGTACCTCGCTCCTCTAGCTGCATCAGCTACAGGCCAGGATTTCATCATCGGATGTCAAAGCCCAACAAGACATTAGTAAGCTTCTGGCGGTGGCACAATTCTCTGCGGACGCTACACTGAATGCTGCGTGGTTTCCATCAAAGGCAATTGCCTCGTCCGTCATCGTCTGTCGAATGCTCTGGCTCCAGCACTGGCAAGCTGATGCACGCCACAAGTGGCGACTGGCCTCAGCCCCCTTCTCCGGTCAAAAGCTATTTGGCAAAGCCCTAGACCCGATTTTGGTGGAGGCGAAGGACAAGTGCAAGGTGCTCCCCTACTTACCTAGAAAGGCTTACTTTCAGGCCCAACTTTATTTTCGACGCCATTCCTTTCGCCCCTATGAATCGGGTCCAGCCTTTCCCAGACAGTCAGGTCAGTACGGGAGCAGGCAGAGACACCAGCCTGACAGGGGCCCCAGAGGCAGGCAATCTAGACAGCCCTTTTGTGGCGGAGGAGGTCATCCCTTTCGTCGCCCCAAGTGATTGTGCATCATCGTTCCCCGTCGGCGGTCGTCCCTTTGCCGACCGGTGGGGTGAAACCACTTCACGCTTGGGTCCAGGCCACTCCCTAGAATTTCTCTCTCCCCCTCTGAGGTTTTTCATCCTCTGCCCGGTTTCCAACAATACTACGAAGAGGGCCCTCATGGAGTCGGCCATTTTGCACCTGCTGGAAATTCGAGCCATCCAGCCGGTGCCTGAGAGTCAACATGGGCAGGGCTTCTACTCCATCCTCTTTGTAGTCACAAAGGCCTCGGGCGGGTGGAGAGCAATTCTCAACCTGAAGCATCTCAACTGTCACGTAACTTACAGGCGGTTTAAAATGCACTCTTTGTCATCTATCCTTGGCGGCGTGTGGGAGGGCGATTTCCTCTCTTCGATTGACCTCACAGAGGCATACCTGCACATACCCATACTGCCTCTCCACGGGCAGTATCTTAGGTTTTGTTATGCAGGTGCGCACTACCAATATGCTGCACTACCGTTTGGTCTTTCCTCTGCTCCCCGTATATTCACCAAAGTCCTGGCGGTCCTTGCGGCCCATTTGAGGGCTCTCACCGTGCGTGTCCAATGTTACCTGGATGACATCTTAATCCAGTCTTCCTCAGCTCAACAGGCAAGGGAAGATCTCCAGGTAACGATTCAGATCTTTGGACACCACGGGTTCTCTATTAACAGAGAGAAGAGCCACTTCTCACCATCACACCTCATCTCTCATCTAGGGGCGGTAATAGACTCCCTTGAGGGTAGAGTGTATTTGTCCCAGGAGCGGCAGGACAGTATTAAGGAACTGTCCGGCTTTGTACAATGTCAGCGCCGGGTTCCCATAGCCTTGCTATCTACACTCCTGGGCAAAATGATCTCCAGTATTAACATCGTACCCTGGGCACGCCTTCACTCCAGAGACCTCCAATGGTTTCTTTTGCCATTCCAGAGAACGGGCCGCAGCACATCGTCACAAAGGTCCTGGTATCCAGGGAGGCCCTTCGTTCTCTTCATTGGTGGAGGTCTCAGGCAATATCGAAGGGAAGTCTATTTCGGGAACTGCAGAGACTTGTAGTAACAACAGACGCCAGCCTGCTCGGGTGGGGAGCAGTGTCCCAGACTTCCATGGTCCAAGGTCGCTGGACGCTGGAAGAACGCCAGTGCAATATCAACTGGCTAGAGTTGCGTGCAGTACACCTGGCTCTTCGTTGTCTCCAAGACCTGACGTCCAGCAAGCACATCCTGGTGCTTATGGACAATGTGATGCCGAAGGCGCACATAAACTGGCAGGGGGGTACCAGGTCGCGATCCTTAATGCTGGAGGCCAAGAGACTGGGCTTATAGGCAGAACGTCACCTCCTGTCCATCTCGGCAACCACATCTCTGGGGTGTCCAATGTGCAGGCAGACTTTCTCAGTCGCACAACAATAGACAATGCAGAGTGGCGCCTGCACCCGGACATTTTCAAACAATTGGTGAGCCGAGTTGGTCATCTTGAAGTCGACCTTTTTGCCACCCCGGAGAATGCCCAACTGCCGAGGTTCTATTCCAGGTACTGCTCTCTGACCGCAGAAGGGACAACGTCGATGCCCTACGTTGTATGTGGCCTCCAGGCCTTCTCTATGCATTTCCTCCTCTTCCCTTGCTTCCGAGGGTCATCCGGAAGATTCTAGAGGAGAAAGCGGAGGTCGTGCTCCTGGCCCCACATTGGCCCAGGAGGGCCTGGTTTGCGGACCTCGTAGCCTTATCAGTGAGCAGACCTTGGAGGATACCGCTCCACGAGGCCTCCTTCAGCCAGGGGCAGTTGGTCCACCTGGACTGTCAGTGGCTTCAACTGACCGCCTGGTGCTTGAGTGGAGCACGCTAAGGCATGCCCACCTTTCCTCCAGGGTCATTGTGACCATACAGGCATCTAGGAGGCCTTCCACCCAACGAATATACGAAGCCATGTGGAAGGCGTTCTGCGCCTGGAGCACTAGAGCCGGTCTTTCCCCTTTGCAGGCCTCCATTGGCCAAATCCTGGATTTTCTCCAGGATGATCTGGACAAAGGGTTCTCGCCCAATACCATACGGAGGCAGGTAGCGGCCCTGTCCTCAGTCCTGGCCTGCGGATCGCTGGAGTCCCTGGCCCAGCATCCCACAATCCGGCGCTTCATAAGGGGGGCAACCAACCTGCGATCACCCGTGGTCCACAGATTTCCCACCTGGGATCTTACCAAGGTCCTCAATTCACTGACCGATTGCCCGTACGAGCCCCTGAGGTCCGTTAGCCTACGCCATCTGACCTATAAGGTGGCATTCTTGGTGGCGATAACCTCTGCCAGGAGGATTTCGGAGCTGGCGGCCTTGTCGGTCAGGCAGGACCTCTGTATTTTTCATCAAGACAGAGTTGTGCTCCGTTTGGATCCATCGTTCATTCCCAAAATAAATTCCTGGTTTCATAGGGTGCAAGAGCTAGTCTTACTGAATTTCTGCCCCAACCCAAACCATCCCTTGGAGCGCAAGTGGCATAAGCTGGACGTCCGCAGAGCCCTGCATATTTATATCAAATGGACTGCTGAGATTTGAAAGACGAAGGCGCTCTGTGTCTCTTTTCAACCGGGCTCATTGGGCCTTAGGGTTCCGTCTTCGAAAGTTGGTTGCTGGATCAGAGCCACTATTTCGGTGGCCTATGATTTACAGTCATTCCCGAGACCTGGAAGGATCACGGCTCATTTGAACCGCAGTGCGGCGGCGATGGCGGCCTGGGCTACGCACGCATTGCTCAAAGAAGTTTGCAAAGCGGCCACCTGGGCTACCCTGTCTCCATTTATCCGGCACTATAAGCTGGATGTTTCTGCATCAGCGGAGGCCTCCTTTGGCCATCGAGTACTACAGCGGGTGCACACCGAGAGTCAGGACCAGACCTAAACCCACCCAGTGGACAGCCAGCTTTGGTATGTCCCATTCCTGGATGCTATCTCAACTCACGATGGAGAAGGGGTGTTGGTCTTACCTGATACGCTCCTTCTCATATGGTTGAGATAGCATCCAGCCCCGCCCTGAATCGGTCTGGCCTCTTCCTTCCTTCCTTCGGGAGCACCACTGGAGACTGGCATGTCGAATCTGTTCTTCGTCCTCGTCGAAAGCTGGAAGCCCTAGCAACGGAGGCGGGGTTTTCAGCTCTGTCAGACTCGGTCCAATCAGCTGAAGGCAGGAGTTAACCCATTCCTGGATGCTATCTCAACCATATGAGAAGGAGCGTATCAGGTAAGACCAACGCCCCTTCTCCAGCATCTTTTAAACCACTGAGCCACCACTGCACCTCTGAGAAAAAAAAGAAAAAGAAAGAAAAAGAGTATGCAGGACAATAAACAAATATCAGATATTTTTTTCCTATAGATCTCAACTCTATTTTTGTTTCAAGTAGGGAATAATTATGCATTTTCCCATTCACTAATTGGTTAAAGCATATCAACTTGCATTAGCATTCTTACATGCTGAAGTAGTCTAGTTATGACCATAAATTTTCTCCCAAAATATGAGGCCACAACAGAAAAAGGAGCATGGAGACAGGACAGAATTAGCAGTCTGCAGGTACAGTGAAGCAAAGAGAACTGATACGTTATATTACATTTCCTAAAGTATCAGAGCAAAACAGCATGTAAAAAGTTTGATCTTAGAAGCCAGAGTAAAATAACATAATGTTTTGGGCTAGGGTTTGTTTGTTTTTTTGGTGCTTTTGAATCAGTCTGGCGTCTTGGTGACTACCTTCCAGTTTTCCATTGCTTGTTTCCTAGAGCTGAGAGAAAGTGACTAGACCAAGGTCACCCAGCTGGCGTCGTGTCTCAGGTGGCGCTAGAAGTCTGATGCCTTGACCACTACACAAAACTGGCTCAGTAGTTTGGGCTAATTAGCTCTTATTATTAGGATATACTTAATAAACCAGTCTTAAAAGGAAGACTGCTACTCCTGGGTAAACATTGGTTTAGCTCAGTGATGGGTTCTGAATCCCATCACTACCGGTTTGCACGTGCGCGCGATGCTTTTGCACATGCGCAGAAGCATCGGGTGGGTGGGCGGAGCCTCCCGCCGCCACCACTACCGGTTTGTAGAACTGGACTGTACCGGTAGCAACCCACCGCTGGTTTAGCTCCAGTTGCTCACAATTTTTTTAAGCAGTAAGCATTCCTCCCTTAAAAGGGATTTCAAAGGAAAAATATATAATATATAAAAAATCTTTTTTTAAAGGAATGAGTTCTTTGCTCTTATCTTAGAAGACTCAAAATTCTTTGATGCGTGATTGGTAGGATATACCTTATTTTTCAGAGTATAAGATGCTCCAGAGTATAAGACGCACCTTAGTTTTTGGGGAGGAAAATAAGAAAAAAAAATCTGCCTCTGCCTACCAGCATCCATCGGTATTCATCTGGCTAGCGTCCTTAGCAAACAGCCTGGTCAGCTTCAGCACATTAGCCTGATTCAGCACGAGCAGCTGATTGGCGGGTGGATCGGCCTCCCAGAATACCCCCAATCAGCTGTTCCCAGAGGTGAACTTTAGCAACAGGTTCGCTGGTTGTGAGCGCCCGTGTGCACTCACTATGCGCGTATGCGCCTTGTTGGGGCAGATACGCAGCTTCAAAAATGCAGCTGATCATCACAGGGCACTCCAGTGAGTACAGCAGGTAAAGCGCGGAACCGGTCCGACAAGGCAGCAGCTGTTCCAGGTTGCCATTTTGGCCTCTGCACCTTGCTTTTTCACCCTCCAAAAGCTCCGTTTGAGAGGCTGAGTTTGCAGCCTCGAAAACAGTGGTGAAATCCATTTTTTTTTACTACCGGTTCTGTGGGCGGGGCTTGGTGGGTGTGGTGTGGCTTGGTGGGCATGGCAGGGGAAGGATACTGCAAAATCTCCATTCCCACCCCACTCCAGGGGAAGGATACTGCAAAATCCCCATTCCCTCCCTACTCCTGGGGGAAGGATATTGCAAAATCTCCATTCCCACCCTACTCTGGGGCCAGCCAGAGGTGGTATTTGCCGGTTCTCCGAACTACTCAAAATTTCCGGTACCGGTTCTCCGAAGTACTCAAAATTTCCGCTACTGGTTCTCCAGAACCTGTCAGAACCTGCTGGATTTCACCCCTGCTCCAAAAGCTCCGTTTGAGAGGACGTGCGGAGGCCGAAGGGTGGGGGCCAGCGGGTGGGCGGGGCTACATTCGGTGTGTAAGACGCACCGAAATTTTCACCCTCTTTTGGGGGGGAAAAGTGCGTCTTATACTCCGAAAAATATGGTAAAATATGAAATGTTAAAAACCATATTACCAGCCTGTTTTACATTAACGATCAATACATTATTCCATGGCTGCATATGCAGTAACTTAGAACCAGGAGAAGAACACTGGGTATAATGAAAGCTGAGGTATAAGGAAATACAACATTGATTTTTAGATACTGCCTAGCCAAATGAGCTCACTCTCAGGGATTTTTGTGACCATAAGATTATTGTCTGGGTTGTAACCCTGGACTCATATGCATGCAATGGAATGGACTTTCTCATTACTGTAAAGCTTTCACAATCCTCTTTCAAAGGAGGAATGGAGAGGGAAGGTAGAAAACAATGAGTGATTAATTTTCTAACATTTGCAATTGTTTACTGCAAATAGACGTGTAGCTTAATATATGCTAATAACTGGCCTGTCTTCCAGTGCTTCCCATGTGATGCTTCCCCCCCCTTAGAATTGTAGGTTGATAATGAAAGATTATTTTAATGCATTAGGTATTTAATGCATTAGGTATTAAGTAGGATTTAAGTAGGAACTAAGACTGTTATATAGGTTTGTGGGAAACTTTACCATATTATGTTTGACAACAGGGGTGAAATGCTCTCGGTTTGCTCGTGCCTGTCAGTCGCCATAGAGCCAGTCGCCAAGGTAGCGCGAGGCTCCGCCCACTTGCCCGGATGCCGCCATTTGGGTTCTTTTACCCTCTGTGCATGCGCAAAGCGTTCTGTGCATGCACAGAGGGTAAAAGAACCCAAACGCTGGCGTCCGGGCAGGTGGGCGGAGCCTCGCGCTACCTTGGCAACCGGCTCTACGGCGACCGACAGGCACAAGCGAACTGGGAGCATTTCACCCCTGCTTGACAAGCGTAATAACTTAGGTCAGTATAGCTGTTTAAAATCTCTATGGTGATAAAATTAGGAAAAAAAGAACATTTAGCATTTTAAAGCTAGAAGACGTCAGACTTAGTCAAAGTCTAGGTAAGTTTTATACTCTGTTTTCTCTGAATGAAAATAACAAAATAGTTGGATACTTTTGTTGTCATATGGTATTGGAAATTCTTGGCTCTATAATTCTTAATTTTTTAACTTGAATTTCAAAGATTATACACTATAAATTTTCCATTGAGGCCTGACCTTATGAAAGAGAAATGTAACAAATGGTAAGGATTTTGATTTTTTAAAAATCTAGATCGCTTGAAGAATGTAATATCAGTCATATCAAATCATTCTCATTTTTTTCTCTCTGCCTTGATTAATAGAAAAAATATATAATACTTTTCATCTTCTGTTAAATATTTCACCCTGTGCTGGATGACTGAAGATGCAAAATAAGTAACCACATGGCAAAGCACAACTGCTCTGTGCCTACTTCTGAATGTGTTGATTGAGTTATTTGTACAGAATAAGAATAGATCCAACATATATTGGAATGTGTGAACAGAAACACCAATTCTAAAACATCTAGTAGTATAATAAAAGAGTTGTGGAAACTGACATGGTTATTCAGTACAATTAAAATCATTGTGTATATATGAAATGTGATCTGTGCGTTTGCAATTAACCTGGGACTTATTAACAGCTGCAGAATTAATTAATGGTTTGTGATATGGCGTTTGCCCTTGACCAATGGGCACTGAATTTGTACAAATATATCATGAAAAGTATCAGAGGGAACATGAAAATATGATTCCATTTATTTCACAAATGCTTAGTGTTTATATGGTTATTTTTCTAAATATACTGTATTCTCATCTAGTTGATAGAAATTAAAACGGTTAATTAAAATGCCCTTTTGCAATTTAAATCTTCCCAATTACTTGCTTTTCCAATTTTACAAAGAGTCCAACCCTTTAGCTTCATTGGCTTGAAATTCTGAGAGTTAGAATCCAACACATATAGAACTCAAGACTAGGGGAAACTGTTAAAATTTAGTCAAGATTAATGAGATCTATCAAATTCACATTTAGCCTAGTGATGTTGTGCCAATCTCTATCCCTCTATCTTTCCAATCTGCTTCTACGAGTTTATTATTCTTGGAATAAAATGAAAGGAGATTTTCTACCTTGAGAACTAGTAAGTATATAAATTAGACGTGTCCAACCCTTGGCTCACAGGCCACATGCAACTTTGGACAGCTAGTAATGCAGCCCCACAAGATCAGAAACTTTTAACATTATCATGTGATTTATTTACATTTACATTATATATTTTATATATGGCCCAAGACAATTCCTCTTTATTCAATACAGCCCAAGCAAGCCTAAAGGTTGAACACCCATGCTCTAAATCATGGGGGTCAAACTTGCAGCGTCGCGTTGCTGTCATGTGACATGTTGTGACATTTTTTCCCTTTGTGGAGCAGGGGGGGGCATGGCCTGTGCATGACGCATCTGGCCTGCGGGCCACCAGTTTGATACCCCTGCTCTAAATGATTGTGTTTTAATGTCATATGTGAACTTGTGTATAATTAGTCAAGAGATCATGACAAAGGATAATGACTTCGAGCAATATGTGAACTGATAAATCCATTTTCAACTTTCCCGTGTTCTTGAAGCAGAGCAAGTTATGGTTCTATTAATACTCTCTTAGCATAAAAAGCAGCAAAACAAGGCATGCCTAAAAAATCTTTTGGGTCTTGAAACCTTTCAATCTATTGTATCCTTCAATGCCTGTATAATTTAATTAATTATACATTATACATGTACCCTTCAATGCCTGTATAATTTAATTAAATTAAAAAGCTGATTTAAATGTAATCTCTCCAATTTTCCTACATTGGGAAGGATTCTCCCCATCCTCCCAATTTTGCAAGAGAAATAGGAACCATCAACAATTTCTTCCTAAATTTGTCTGCTGTTTTGTAAGTGGAGTTTTAATTCTTGATATCTAAATTGCTGTTCCTGGTTTTTTTAAAGATATTACTCTAACATCTCACAATATCAGATTTGCTGTGCTTATCATGCATTTATTTGAATATATTCATATAAACAAATTTAGTGTTTTTCTAATCACCGTTCTGCAAAGGTGATTTAGATGACTGGGCCACATTTAATATGCTGTGGATGGAAACAATACATTAATCCATAGAAATTCTAATTTGTGGCGCAGTATAACTAATGATTGATATATTTAATTAAGAAATTAATTCCTTGCTACTACCACTCTTTTGGGAGACATAAGGCAGTTTAAATATTCTGCTGCGAAAGTGAACAATCTGATAAAGCTTTTGCTATTCTACTGTTAAAATTTGGAATATTAAATTTTAATTTACTGTTTATGTTCTTTAAATATTTGGTCTGTAAAATCACAACAATGGGCATCAATTAATGCTAGCCATGCTGTTAGTTTAATGTGTAGTGGGAAATTACGACTTAAACTCTGGATTGAACCCATCAATTAATTTTACATAGGCTGCCAAATGGTAAGCACTTTGTAATTACTTACCTGAATTGAAACTGAACCAGAAACCTGTAATTGAAAGATTCTATAGTTGACCCATTACTAATCCCACCTGCATGTCTTTATTGCCTTAAATACTAAGAGAACCACATTAGACACAGGTGTGCCATGCCAGATTGTGATTTGTAGAAGCACAGTACTCTTGATGAAATGAAAATATTGATTTGTAAACTATCTTTTTGTTTCCAGAATGTGCATGAAAAGACCAAGGAAAGCAAGCAAGCAAGAAAAAAAATGCTTTGGTAGTTTATGTTTCATAATTTGAAATTGGGAAAGCAATGAACATCTGAATAGCTGGAATTTGGTCAAAACATAACATATGAGATGTATGTTATACTGTATTTTCCAGTGAATATGCTTCATACTGTTGCTTAAATGTATCTGGCAGACATATATATACAATTAAATGTTGGAAAATATTTTTACTACATAAACACTGAGAGGAATGATTTTAAATTGCAGCCCATATGGGAAAAATAGGAATTATTAGTTATAAATAAGCTAAGAAACAATTCAGATCTCAGTAGGAACAGATATCAGGATTTTGAAAAGGTACATATAAAGGATAATTGCCATATTTTCTTCTCAAGCCATGCAGTGAATAGTTCATGTTAATCTCCAGCTGTGTAAAGCTAGGCTGTATTTATTGTGTATCCAATTTCTTCCAAAATGTTGTTCATTAAATTTTTTAAAAAAACACAGTCTATAAATGTGAGGACATTTATGTATCAACCAAACAATCAAGGAAACAAAAGAATTTCTGCAAAGGAGGGGGGGGATATATAATTTTTATTTTGCATTAGCTAACCAGCAATGAACAAGCAAAATAAAAATGTATTTATTTATTGTCAGTTACCAGTATTGAAGTATTGGAGAAATAAAAGACTTTTTAATAAAGAAAACCGAGTTGCTTTGCACTGTAAGGCTCAAAGGAACTTTAAATTATCTCATACTTTTAAAATAGTAAGGCTGTCTCCCCTCATCACTCAGAATTTTTTACCCCAGTACAAAACTTTGCAGTATTAAAATAATGGAACTTTTAGAAATGAATAATGAATAATGAGATTCATTCTTGACAAGATATTTGTTTGAATTATTTTTAATTCCTATTAAGAAAATAAAATATGAATATAAAGGGCTTTTTTAAATAATAGGCTTATATTTTGTTTTATATAGGTGAATTCTACTTTTTGAAAGGGATATTTAGTGAGAAAAGATTGAATGGAGACACAATAGTTAAGTTCAGATATACAAAGGGAAAATAAAAGTAGAAATGACAGGTATAAGTTGCAACTATCTAGATTTCATTTAAACATAAAGAAAAACTTCTTGCTGATAAGATCTGTACAGCGGTGGAAATCCAATACTTCAATAACTGACAATGGAATTTCCATTTCTGTGGCTTTGTAAGAAAAGATGGTATTATTGGTTTTTCTGCACATTGCAGAATGTTTGACTGGATGGTTGTTGTGACTTCTGACTCCACACTTGAATAAGTTTGTGTTTCATAATTATTACATTTTGAAGAGTTGCTATATCAGTACAAAAATGATTGTTTAAACATGCTAGCTGTATTATTATATTTATTTCCAAATTTCTTGCTTATATATTAATTTTGGTCCAGGCTGATAGCAGCCAGATTTGTCTATCTATCTACACCCTTCTAGTATATTCCCCATAAAGGTATAAGCTATAAATTAATGCAGTTTCATGGATAGTTTATCTCCCCTGGCCCCCCCCTCCCCCAAATACCATTTTCTCTAGAGAGAAGTGATTTCTTAGACTCTGTCTCAAACTCTGAAAAAGGGTAGAGTGGTAATGTTATCTTACAAAGTTATCTGCATCTCAGAAGCTTTCTTGTCATTTAGGCTGTTTACCAGGTAAGAAAGTTTTACACTTTCACTATCTCCAAATGGTTTAACAGTTATTATCAAAGTTGCATTTCTCCTAGGGTTCTGGGTTTTGTAACTTTGGACATTGTGTGGTGAGGTGATCAATGAAAGAAAAGAAAAGGACAAGGTTTGCTCTTCTGCTTATTGCATTTGTTAGGTGAGGTAAAATAGGAGTTTGTGAAAAATGGCCTGATAGCAAAGGCATTTAGAAACATGGGATCAGAAATTTTTAACCCAAACTGGAGAGATTATAGATGCTTTAAAATGTCATATCTTGTTTGAGACTTGTTTTTTCTGAAGTCCAAATTTTGTTTTGTTTTTGGAGAATTTTGCTGATAAAGCTACACTTCCGACATTCTGTAGAGAAAGTTTTGAATACCCCTTTATTTACCATCAAGAGAAATCAAGTACGGTAATACTTTATACTACATTTGTGTCTTTAACAGTAATGTGTCCCTTTTCTCAGATTTCCAGGTATATATAAGAAAGGATAGGGACCACCAAGCAGTTGCTGTTAAATTTGATAGATGGCTTTCACTTTATCTAGAGGTCCACCAGGACAGAGGATATTATTTATTTATTTATTTGTTTATTTAGCGTATGGCATATCATACATGGACCAGAAATATATATTAACATTTCATCTAGGTTGTAGAACACAATAAAATATAAATGTTAAAATGATCTATGTTAAAATACCAATGTCTAGGCCACCTAACCATTGAAGCACAGAAGCACAGCATCATTTATATTAAAACAAATCAGATACTGGACCGGTATATGCCCTCCGTCTACAGCTGGTCACAATGTGATCTACGGTTTGATGTGGGACGCTGTAGTCACATTGAGGCGAGGATACTATGCCCCATTTATACCGAGAGTTCCGGCAGACGCCGTATGAGGTACGAATCCAATTCAGGATTGTCCATTGCTGATGTGGTAGGTCAAAGCCTGGCACCCTTTATGTGGGGAGATCAGGGGTGAAATGCTCCCTTTTCGCTCGTACCTGTCGGTCGCCGTAGAGCCAGTCGCCAAGGTAGCACGAGGCGCCGCCCACCCGCCCAGATACCGCCATTTGGGTTCTTTTACCCTATGCGCATACGCAAAGTGTTCTGTGCATTCGCAGAGGGTAAAAGAACCGAAATGGCGGCAGTCCGGGCGGGTGGGCGGTGCCTCACGCTACCTTGGTGACCGGCTCTACGGCGACCGACAGGTACGAGCGAACTGGGAGCATTTCACCCCTGACATAAGGTATGGTGGGAATAAAAATACATATTACATGAAGAAAAAAACCCTACAATGCGATTATAGTATACTTTGCTAAACTAAGCCAGTTCAGTAATGTTTTAGGCAAAACAAGAAAACACAAAACACATTTTGAAAATAATCTATAAATAAATCTGGGATCTTGCATGTCCATCTTGAAAGTGAAAGGATATATTGCTTGGATGATCTGAAAAATAGTATAGTTGGTTTTTTAGGTACACATCACACTTATGCAGCTACATAAGGAGGAGGAGGGGCATCTTTCCCTGGGCCATTTGCACAGTCATCATATGATGGCAACAGCACCTGAGGAAAAGAAAGAAAGATGGTTTTGAAAACTGTAGGATTAAAACAGGGAT
>QLTV01000974.1:9857712-9881009 GCA_003457575.1 Thermophis baileyi
GCCGCTGCCTCACCACCAACTGAATTGCGCAGGTCTAGTAGGGCACCTAAACGCCCCGCCTACCTGCGTGATTATGTATGCTGGACTGCTCCATCCAGGAGGGGAGGGGTGTTATGTTCTAACTGTTATAACTGTGTTGCATGGTTCCAACCAGGTCCAGCGTTTGAGCGGGAAAATGCTCAAACACTATTGGCTGGTCTGTCTGACAGCTCCCTATAAAAGGGCAAGCTGTCAGACTGCTCTTTGCTGGTTGCTGATACAAGAGCTGAAATAAAGAGCTGTTTTGGAAGTCTGTCTCCTGTCATCTCTACCCACTATCTAACAGAGAGGTTTTGTGCTGATTGTTCAAGATGTAAATAATAGGCAGATCATTTTGATTTTGTGTTCCTTTTTGGGAAGTCATTCTACCAAAAACATACAGAGTATGGCTCAGCTTTGTTCTTGAAATTTCAATATTTTACATGGCATAGTAAGGTGCTTATGTCTAGACTAAGCTTTTGACTCTTGAGCTGTAGAAGACTGCAACCAGCTTCATATAATTTGTGTTCTCCTTCCCTTCCTCTTTTATACTGTTTCTGATACTTCATTTAGCATTACAATTATAATCCATTAAAATGACATACAGTAGTCCTCAATTTATGACCATTCAGCGACCATTTTAAGTTACAACAGCAACTTACGACCTGTGCCCAAAGTTACAGCCATGCAGTGCCCCTGCAGTCACATAATCAACTCTTTCCAGCCACATAGATCCCTTTCGGACTGCTTCCTCCCTGTGTTCTGCCACTCTAGCTGACTGTTGCCACCATCTTGCTCCTACCACTGATGAGGTGTCCTAGACCTGGCTATTGGACCATGGGATTGGCTTCATGCAGTGGCTTCATGCAGTGAAAAAGAAAAAAAGAACAAAACAAATGTTGTTCCTCGGCCCTTATTCCAAGGCCCCACAGGGCTGGCTGCAAAAAAAGAAAAAGAAAGAAACCAAACGTGAAAACAGTCTTTTTATTTTATCCAGTGCAAAGTTAGCCCTAGCTACACACAGGAGCTGCTTGCAAAAGAAGAGTTGGGACTGGCTTTGAGTTGGGAAAAAAGGAATAAAAAAGTGATTTTGGCTCCCCCCCACCCCACTTTTTACAGACAAAGTTAGCCCCATATAGCACAAAGGGATGCTTTGATCTTCTATGGCCCCTGGAAGCTGTTCTTTCTTTCTTTCTTTCTTTCTTTCTTTCTTTCTTTCTTTCTTTCTTTCTTTCTTTCTTTCTTTCTTTCTTTCTTTCTTTCTTCTTCCCCCCTCCCTCCATCCCTCCCCCCCGTCTCTTAGGCTGGGCAGCAGGAGCAAGAAGCTTGTGGCAAAGCTGGGGTGGTGGAATGCAGAGCGGCAGAGGTCTCAAAGTGCAGGATGGTGAGGGTAACTAGGACTGGTAAGTTGGCTGTGGCTTCCCAATTTATGGCAAGCAGCCTCAGAGGTGTGCAGTTCTGGGGCTATTTGTCATCCCCCAAGGCAAGGGTGCAGGGCACCCCAAAAGGCAGAGATGGGGAGATAGGCAGGTGGGAGGAATTGCAGTCAGTCCCTTATCTCACTGAGGCTCTGGGCTAGGAGGGACTAAGCTTGGAATGACTTAGAGATGGCTCCTCAGCTAATGACTGGTAAAAATTTGCTTAAGACAGCAATGGGGATTGCTGGGATTTTGGTTGCTAAGAGGTGCGATCATGTGATATCTCACTTTATTGCCACATCTCTTAGTGGCCACAATTCTAGTCCCAATTGTGATTGTGCTTGAAGGACTATTTTTAAGAAACAACACCCCAAAATGAAAAAAAAACCTGATTAGTTAAGAAACATTGCAATTCAAAGAATGTTCTCTGAGTTTTGATGCTGGAATTCACTAATCTCTAATTGCTTTCCCATTCTCTGCAGGTTTGCTTTAATGATGTGTAGTGTAGCATGAGGAGAAAACAATGTTGGAATTAATGGTTTCTACTGAAATGCTTCCATCTGATATGCAGAAGTAACACTGGTTATTCAAAATTTGAGCACTTAAATCTTCTACCCATATTTAGCTTACTAACATTGCTAAATGTTTAGTAACTTGGAAAATGTGGACCTAAATTTATACTGAGAAGCAAGATTGTCTAGTAGTTTAATGCTCCTATGCTAAAAGTTTCACAGATACCATTGCATTTCTGCATTCTATATATGAGATCTTCCCATGGTTTGCGCTGACAGCCACCTAAAGGTGTGTAAGGCAAAAGTACACCCCAGCAGAACTAGATTTTAAACCCTGTAATTGGTTCAGCAATTTTAATTCTTCGATATGTACGAGAATTATTGCAGTACTTTTGGCAATTATACAGATATAGTTATAAATGAACCCAATAACAGTTGTGCTGTCAGAGTTTAGTGCTTCTGTCACAACTATATGAATTAGAGTTAAGACTGCTGCTGTAACAATAACATGCCTGCTTAGAAGAGTCAATTGAGAAAAATCTTTAAAGTGTAAGTTATTATCCATTATATAATTTTTGCTCCCTCCTAAAATAATAGAGTTAATGATAAAAATACTTAACAATGCTTAAAATATGAAAACAAATAAATGTTGGTTAAATATATAATTACATATTTTATTCAGCTTTATTTTTAATTATATACAATATTAAATTGTAGAGCTGTGCAGCACTTTAAATTCCATTCTGTTAAAAGGTGCCTTTTCCTAGAATTGTTTGGTGGGTGGTGGGTGGTGGGTGGGGGAGACATAGCTGCACAATTCCAGGGAAAATGCAACTCCTAAAAAAGTTGTACACAATTTTTACATTTGTGCCTCTGTGCACACTAAAACACCTTTTTGGAATTGTATCTGAGGTGCTGCACAACCCAACTATCTTTAGTTTTGCAATTGTGAAAGCTCAAAGTTTTGACTAACATAAAAGAATAAAATCACAATCCCCAGGAAATAAAAATAAAAATAAGTTGTACAAGAAATTCTGCCTTTGGAATTCCCTTCACAGAATAGCTCAGTTCTCTCCTTTTTCTCCAGTTCCACAAAAGTAAAAATCTCCAGAGTTGTTGAATGTTGTGAACAGTGTGTGGGCAGTGGTGGGATTCAATTTTTTTTACTACCGGTTCTGTGGGCGTGGCTTGGTGGGCATGTCGTGGCTTGGTGGGCGTGGCTTGGTGGGCGTGGCTGGGGAAGGATACTGTAAAATCTCCATTCCCTCCCCACTCCAGGGGAAGGATACTGCAAAATCTCCATTTCCTCCCCATCAGCTGGGACTCGGGAGGCAGAGAATAGATGGGGGCGGGGCTACTCAAAATTTCCGCTACCGGTTCTCCGAACTACTCAAAATTTCCGCTACCGGTTCTCCGAACTACTCAAAATTTCTGCTACCGGTTCTCCAGAACTGGTCAGAACCTGCTGAAACCCACCTCTGTGTGTGGGTGACACAAAAAGTAGGTATCTCCTGAAATGTACATCTATGTTTAGAAGTTGCATGGGTATTGTTATTTTTCATGTTAAGCTTCAAGCAAAATAATCCCGAAGTTCGCTTAATAAATCAAGTGATAAAGTTTAGTAATAGAGTTTGCTATTTTAAGAGTGAAGAATCATCAGAAGGTATGAAAATATATCATATTGTTGGATTTTGTTACTTTTTCCTGCTATTTCTTCCTTTTGTCCTTTATTCCAATTCCTTTTATTCACTGCTCACAACATAATTATAACCACAGATTCAGTCTGTTCCTAAGCAAAGAAGAATTAGATTGTATTAAATAATGGAGATTCCGTAAGTTCCCGAAAGATGTTTCCATCACATTATAAGCAGAAATTCTAGTTAAAATGTACAGTATGTACTTCCTTACAGACCCTAAAACAGGTATACTATTTGCATATATCCAAATTGTATTTATTTTATGTTCTGGCCTTATTTCAGAAGGTCAGCACAATGGATGTAATTCTCTCCCTCATTTTTATTCGCATAAGAAGAGTGAGAGATGGAAGATGTGACTGTGTGTTTCTCTTGGCCTTACACACACACACACACACACACACACACACACACACACACACACACACACACACACCTGGATATTTTATACTTCCTAGGATTTATTTTATTAAAAATCTAAACTAGTAATTATTTGTATTGAAATTCACACATTTTCCATACCTTGCATACCTGCCAAATCTCACTTTTGTCTGAAATTGAGGTACTAATTTGGAGCTTAAAGTATGAATAGGCTTGGACTGACCTTATGTCTGGAGGTTAATTTGCCTGTCAGAATTGTAAGCAATTCAGTCTTTGTGCAACCAGATTCCCTAGGTGTAGGTTTACATCTATTCTTGATATGCAGTTGATGCTTTTAAGAAAGTATGCATCTGAGAATAGAGGGGAATTTTTCCTAAGCTACATATGAAGATTGACTAAGATCAATGCCATCTTTTTAAAACATACTATTATTGCTTTATCAGCTCTAAAATAGTATTTTGAATGTTCTGAATTTTCACCTATTTCTGCTTCTTAATGTTAAAAAAGATTCATGCAGTTCTTACTGATGCATAGAAATGGACAAAGAACCAAAAGTTGATGTTACTCATTCTCTCAAACAAATAACATCAACTTTTGGTTCTTGGTCCATTTATTTCATAAACAAAGTAATAGAAGGTGAAATATATAAATGTAAAAAAATAACTATATTCCCTTAATTTTAGTAACTGGTTATACTTTCTTTACTAGCAATAATTCCAAGTAAACACTATGTGTAGTTGCTGATCAGTTTTGTAAGAAAGTTTCTTCTTCAACCTAATAACTTTTAAGGTTTTTTTGTTGTTGTTTCTTTTAGTGAAAACAGATTGCATTTGGTCCTGCCACAATATTACCACGGGGTTTAGATCTGGATATTTACTTGAGGATTCCAGAACATTGAATTTATATTTCTTCATCCATGCTCTTCTGGACTTGCTTCTCTGTTTTAGTTTTTGTATTGCAGGTTGACACACTTGCAAACAAAAGATCTGTTGTTTACTAAGCAACAATTTCAAATGATAGGTAGGTGTCCTGATATTCTCCTATTGAATTACAATGAAGTACAAAGCAAAACTCAGGCTTCTTCTAATATGGATTAGTTGCTAGGCCTGAGTCAGCAAAGCATCCTAAATCATGACACTATTACCTCATTGATTACTATTTGGTTCTGTTGTGGAATGCAATATTTGGTTTTCATAGGATATAACAATGGGATATAGCCTAAAAATTTCAACTTTTGACACTTGGCCATAGAACTTTCCTGAGTGAAGTGTGAAGTGCCACCCAGGTTCTATTAGACATATCTGAGACCAGCAAATTCCTCTTCTTACTGAGAAATTATTCCAGGCTTTTTCACTGGATGCTGTTTTGGAGTTCTTTATAACTTCCTGGACAATTTTATTCTGTAGTCCTAGTTATTTTGACAGATAGTGTTCTTGGAAAGATTCATTCTGATCCAAAATATTTTCTATTTTAATATTTTATTAATTTCTGTAGATTAATGGAACACTAGAAATTTAGGAGTTGAAATCTTTGTCAGATTAAAAGGCATCAATGCATTTTTAATGAAGCTCTTTAGAAATGTATTTCAAAGAAGTATGACACTCCCCTCAATTCCACTCAGTGAAAATCTCAGTGCTGAAAATTTCATTGAGAGAATGGATGCAAAATTTTGTGTGATTTTTATATAGTCGGTATGGCCCAAATTATCTTTTATTGTGTAATGTGTAATGAAGTACTTATATAACTGGCCCTTCTTACCCTTTATATGGCAATTACTTTTTTACACTCCACATGATAAATTGTTTATGAAATAAATGAAATAAGCACTGAAGTCGTGTTTGTTCTTTCTCCTTTTAAACATTACTAGAGCCCACATGAAGCTCTGATAAAATTCAGCAACAAAAATATGCAAAAATCCAAAAGGGGTGAATACTTTTTCAAAGATCTGTACATTTTTTTCATTTTCAAAAATCTGTCATAGATGGATGCACGTTTTCATCCTTCCAGTTCAGCCAAAATTCCAAAGTTTGCAAGGTTCACAGATTTAGGAGTTGATTAGACTTTAATCAATGAGGTTGAATTTCTCCATTGAGAAATTCAGATCTATGTTTACATACCTTCCCAATGAAGATGAGTTGCTGACCACGTTTGCTCTATATTTGGGGCAAATATTATTGCAGATCAGGTTTGCTGTACATTTGGGGAAATTCTTACCAAACTATTTTTGTTCACTCCAGAGCAAAAGATGAATGCTATACATTTTGGTACAGCTATTTTGTCCCAATGTGATATTACACTTTGGGAAAATTAAAGTCTGAGCAGCTTCCGGAACCATTTGATTGATTTACAGTTCCTTATCTAAACACAGTTGTTGTTGCAACAGTGATCTTGCAAATGAAGTTAAGAGGTTAGATCCTAAGTTTTTGTTCTGTGAATAAATGATGTGAAATAGTTCATGAAATGATCTCTTGCAGTGGCATGGCTTGTCCTTTTTGGGTAGAAGAAAAGTTTAGTATATAAATTTAGAACACCTAAGCAGGAACTCTTTAACATTTATAAACCAATGTTTAAAGAAGATTTAGTTCCAATATGAATATGTTTCTCTCAGTGAAGATTGAAAGGATATGCACAAATTTAACATCACCCTGTTCATCAGTTAAATAAAATGTAGTTAAGTGAATTAAAAGAAAAACCCTCTATATTGAAAGTTAATATGCTGTTTCAGTGAAACCTGACAATTAATATAAGCTGCCCCCTTTTTTCTGAGAGGAATCATAGCATTATCTTTTCAACTGACATTGTCTGAGACTTGCTTAGATTTCTTGTTAATAAATGACAGTTCCTATCTGTTGGCTTTGATTAATTGGCTGAAGTTGGGTTAATCATTGCTTTCTAGATAGTTGCTGCTGGTCACAGAGACATGCTTTAAAATGTAGTTGGTAAGTTTGAATATTTGTCAAGATAAGAACAGAGCTTCACACCAACTACTACAGTATGTCATAGAATAGTTATTTCCTGCCATAATTGCCATGTAAGCCACAAAGCAGTAAAACTGCTTGTGCAAACTTGCTCATCTTCCCAGTTGTTGAGTCAACCTATTTATCTTCCCTATTACTCACATTTTGTAGGAATGCTTGTATGATGATGAGATATAATAATACATTGTAGCTGAGCCTGACAATTTCTCAGCCACATTTTCTTACTGAGGGAATATTTTCACCCCTTAGACTGGCCTGCAAATTTTTCCCTGTTAACCTGGAGTTAAATAGGAAGGACATTACTTAACTTTGATTATTAAAAAAATATCAAAGATATGCTTCACAATAAAGAGTATATGACAGTTATGTGTGACTAAATTCATCAAAAGAAATTTGATTTTCTTTTCAAAGAAAAACTCATATTACAACATTTAACTTAAATTTGTATGTTCTTTTAGTTCATTTTTTTAAGTTTGTCTGTTCCTTAAGTTTATGTGTCTAAGCAGGTGTTGCAAAAAATAATAATAATCCTGATTAGGCTATTTCCAGTAATTTTTGTTGTTGAGAGATTCCTATGGATTTAATATAGAGTCATTTGGTAACACTGCAATATTTTCTCACAATATTTTTCAAACATTTTGAACATTTTTTTAAAATTCTGTGACTCTCTGTATCTTTTGGCAAAACTTTTTCACAAATGTGAAAAATATATTATGCATTTTGTGGTAAGAGCCTAAATTCACTTTTGGGTAGTGGCCAGTTTTTCTAAGGTAGTGCAATCCTGCCACCCTGCAAACATTTGAAGAATAGCTGAAGAATTGTGTAGATTTTTTAACCTCTTTTGTGCTAAAACTGCTGTAGCTAATGCAGCTATGTCTTCTCACAGCTCCTTGAATATTTGAATTGGTACTGAATGCTTCTTATTCCAAAGCTACAATAAAACACTAAGAATATATATACAACATAGAAATTAAATGTTATTTCTAAACAATATCTGAAGTTATATAATCCATATTATATCTGAATTTCAGAAAAATGGAAATAGAAATAGAATTCCACATATTCCAAACAGCTACAAATATGGGTACTGCTTGAATAAGTAAAAATTTAACATGCATAGTTTCCACCTGAAAGATCAAAGTGCTGTTCAGATGTTAATGGATTTTGGAATATGACTGTATCTCAATCTGACTTATTTAAGATTGGAAGAAAAACATGATGTTCAGAACAGGTGAGAAAAATGACTAAGTGCATCTATTAGTTACAGATAAATAAAAACATATATTTAGAAAACAATAGCTTTCATTTTCAGATGATATAGTAAATGCAATATCTAAGAAAACGTCCAATACATATCTAACAACTCATAGACAATTATGTTAAATAACTTAATTAATTTTAGAACTTGCTGTCTCCAAAGGACTATTCCTTCTTTAAAGGATCACTCCCTTTTTTCCCCTGGGAATTACACTCTCTCACCCAGGCTATTTCACAGGGTTGTTGCTGTGGGTAAAAATTGGAGAAGTGGTTATATAGGGCTATCTTGAGATTATGAAGTTGCAACATAAATCTAGCAAAATAAAGATTAAAAATATACCAACCCCCCTGACTTACTGTATTTAATAGGAAATGTCCTATTCCTATTATGAGATAGTCCCTCAGTTCTTATTTATACTCTCGGTATTTCTTTCTCTGAACTTTTTTTGTTGTGGCTTTTCCTTTCATCCATTAAAAGAAAGATCAGAACAAATTGGCTGCATTAATGTATAATCTATAAATATTTTAGAAGGGGGAAATATTTCCCTGAAATCTTCATAAAGAGCATTTGGTACCTTCCCATTTTGAAAGCGAGATTATAAATTAGGACCTAATAAAAACAGAGAAAAATTTTGAGACATTCAAGTGAATGTGCAGGGTCTGGACCAAAATTGGAATACTTAGCTATTTAATTTCATTTTGTGTTGATGATCAAATCAAAAATCAAATTATAAGCTTTTCATCTTTTTTTTAAATTAAATCACATCTGACACTTCAATTACTATACTGAATCCTCAAACAAGTTTTCTTTCCACACAGCCCGCCTTCAATCCTGCCAGCTGATTATTTACTGTGATATCAGTTACCATAATGGAAGCAATTGGGATTTTTTTCTCTGCAATTTGTTTTGATTTCTGGAGTCAAGAATGTAATTAAACTGATGATTCCTCTTGAATATTTTGTTGCTTACTGTTCTGCTTATGTCTAATGAAGTTTTATACTTCAAAGAAAACTTTAATTTAAAAAAAATGAATGCGGTTATCTTTCCATGTTCTTACCTTGTATTCAGTCAGAATCAGAATAGAGCTGGAAGGGACCTTGGAGGTTTTCTAGTCCAGCCCCCTGCTCGAGCAGGAGACCCTATACCATTTCAGACAAGTGACTATCCAGGCTCTTCTTAAAAACCTCCAGTGATGAAGCACTCACAACTTCTGAAGGCAAGCTGGTTAATTGTTCTCACTATTAGGAAGTTTCTCCTTAATTCCAGGTTGCTTCTCTCCTTGATTAGTTTCCATCCATTGTTTCTTGTCTTGCCTTCTGGTGCTTTGGAAAATAAGTTGACCCACTCTTCTTTGTGGCAGCTCCTCAAATACTGGAATACTACTAGCATGTCACCCCTAGTATTAATATTATAATACTATACAGTACTATTAATATCCCTAGTATTAATATTATTAATAGCATGAAACTGATATCAAAAGCAAGATAAATATGTATAAATACAGTCTAGATGCACAATGAACCCATACTAGGTTAGAATAAAAGAGAAGAAAATTTGGAATAAATTTGGTGATATTGAGCTGAACTCCTTTGCTTCATTAAAAAGGGTAAATATTTCAAACAAATATACATTTCTCTTTCATTTTAAAATGTCTTTCTTATGAAAGGGTTTACCAATAACAAAGTATTAATTTTTCAATTTGGGCTATGTCTTGCTAAAATGCTTTCTACTAGAAACATACAAAGACTTTGGAGGAGGAGGAAGAAAAAAAGAACACTGAGATTATCAAAATATTTAGCAAGGAGTCAGAGTATATAGTGATACATTTCTGCAAAAATTGAGGTCAAACGTTTTTATTGTTAAATGTGATTGGGATAGAAATATTAGAGAACAAATACTTCACAATTATTCACCTGCAAAAAAGTGAGAATCTTATTTCAACTACTCTCTCTGCCCAGGTTTGATTTGTACGAAGGGCAATAACCAATAATTATGAACAAGTCAAACAAGTCAACACAAGTTAGGCAAAGCAAGAAAGACTTAGGTTTTAGCTGTTCTGACAAATACAAGAATTTGTTGCTAATTGATTGATTATTGGTGTGCTTTTATTCTTTGCCCTAGAACAGGAGAGATGCTTATGCAATTAAATGTAAAGTAGCAGTGTTGGCTCTGAGTAATGCATACCTGTACATGTGTCAGGGTTCCAAGTAATAGTCCCATCGCAAACAAAACTCCAAGTCCTGTAGATTCCTCAAAGAATAGTTTTATCGGACATATCATATTGTCACAGTTCTGGTGAAAACCGACTCTAAAGTTTCCCTAATTAAAAGTAAAAGTTTTTCCCCTTCCCCAAACAATCAGTCACTGGTTGCCTGGTAACGTCACTCCTCCTCTCTCTGACCAGGTGTGAGAATGTCCTTGGTTCCCAGGAGAAAGTATTTTGTTTTGGCTACAAAACCCCAGTTATCTCTATTCCCCCTCCCTATCGCTCAGCTCCAGTGTGGCAACACTGAAGCTTCAAAATGGCTTCGGTCACATCAGTTTCAGGGTTGGCAACATGTTTGCCTTCTTAAGGAGGAAAGAGAAATGCCATCTCTGTTTAACAGAGTAAATTTGTTGCATGCTAGCAATACTATGTAAGTTACATATTGCATTAAAAGACTTCAGGGTAGAACTTTATAATTTATGAAATCTCAAGAACCATCAAAATCCAGGTACAAAAGACACACTTAAGATTTAAGAACATGGTGCTTTTGGGTATATCCCAGACCAGAAGAAAGCTGAGTTGAAATCCATAGCTGTTTGCCCTTTTTGCTTCTCCAATTTTAAGCAGTATAATATAATAAAGGACAGAATTCCTTCTGATTCATTGCAGATCATTCAGTAGAACCTGATGTAACATTCATTTATATTGAGTTTAAAATGGTGCTTTGCTGTTGCATCTTTCATATCACACAATGTTCACAAAATGCACAAAACCAAGCCTTGTTTTTATTATGACTTGAAGGATCCATAGTGGCTTCATTCCTACATAAATTATGAACCATGGTTTATAAATCAAAATGGCTAGGTTCACATACTACACAGTAATTATATTATTACTTAGTATGATATGGGAATCCAGACCAAGTGAAAGTTTTATTTCCTAAGATACAGAAAATGACAACTTTGATTGATACTAATTGCATATATCATTAGGCCTTAATTTCATAAGAATTGGTGCTTCTTTTAAAAAATATTTTTATATTTTTTATAATGATTTTTTAAATATATATTTTCTATTTTATTTATTGTTGTGCACTGCCCAAAGTTGCTTTTTGTGAGCTGGGCAGCTGTATAAATGTGATAAATAAATAATCTAGAGATTAAAAATAGGAAGTGAAGTGCCATTAAGAGTTGCATGAAGCTTTGAAAAAGCTCTGAATTAAAACAATTTTGCTGTAAGATAGTATTCACTGGCTTGGTAGATGCATTTTCAGGCATGGCACTCTTAGAACACAATTTTATTCTTAATAGTGACTGGCTATGAAGAATGTTGGAACTCTGTAGCAGTTTTCAGAACCTCCCTTAATCAGAAGCCCCCCCCCAATCAGAATAGATAGTCATTCATTGGGTCTACCTTATGCTTATATGGTAAACATCTACTACAGAGGTCACCAAAAGTACATCCAGATAATTTTATTTGCCATTTTAATCTATAGATCATGGTAACAATAACCTATTCCATCTACTGTATATACATGTAAGCAGGTTAAAAAAATATTTTCCCTATTTTTAAAAAATCCATCCCATTATGAAGTACAAAAATTGTAGTCTAATTAACATTTTCTTCCTTTAAATGTAGTTTACAGTGTGAATGGAAATGATTACAATAAGCTGACATTTTTAATTTTTAAAAATTTCTCACTCTTAGCTGCTGTTGTTGAAAACATGAAGTTACCATAAGTCCATCTGCCTCAGTTTCCTTTGAAGACTTCCTTGGCAATAGAAAATTGAGCCTATTCCTTTTGTAACAAAAAAAGGATGTATTCTTTAGTTTTGAATTATATCACTTCCCCATATATAAGGAATACAGGAAACATTGTTGAAAGGATTAATCGTTTAACTCTTAGTATAGTAGGCAGTAGGGATTTTGTTAGTTTTCATGTTAATGCTTGTCTTCTCCGGATATGTGAAAGATAGAAAATGTCATACGATACCTATGACTTCATTCCCACAATGTTTAATAAATATTTTTTTCAAAATATTTTCAGTAACCTCAGAGAGCTATCATTGCTTTATTTATGTTCAAAGATCATTTGTCAAATATAGACTACACTTGGAAAAAGAAGAATGAAAAAGGGAAAGAATGATCAAGTTATTCATCAGCACAACAAACTGTTTCTTTTCCGGAAGGTGAATATTAAAATAGCAGTTCCAAAACTAAAGCAATAACTTCTTTACAGTGATAGTAACTCAGTAAAATGTGGCAATATTTTTATGGACATATCGGCTAAAAGAAAGGATGTATTTCTCATTCAACATGCCTGCCTAGATAGTTGATAAAAAAAGACATTATTGTAACACAACAGCAGACTTGATAAAATGGACAATACAATGAGACACACATGTGAAACTAAGTTGGTCTTCTGACTGCATGGAAGGTTTGTCTTGTTTTTGTTTTTTTCTTGGTTTATTTAAAATAATTTTAGTGTTAGGTATTTTAACTTAAAAAAAGATTAAAACAACTTTTTACATTGAAAAATAAAAAATACATTTTAAAAAAAGAACACATATACACATATTGCCCCCCCCCCAGTTGAATGCTGATTAATATATTACAACAATATTAGTTTCCCACCCCTTGCGAACAGGCCCAAAGAATTTTAAACTACTAAACTACTAATTCTATTTGCAAGTTGTTATCCTGTATATACTGTATTAATAACAAAATATTTAACAGGCAGAACAATAATAATAATAAAACACAAATTCCAAAACCCTCTGTTAAACTTTTATTGAAATCAACTTGTAGAAAATTTACCATGCCTTCTTAAATATTCCAAATCGCCTCAGGTAAAAGGATATTATATAGAATCTGCCTTTAAAACCAAAGATGGCAAAACATTGCCAAAACATTGAGTTAAACCCCAATATTTCTAGAGATTCTAGAAATCAAGAACATTGCTTTCTCTCTAAGAAAGTTTTCTGATGTCCTGGTGAAGTTAAAATTAAGTTGAGACCACTGTATTTTAGATCTGTAAGAATTAAGGGACCAAAAATCCCTGGTTAGAGACCATTTTTAATCAAATTTGTGTACAACAGAGTTCATCTGCAAAAACTAATATTGATTTCAGGTGCCAAAGGATATTGAGTACACACCACAGTATGCAAAATATAGCTTTTAAAAAATTTAGATTTTTCTAAAAATCTTAAAAGTTTGTAATTACGGATCTTATCATATAGCAAGAAATTAAATATCTTAGATTTAAACAAAGTTTAGGCAATACGGCTCATAATTACTTCTGCTGCTGCTTACTAATAATATGACTGAATTAGGTGTTTTAGGCACCCAAACAATAGCATTTTTAGTTTGCTGTTTCTGTGCAGTTGATGATTGGAAGGAGATTCCCAGATATTTAAAATTCTTGACTTGTTCTATACAGATTCCAGTTGATTGCAAGTATAATAGTTCATGATTATTTTTCTTACCACAATTAAGAGCAAGGTATTGAACATTTTATCTTAAGCCTACTTATTTTTTTAGACAGAATAATTGTTTCACCAGTGTTCAAAATAATAAAGTTTGTTTGCCATTTTCAAAAATGGAACTCATTCTTTCATAGTTATATAGAAATATTATATAGAAATTGAAAGGAAGGGAAGCTGGGTGCACACTTGCTTACTCCAATTTTGGATAGATATTGTAGCCGAAAGATCACCTAAGTTGGCACATCTGACCTATATAAAGATATTTTCATGTAGCCTAATTAGGCAAATTAATTTATGTTTCATAGTAAAGGCAAATAATTTTTCCTGTAGCCTTTTTCATAGCCTCTCTTTAGATACTGGAATCAAAAGCTATATTTAAATCAATAATAAATGTGACATAGAGAGTACCTTGTATGCTTTTCTGCCAAAAGATGTAACACAATATAATGCTTAAATATGGACGTTAAATTTGGCTTGTTCCTTTGCCAACAATTGTCTTTAATCAGTCAAGTGGCTTTCCATGACATGGAAAGAATGGCTTTAAAGGTGTTGATTTGAACTTTTATCTTTTCTTGTAAATTGTAAGAAAGTGTAAGATGTTGACTCTGTTCATTGGACATGTGAAAGGAGTGGTCTGCACAAGAAAGCAAGTACTGGTACTGGGATCAGATCTCCAACTACAGCTTAACATTCATTAATTGTAAAACAAACTATGTAACTTAGAAGTAGATACTGTCAGGTAAACATCTGGCAATTCCCTGGCTAACAATTATAATATTGATAAGTGATTTGAAATATAGCAGAAACCATGTCATGGGTGAAATTAATTTACCAATCAAATGAGCAACACTGAGAAAAGAATAAGCCATGAGTTCTTAATTAGAACTTTAAACATTAGCGATTCCTACGGTAGATGGTGATAACTGTTGTTGAGAAAAAGGTAATGATAGCAATAGCAATAGCACTTAGACTTATATACCGCTTCACAGTGCTTTACAGCCCTCTCTAAGTGGTTCACAGAGTCAGCATATTGCCCCCAACAATCTGGGTCCTCATTTTACCCACCTCGGAAGGATGGAAGGCTGAGTCAACCTTGAGCCTGGTGAGATTTGAACTGCTGAACTGCAGCTAGCAGTCAGCTGAAGTAGTTTGCAGTACTGCACTCTAACCACTGCGCCACCTCGGCTCTCATCTTTATAAATTAAATTGAATGTCAAACTTGGGAAGCTATAGATGAGCTTTAAAAAAAAAACCTGGGCAATGACACTCTCAAGATCAGTGGACTATCTGATTTTTATCAGTATTTAAAGAGATTTTGTCCACACAATTATGCTCCAGTGAGCTTGCTATATGGCATTAGATATTAATCTCACAATTTTGGGGGGGGGGCAGGGAATCACTGCCTCAGAGAATATAGATCATCAATATCAATATTTCTGAATAGTATCTTTCCCCAGACTGATCCAATGTCATGGGCTGTTTAACATATACATTCTTTTGGTTTGCATTTTGGTACAGTAAATGAATAAATTGATTAGTGCCTTGAACAGCTGTGTAAGAAAGTTTTTAAAACATGTTTTTCATTGAAAGACCTATTTCTCCCTCCTCTCTTAAAACCACTTCAGTAAGCTTAAATTACTTAATGCTGCACGTCTTCTGAAATGTAATCACTTCCAGATGCAGCTATTCATACTTCTCAGGGAATGTTAATTTGAGAGTAGATCGGATGTTCAGGCAAATGAATATGAGAGCACCCTTTTACATAGTAGAAATAGTCCTTAAAAATTAAGCAATCTAACGTTGAAAATATAAAGTAGTTTAAAAATAAACTTTATTAAAATGGTTTACATTTAATGTAAAATACATGCCTCCTAAAGAAAACACTAGTTCCTTTGGTTACTAGCTTGTGGGACATCGGTAAAGGAGGGCGCATGTAGAGGTAATGTAGTAGAACCTTTAGGTTCTTCCTCACAGTTTCCATGCATTCGTCTTTCCTTGGAGTCAATAGAAAAAGATGCCGTCATAAGACACACTGCTCAACACCTGAGTTCTATTTTATCTCATTAATAGAGCTGACAAGTGGTACTGTACTTGCAGTTTTAACATGGGACAATTAAAGCTATTGTTCTATTCCTCCACATAGTTTTCTTTAACACCTAGCTTCCACAGAGGTAACTGCCCCTGTAACACCTGACTGGTGCTTTTTCTACAAAGGTCTACAGTACTATTCCTTTTGAAAGAACATTAGACCTGTTTTCTAATAGTCTTCTCTCTCTATTTGAGATATATCAGTCAGGTTGGTTTTATGGACAGTGGTTTAATGCTCTTCCAAAAGTTAAATCAATATAAAGTCTCTGCAGATGTAGATAGCCAGCTGCTTCAGTAATCAGAACCAAAATAACCAAGTAAGTAAATATCTAGCAAACCAGATATGTGGACACCTGCAGCAGCCTAACATGGCAGGGCCAAACCCGTGACCATGTTATCAACCTCATCATCAGGAAGGCATTGCAGAACTTGTCCTTGGCCAAAACTGTGATGTGAGATAAATAAAACATTATTTTCATCATAGAAAAAAAGAGTTGCATACCATGTGAGCTGGGCTGAGATGAAGGCAATATCATGAGGGTATCAGTCAAATATAGTTCATGAGATGTCTTTGGTTAGCAAGGTATAAGGATGAGTCCTTAATCTTATTATAATAATACACCTATAAATATTAGAAAGTATACATTATACTTTAGCATTTTAAATAACAAAACAAGAACTGTACTGGTTTACGTCAAAAGTTCATCCATCTCAGATATTCATTTCCATTGTTATCAATCAGTTATGTTTCAGATGGCCACCAATAGGACATGGACACAACAATTCATTCTGGATGTTTTCCATAATAAGGGTATTAAGATGTGTTTATTTATATTATGTCTTAATTATTTTTACAAATAAATCAAGGCAGAAAAATATCCACCATACCTCCTTTCTCCTATTTTCCCCACAACAATAACCCTGTGAGGTGGGTTGAGCTAATAGAGAGTGACACAGCCCAGTTATCTTTCATGGCTAAGGTGGGACTTCAACTCACAGTCTCCTGATTTTTAGTTCGCTGCCTTAACCACTAGACCAAGCTGCTATATCTATTTTTTTTTCTTTCCTTGCATTTTCCTGCAAGTACAGGGTCTGCTTTTTTTTTATTAACATAATATTGATCCATTGGTTGCAACAGGAATTGACCAAGTAGCTTGTCACCTAAGCCTGACATTGTGGGCTGTGAAAGAGTGACTGGCTCAAAGTTACTCAGTTGGTTTTCATGGCTAAATTGTATATTACATGTACTCTGATTAGCACTGACACCTCCATTTTGTACTTCTTGACTAGGGATATTGAGAATATTTTCCTGGTTAAGATTCAGGAAGGGTAAATGAGAAAACAATCTTGTTTGGTATATACTCCCTACCTATGGAACATTTTAACTCTGGAAATGTGGATGGCATCCTTCCTGAAGCATCCTCTTCTGTAATTGCTATGGAGAGAATTTGGGAATTTTAAACAGTTGAGTTGGACACCAGGAGGGCAAGGAGATGTTATTTGTTTCCAATATATTTGAATAAGTTGGTTTTATTTTTGATTTTTTGTAAACTGGAATCAACATGCAATCAGCACTATACAAATGTTACACACACTCATGCATCAACACATTATTTGTGGTCACTGATCAATATTAAAAATGCTAATTACAGCCAGAGATACTTTGCAGAAGTAAAATAGTTGAAGACAGGAGAAAGTAAGTTACATTTTTAAAAATTACACCATCCTGTTCAGCAAGCTGAATAGCATATTGAAGAAGAAAAGAAGAAACAAAAGACGCTCGACCCCCATATTAAATTTTAGTTGCTTATGAATTCTGCTTGCTTTTGCTGTTTGAAACTTCAGTTGGAGAGAAGGTGTACAGGGAAAGATTTAGAGATTGTTTAGGTTTATACCATGATTCTGAAATTGCAAAGAGTTTACCTAAGAAACATGTCTCTATCTGCACTTTAGTTAGGAAAAGGTGCCAAACATTCATTTTTGCCAGAAAGTTTATTTACAGAGCAGCCATATCAAGGTAATGTCTTATTTCTCATAACTCTACTTTTGTTGCAATTAGTCTCCATTATTTTTACACCTCCTTGTACAATTTATATTGTTCATCTGTGAACAAGAGTGATTTACTGTATCTATGTAATAGGTAAATTTGAATAGCCTTCTGTGCTTTGAACAAAACCAAGGTTGTTTGATGATATACATAATTGGTTGAATAACACTTATGGGGACCAACTGGGAGAAAGTTCAAATATGTTATGTTACTATGAAATACGGTAGTTGCAAGGATTTTAAGCGGATGTTTATTATAAAGGAGATCTATGTAAGCATAGAAAAGTTCCTTTCTTAAATTTCCTTTCCCATGACTTTGTGACATTTTTTCCCACTACAGAAGAGAGTTTTTAAAATTGGTTTTAGTCACCTTTAAATCAGCTTGCAACATTATAACCCAACTGTATTGTGACCATGTCATGAGAGCAAAGAACATAAACCAATTAATGATGTTGTCAAGATTAGATTCTTTTTTTCATTTTTCATTCTGTAAGCAACTCATCCAATATATTTTTTAAATGCAAGTTAACAACTGAATAGTGAAACCTCTTTAAGAAATAAACATTCATTTACCATTTTTCCAAATTAAATTTAAAATGTAAATTCTTTGAGGTTTATTTTTATGGAGACAATGTAATTGATTCACCACACAATAAGTCAGAATCACTTGTAATCATGCTAAAAATAGTCCCATTAACTTGACTAGGTATACTGGAAGTAAGAGTAAATCTAGATTTCATTTAATATTTCTTCTTGATTATCTTTATTTTTTTCAATCAATTTATTAGTGGCAATGTTCTTATTTTTAAATATAGGGAGACTAGGATTTTGATTTACTGAACATTTACTTAATTATGCTTCCTCAATACTTCATGTAAATACCTCTTAATCTGCAAGTCAGTTAGAACTTAAATATAAATTGATTGTATTGGTTGTATTGATTGAATTTACTGTATCATTTGGAAAAAAGTTAATATTTTTTATATATACTACATAGTATACTATATACTATTTTAGAAAATAGCAGCAATCCAAAGCCATTTTCCCTCATAAATTTAATAATATGTTTTAAAAGCTTTGGATACTGAATACATTATTATACTGCTGAAATGCTATGAGTGTAATTAATGGTGTGTATCCAATCTTTCCAGATATCTTTTTCTATCTTTTCTATATTCATAAGGAACCACTTCAGTAAACCATGTAAAATTTGTAGTAACTCTTCCTGAGTGATAATTTCAACATGTTGAAGTCCACGTTATCAAGCATATATAAAGAGGCAATATAAATAATGTACTACAACTTTAATTCATCAAGCATCAAAACAAACAAACCAAGAAACTAGTTATATAAGATTGCCTCAATAATCTGATGTATGTATGTATGTATGTATGTATGTATGTATGTATGTATGTATGTAATATTATAATAGACTTCTAGTGTGAAGATCACTTCTGGTGATCTACAGGTTCCGGAAGGAGAGAGGATGACATTGTGGTGGAAAGAGGTAGTTAAATAGTGAATTCTGGCTGCTAAAGTCTCTCTGGAAAAAGGATAGTGAGATTGCCCACATATACTCTGGTCAACTCCTTGTGAGTAGATTCTAGGAACCTAGGTTTTTATGGTTGAGTGGATGGGAATCAAAGTATTTCAACCAAGCTCACAACCATAATAGAGCCAACATGGACACAAGATTTGCCTAGCCTCATTCCTCAATAACTTTTGGAATTACTTCTTAATTGCTTTTCAACTATTAGGAACCTTTAGATCAGCGGTTCTCAACCTGTGGGTCGCGACCCCTTTGGGGGTCGAATGACCATTTCACAGGGGTCGCCGCGCGCGTTAGCCCGCCATCTTAGTGCCACCGTCACTGCAGGGGTAAAAAGGTCCCGGTTCGGCCGTGCCTGCGGGTCGCCGTCAGCTGGTAGCCCGGACGCCGCCATTTGGGTTCTTCTACCCTCTGTGCATGTGCAGAATGCTTTGCGCATGCGCAGAGGGTAAAAGAACCCAAATGGCGGCGTCTGGGTGGGTGGGCGAAGTCTCCACAACCTTCCAAATGCCGCGACCCCCGCCCTGCCCCCCTCCCCGCACGCGATGAATTGACAAAGGGCGTGTGGCACCAAGATGGCGGGCTAGCGCGCACTTAGGCAACCCCTGTGAAAGGGTCGTTTGACCCCCAAAGGGGTCGCGACAGAAAGGTTGAGAACCACTGCTTTAGATCAACTTGTTTTGGATTGACATATTCCTGGATAGGAAGGCTCTCCATTCAGTCACTCTGGTCATCTCACATTTAAACAATTGCAAAGTGCTGTACATGGGACTACCCTTGAAAAGTATTTCAAAGTATTTTAAAAGTATAAGGCCACATTGGCAAACTTGGGTGCACAAAGAACAGTGCATGGTAGCATTGGCAGCAGGGGTCGGTTCCTCCCGGTTCGGACTGGATTGCCCGAACCGTTAGCGACCTGCTGGTAATGTCACGGATCCGGTTCGGTCGGTGCCGGTCCGTGGGCGCCGCCATCGTTTGTGGGGAATTTTTTGTGATTCCTTTGTTTGGAAGGTTTTTCCTCTTCTGCTGCTTGAAAAAGGGCCCTCCCGCCTGCCCCTGGGTTTATACTGACCTTTATTCCTTCACCCGAAGCACAGCTGATCAGCTCCTCAGCTGTGTTTTGGGCTGATTGCAGTTACTGAGCATGTGCGGAAGCAAAAATGAACGAGAGAACGCAAAATGTCGCGATGCAAACCGGTGGGGAAGGTAAGTGGAACCCACCCCTGATTGGCATACTGGGTGCCAAACTGCTTCTGGGTCCAATTCAAGGTGTTGGTTATGATCTACATGGCATGGGGTCAGGATACCTACAGAACCATCTTCATCCTGTTATATATCAGTCCATTCCACGTGATCAGACAAGGAAAGTATGTTGCGGACCCCATCAGTCAAAGAATTCTGGCTGGCAGGGTCCAGGAAGAGAGCCTTCTCTGCTGTTTCCCTTGCCCTGTAGAACACTCATCCCATGGAGGTGAGGTGAGCCCTACTCTCCTGGTCTTCTGGAAAGGTGTAAAAACATTGCTCTGCAGCAGGGGTGAAATCCAGCAGGTTCTGACAGGTTCTGGAGAACCGGTAGCAAAAATTTTGAGTAGTTCAGAGAACCGGTAGCGGAAATTTTGAGTAGTTCGGAGAACCGGCAAATACCACCTCTGGCTGGCCCCAGAGTGGGGTGGGAATGGAGATTTTGCAATATCCTTCCCCCAGGAGTGGGGAGGGAATGGGGATTTTGCAGTATCCTTCCCCTGCCACGCCCACCAAGCCACGCCCACCAAGCCACACCACGCCCACCAAGCCATGCCCACAAGCCACACCACGCCCTCCAAGCCACGCCCACAGAACCGGTAGTAAAAAAGTTTGGATTTCACCACTGCTCTGCAGCCTTGCCTGAGCACAAGGGGCGGATGCAGCCCTGGGGCTGATTAGTGCTCTGAAAGCCCTCCCTCACCTTTTAATTAATGGAAAATTGCTGTTGTTTTGAATTCTAAATAAAAACATATGATAAGATGGGACTTTGAAGCCATTTGATATACAAAAGGAATCGGCTGAGGTCTTAATAATTGAAAAGGATATACAAACAGCAAATCAAAAAAGTGATTTGGATCGTTTTCCTGTATTGGATTTACAAAAGGGACTTGTTAAAGCTTTGAAGAATTTTGTGAGAAGGGACAAAAAAAAAGATGAAAAGAAATCAAGTTGTATGACATTATTTGAAGGAATTGAATCTTCAAATATTAAATGCTAAAAGTAAAAGGAAAACTATGAAGTTGTTTATTTGACCAAAGTTAAAATAGATATGTTATTATTTCTGGTAACCCTTAATAGATTTTTGCTACAGGACCAAATCACAAGGCTTTAAGGATTTGTTTATAGATAAGACATGGCATATGGGAAAAAGAGATCAGTTTGTTGCATTTGAAAAAGTAGTAGATTACTAAAATTGTGAACACTTGTAAAAAGGAGGGGAAGTCATTTATATATATTTCTGTTCTTTTTCTTTACTATATTCTATTTTTTCTTTTCTATTTTCTGCATTTTCTAATTTTTCTTTTTCTTTTTTACTATTTTTGTCCTTTCAATTGTAATGTTTAATAAAATTTATTATATATAAAAAGATACACATCTCTATTTATACTTTGTGTCTTTCACTCTTTTTATATATATCCTTTTTTAATAACTTTTCCTACCCTGTAAGCTGGGAGTCTACTCTAACTTTTAAAAATGTTAAAATCACTTTCATATATTATTTAAAATATATATTTCATATATTTCTATATATTTCTATAAGATTGTATATGAAAAAGGCATGCGAGCTATAATTTGTGATGGTCCTGAGACAGGTTTTTTCTTTGGTTTTGTCTACTTGCATTCAGAATAATGTGCACTGGAGATTCTGTCTGAAATGCTATGCCCCATCCAATTTAATGCTTCTGCAAGTTGTTGAAAACATTATCAGAAGATCCTGTAATGCAGATTTCCGAACGGCATGAAAAGATGTATTCAGAGTAGAAAAGCTAGGGACTCCAGGTATATGCTCACAAAAAGCCAGGTTACCTGGATGCAAACTTTGTATCCTAAATTGTATTATGGAATAATAGGCTTTCTTACTAAACGGCAATGGTGGATTGGATCCAATTTATTTGGATTGCAAATAAAAAGTTTACAGAAGGATTCAAGATTCATTAGAGGTTTCAGCCAAAGGGAGAGAAGAGATGTTTTCAATTGTGCCTTCTCTCTGACAGGTCTAATGCCAGGTGCTTGCTGATCCTCTAGCAGTAGATTCCCATAATGGATTATGTTTCCCTTATTCCCCCCCCCTCAAACTAATGTTTAATATACTTCTAATACAGTATATTATTGGATAATTTTGCTGCCGGTTCGCTCAGGGTTGCGCCGTATGCGTGCCTTGTGTGTGCGTGCGCCCCGTGCCCCCGCAGCAATAAAAAATTAGCTTCTGCGCATGCGCAGAAGCAAAATCCAAGATGGCGGCGCACACGGAGACGCCGAAAGAACCGGTTCCGTGACATCATCACCGGTTTACTAACGGTTGTATGTATATGTATATGTGTGTGTGTGTGTGTGTGTGTGTGTGTGTGTGTGTGTGTGTGTGTGTGTGTGTGTGTGTGTGTGTGTGTGTGTGTGTGTGTGTGTGTTCTCTGATATATCA
>QLTV01000974.1:9881668-9937479 GCA_003457575.1 Thermophis baileyi
ATGCCGTCGGATGATCTCACCCAGTGGTTTCATGTAGATGTTAAATAAAAGGGGAGAGAGGACCGAACCCTGAGGCACCCCGCACTCAAGGGGCCTAGGGGTCGACCTCTGCCCCCCTGCCAACACCGACTGTGAACGATCAGAGAGATAGGGGGAGAACCACCGCAAAACGGTGCCACCCACTCCCAGCTCCCTTAATCAACACAGAAGGATACCGTGGGCGACGGTGTCGAAAGCAGCTGAGAGGGCAAGCAGCACTAGGATGGAGGAAAAACCTCCATCTCTGGCTCGCCAGAGATCATCCATCAGCGCGACCAAAGCAGTTTCCGTACTATAACCAGGCCTGAAACCCGATTGGAAAGGATCCAGATAATCCGTTTCATCCAATAGCCGTTGGAGTTGGAGCGCCACCACTTTCTCAACAACCTTCCCCACAAAGGGAAGGTTGGAGACTGGACGAAAGTTTTTTAAATCTGCTGGATCCAGGGATGGCTTCTTGAGGAGGGGCCTCACCACCGCAACCGCAATATATATAATGTTTCATGTAGCTGACATCTTGGGAAGTAAAGATATTTTATTATTGTAGAGTAGTTACATTTATGTACATTTTTTTTCAACAGGATAATCCTGTTAATGCAGGCTGTAAATTGTCCCGTACCTTGATGTCACTGAGCATCAGTGGAAATCCACTGCAAAATGTATGAACTCCTTGTAATATTTTAATTCTTTCTAGAAATTTTTTACCTGATCTTGAGACTGCTCGTGTTGAGCAGTTGGTTAAAGATATTTAGAAACATGTAGATTTCTTACTATGGCAATTGGTTAGATGTATTACAGGAACCATTAAAAAAAAAAAGGAAGAGAGAGTCTTTGTGCTTCTAGGTGATTGGAGAATTGGCTAGCTATTTGATGATGGTGGTGGACAAATTTTCCCCTCTTTATTTTCGCTTCAGGAAAAGTAGTTTGCTTTTCATGGTAGGAGTGATATAGAGCAGACTATATTTAATGGAAAATTAAAAAGAGCTGCCTCTGGCATCATTATTCTCTTTACAATATCAGATTGCTTTGTTGGGGGGGGGGGATAGTCAGTTTTTGTCTTCATTCCCTTTCCTGTTACTGAGAGTAATCTAGAATTCAACTGGATTAAGATGGTCTATAAATAAAAATAAATGTAAATAAATGATATTTGCCTTAATTTGTCAAATGGTATTAAGTTGTAGTGTAGTTTGTAACTACATAGTGTTGCATCCTTAATTCTGTTGTTCATGCTACATTACATAGAATTCTGGCAACAAGTTGTTATATAGGAAAATTTCTGTTCTGGAAAGGAAGAGTTGAGGCTGAAAATAGAAATAAATGAGGGTTCAAAATAGGGGAATATGAAATACTGGTACACCACATCTATGCCGCCTATTATTTATCTCATATAAAAGTTTGTTGAACAAGTAAAGATATATGATTTGCTCATAATACAAAGACAGAATGAGTTACATCAAACCAAAACCAAATACATCACCTTAAATACAGCATCATGCATGAAACAGAGTGGCTGAACAAATGTTCCTGCAGTCATTATTGTACAATCTGTTAGTTTCATATTTCTTCACCATTTTCTTAGTCTGTTTTACACAGATGGGAGATCTGTATAAAAAGATAATCTGTTTTGTCATTCAGAAGTTAACAATGGTTTATGGCTGCTGTTATATTATTGGAAAAACACAAGAGATAGGATTGTGCTCCACTCATTGTAGCCCTTTATGCAAGTTCAGTTAGCAGAAATCTTAGGATGTTTCCTCATGTCCAAGGTGCCATAGCACAAAAGCACCTTATTAACCATTTTTGAAAGATGTATTCTCATAACATGGTTTCCATCTCATTGTCAACTAATTGTTGAAGCAGCCTAGAATAATCTTTAGTAGTGTTTTCCTTTTTATCTGGACACAAAACTTGTCATCTGGGCAATCTAGGGCCCTGATGGCAAACCTATGGCACGCGTGCCACAGGTGGCATGCGGAGCCATATCTGAGGGCATGTGAGGCGTTGCCCTATGTCAGCTCCAGTGTGCATGCGTGCGCTGGCCAGCTGATTTTTGGCCTTGGGGGGGAATCTTCACCTTCCCTGTTTTTTGCACTCCGGTGGCTTCAGGGAAGCCTCCTGAAGCCTCCGGAGGGCGGAAAATGGCCCAACAGGCAAACCGGAAGTCCGTTTTTCCAAACTTCCAGTTTGCCCGTTGGGCCGTTTTTCACACTCTGGAGGCTTCAGGGAAGCCTGAGGGTGAAAAACGGCCCAATGGGCAAACCAGAAGTCCATTTTTCCCGAACTTCCGGTTTGCCCGTTGAGCTGTTTTTCGCACTCCGGAGGCTTCAAGGAAGCCTGAGGGTGAATAACGGCCCAACGGGGGGGCATGCATGGGGATGCACGCATGCGCAGTGTGGCGGCGTGGGGGGATTGTGTGTTGGCACACGTGTGTGCTAGCCCGCGCACACACTCCCATTTTTGACACGCAAGAAGAAAAAGGTTCGCCATCACTGATCTAAGGCATATGCTTCATTGATGAGCTTGGAAATGATACTGTTGGGATTGTGATCTTCTCAACTCCAGCTGGTGGTTTAAGTTTCTGTGGGAACATCCTCTCCCCATTCAGTCATTCTGATGGACACCGTCCTGCCCTTTTGCCTTGCTTGCAGTCCTGACTTCTGCAGCCACTTGTGTTTGTTATTTGTTTATATAAGATGTTACCTAGTATTTATTTAATGTTTAACTTTTATTTAATGTTGACCAAGGCTCAATATACTTTTGAAATGCTGTGCCTAATAGTAGCACATTAGAATGCAGTACTGCAGGCTACTTCTGCTGACTGCCGGCTGCCAGAAGTTTGGCAGTTCAAATCTCACCGGCTCAAGGTTGACTCAGCCTTCCATCCTTCTGAGGTCGGTAAAATGAGGACCCAGATTGTTGGGGGCAATATGCTGACTCTGTAAACTGCTTAGAGAGGGCTGTACAGCACTGCGAAGCGGTATAGAAGTCTAAGTGCTATTGCTATTACATTTGCCTCATCCTTTTTAGCAATATCATGTGTCACTAGGGAAAAAAAGCAGTGAAACTTCTATTATTCCTAATAAGGGAAAATGCCTGCAATAATTTGGAAATCTTTGAGTATATTAATCTCAAGGAAGACCAAAGGTTCAACCTTTCTATTAAAATGAGATTGTGTACCTTTCAAAATGTCAACATTCTCATATCAATTGTATGGTTATTTTCTACTTTTAATTATTTGAGCAGAAATATTGATGTAAAATCAATAGTCTATTGGAAAATACCATTCCCTAAGTGTTTTAAGTGGAAAGACAGAGGGGAACATAGTTATTTTGCTTCTTCAGTAGGTTACATTAAGACATTTTATGTCTTCCGTAGATTCTTTCTGGTATTGCTTGTTGCAAGGTGGTAGTTTCTCTGTTTTATTGCAGTACCAAATTTATTGGTCCATCAATTTATTGAACAATTGCTACATTCTAAATTCCTAGGAACATCAGAGCAATATTCCTGTGGAAAACTGAAACAGAAGTGTAACCAGAGGTGGGTTCCTCCCAGTTTGGACCGGTTTGGCCGAACCGGTAGCGACCCGCTGGTGACGTCACAGTGACGTCACGGATCCAGTTCGGTCAGTGCCGCCACCTTTTTTTTTGGAAAAAAAAATTTTTTGAAAAAAAAATCGGGGGGATTTTTTTTTTTAATTTTTTCTTCTGCGCATGCGCAGAAGCCGAGTTTCCGGCACTGCGCATGCGTCACCATCTTGTTTTTGGCTCTTTTAAAAAAAATTAAATTTTTTGGCACTGCACGTGCACGCTTTGTGCACGCGCGCCCACGAGGTGCGGCCACGCGGTGCGGCCACGCGGTGTGGCCACGCGGTGCGGGAGGAAGCGAACCGGCAGCAAGGTAAGTTAGAACCCACCCCTGAGGGTAACCCCAGTGTATGTAGGAATATCAAAGGGTATGGTATAAAGCTGGAGAAAGGGCACAGTATCCCCCCAGCCTACCATGTTGTATGCTATGGAGAGCATTTGTAAATGTCTTTTTTCTTGCCAGTTGGTCCTGCTGGGTGGGAGAGGAAAGGATGCCAGATAATCCACCAGTTGCTGTTCTGAAACTGCTATACATACATACTTTACATCTGGTAAAGGCAGTATCATGGCCTGCCCACATTGCCAACGTGCAATGAAGCTCAGTGTTTCACTAGTACAGTTTATGCCAAACAACATTTCTGAATCAGTTATGGAAGCTTTGCCCAGGTTGATAGAGACTAGTGGAATTAACATTATGCAAAAATAATTTGTAGTTTTACAGACATACGTCATTGCCATTTGTGACTCTGGAAGACATTTCACATGTTTTTCATAAGGTGTAGCATCTTTGTAGCAATATACATTTTTCTTGAGCTGTATTTTGAGATGTTGTTTCAGGATATATTGATACTAATGAAAATAATGTTTCCTTTGGGAAAAAAATAAAGATTTTCACGTATAAACAGGTAGAAAAAAAAATCAATACCTTTCCTTTGGCTCTGTAAATCTTGAATAGAGCCTGGTTGTTTTCTATGAAGATGAGTCTCTGGAAAGATTAATTCTTAACTTGGAATTTTACCAGAAATTAAAGTGGCACTAAAAAGCAAGCAAGCAAGCATGCTAATTGTGAATAGAGAAGCAATTGAAGATTTAAAAAAAAAATCTATATCCAAGTTGTGCTTCATTTACATTCACTGTTTGATTAGACACATGACATAGCTAATTTCTCAACTAATATCATATATTTTTCCAGGTGTAGTGCTTTCTGGAGAGGATCAAATCAAGCTTTTCCCTTCTTAAAGCAAGCCATCTCTACTTCACTCACTTCTTCATGTATGTTTTTGCTCTGCATCTACTTCCCCTGTACCATAATTTGCCTAATTACCAAAAACATCAAATCATCTGGAGGCTGGGAGTTAATGAATTTCCTTATGTAGAAGTTAAAGCAGAGGTGGTATTCAGCAGGTTCTGACCAGTTTTGGAGAATCGGTAGCGGAAATTTTGAGTAGTTCGGAGAACCGGTAAATACCACCTCTGACTGGCCCCGCCCCCATCTATTCTCTGCCTCCCAAGTCCCAGCTGATTGGGAGGAAATGGGGATTTTGCAGTAACCTTCCCCTGGAGTGGAGAGGGAATGGAGATTTTGCAGTATCCTTCCCCTGGAGTGGGGTGGGAATGGAGATTTTACAGTATCCTTCCCCTGCTACGCCCACCAAGCCACGCCCACCAAGCCACACCACGCCCACCAAGCCACGCCCACAGAACCGGTAGTAAAAAAATTTGAACCCCACCACTGGAACCGTTAAAGGCATTAGGCCGAAAACCAGGAGACTGTGAGTACTAGTCTTCCTTTGTGCAATCCCCCCCCTCAAACCAGGGTTACACTTCTGTTTCAGTTTTCCACAGGAATATTGCCCTGAAGTTCCTAGGAATGGGTGACCATGGGCCAGTCACTCTCTCTCAGCTGGAGGCAGGAGGACACGGCAACCACTTCTGAAAAATCTTTCCAAGAAAACTGCAAGGATTTTTCCAGGCAGTCTCTGAAAGTTGGACATGATTGAACAGAAGAAAAATTCAGCAGCTGGGCTGAATGCCCACTTACTGCCAGCTCCCGTGTATCAAGCAGTCTGGTTCTATTGATAACACAAAACTTGCTTCCCAGATCTGTGAGAAAGATTACTTGTAGTAATGGCAGATATTGTGACACACCCTTAACATGTCTGTTTTGCCACTGCTCTAGTTGATCTTTCCACATTGCATTATCACTCCCTTGCCACAGGATTAACACTTTCAAATCTAGCACAATGTGTCCAGTAAAGTTTTGTGGTGGTGAGTAATTCCAAAACAACCATCAACATTTCTATTTACATGAAACATTTCTCTCCTAATTTCCCCCAATTCTCTCCTAAATTCCTACATCCACCTCAAAAACAACAACTTACAAATTAATAACCCCCCCCCTCATAGATAAATTGAACAGCAGCTTGCAACAACATTATCTTGAAAAAGCTATCACTTCAGTTATCTTTTAAACAGAGGGAGGTTTTGATAATTACTCCTTTAAAAATGATGAATGTGATTATTTTGTTTCTGAATTTCAAATAATCTGGCTATCATAATTATTTGCCTGTATGAATAGGAAACCCTCCAAGGCTTGCAACTGCTTTTGAATGCATGTTAGTGTGCTAAAAGAAAATATGACTTTGGATAATTTAAAAGATGGTTTCTCATTTCAAGAGTTCATTGATAAGGAATAAACATTGAATATTCTTTAAATGGTGGCTATTATTTAAAAATGTATGTATCAGGCAGTTGGCATTCACATTATTTCACACATTGAATATCTATCTAGTCATATACCAGAAATGTCATCAGAGACATTCCTCAGGGCAGATGCTCCAGATGCTCCTATCTGGGAAAGGGAAAGCCCAGATGGAACGGAACAGAACTGAACGGCACGGAACAGCACGGCACGGCACGGCACGGCACGGCATGGCACAGCACAGCACAGACCATTCGTTTCCAAACTTCCGGTTGGCCCGTTGGGCTGTTTTTCGCTCTCCCCAGGCTTCAGGAGGCTTTCCTGAACCCAGGGGAGAGCGAAAAACAGCCCAACGGGCCTACCGGAAGTCCGGAGGCTTTAGTGAGGCATGTGCGCATGCGCGTGGGGGGCAGCGTGGGGGGTTGTGCGCATGCACGGGGGCAGCGCGGGGGTTGTGCGCATGTGTGGGGCATTGCATTATGGGTGTGGGTGTGTGCGCTATTGTGCACGCGCGCACCCTTTTAGCATTCAAGCCAAAAAAGGTTCGCCATCACTGCCATATACCATTTCTTATCCCCAACCAAATCCTTAAAGACTTAGTTCTGATGAAAAAAAGGGCAATTAAGAGTTTAACAGACATAACAGCATTTTAATCTTGATCAAAGAAACCAACACTACATTCTTTCCTTTTATTCTACAATCTTAATCATTACTCTCTTCAAACAATTTCCATGAACTTGATTTTGTTTCATTTTTCCTTTGTCCTTCCTTGCAAAATTTTTCAAAACTTTAACAAGACTCTTTTATAAAGTTGATATAGGAAAATTACTCAAGACACTCTCTTGGTTTGTTATTTATATATCCATATTTATTATTAAGATATCAGTACTTGGATATCAGTACTTGTATATCCAGTATTGCAATTTTTCCCGTATCATTTTTGTAGCTTGTAATTTTTAAATTCCCTTTCAAATCATACTGTCTTGTCTGGTAAAACTTTTTCTTCTAATATTACAGTTTTTTAAATATTAATATGAATTTGTATATATTGTTAGTTGCCTAGATCACGATTATAAAATTAGAGACCATATAAATATGATGAATAAGTAAATAAACTTGCATTTTATAAGAATATGAATTTTGTACAAGTTGTCCAGCATTCCTCTTTTACTATCATTTTCCTGAAGAAAAGAGAAAAGATGAAATGTTTAATATTGCAAAAGGTTGTTTATATTTTATCCCATTTATATGCTGCTGAATTTTCAAGGATAATAGTTCACACACTGATGCACTTTTGTTGTGTTAGCAGTTTTTAATGTAATGACTATGGCAATATCAATGTTTTCATTTTGAAATACACTTCAGTGATTTTGCACTAAGGCTGATTATCTATAATTAGAAATAAATATGTAAAATAATCATAAAGTAAATATGAAAAAAGTAATTTGTTGTATGCATGGAACAAATTTGTTTAACTGCGTATGGTTGTTTTTTTGAAGCAGTTGTACACTTCAAATGAAGTATAAATTAATAATAAAAGTATTAATAATATTTTATTTTTATGAGATACATTATAGCCGTCTCTAGCTATTACATTGTGAATTGTAATGATAGATCAATACACCAGTTCAGCAGCATGCTATGGCTTTGATGTTCTCAGTGCTGCTGCACTAACAAAGCTTTCCCTGTATGGTCTCCCTCTGATGTTTTATCTTTCAGCTCCTACAATTTTGAGCCAGAGGCAACATATTTGGAAAACACCCCTGCTCCAGCTGGATTTGTCAGTTGTGTTACACAATCCCAGTATAAAATGATTCTCTTTCCTCTTAGGGTATAGCAAGATATTCTTACAGCCAGTTTTTAAGAACTTAATGCTAAAATCGCACATTGGATTACTAGTGCCAAATGCTTTGTTACCTCCAAGCCATTCTCTTCTCATAATAAAGCTGCTTTTTGAATCAATGTTGTGGTTGATTTATCTCAATATTATTTGGGTCTCAGTCTTCTGGAAGATTTGAGGTAGGTTATTTTGTTTAATTACTTATGGAAGGATTTGCAACCATGGGTGGACTCACAGACATATTTAAAAGAAGCAATTTGTTGTCTACAGGAGGGCAAACCTAGATGACCTTGGCTGCTTTCAAACTAAGCAGGGTCAGACCTGGTTAGAATTTCAGTGAAAAGCTATTAAGAAATTTCAGGGGTTTAGGTTAGATTGTTAGGTCAAAAAACAAACATTGCCAGGAGAGGTATGGAGAACTCAAGATAGCTATGCAAAAGAGGAGCTGATGATTGTGGCAAAGACCAAAGAACCAGTGAGTACACTTGGAATCTCTCTGGATAAGGAGAGCATAGGCTATCGCCCACATGTACTCCAGATGACTGCTCCTTGCAAGGATACTGCAATACAACAGTCTTCTATGGTTTTGAGCTCCAAAGAGACTAAGGGATTATCTATTTTGTTCACAACTGTGGTGGAGAATTTTAAAGGACACGGAGTTTGCAAACGTTTTAATCACTTTCACAAATGGCTGATTAACTACTTGTATGCTATTAGAGACCTTCAGAATGACTGAAAAGTCTTTATCTTCAACTCTGAAAAAAAAATTATAAGCTTAAGAATTTAAGGAATCTGAAATAAATGGCAAAGAACTAAATAAGATTTTGATCTTAGTTATGAATGAAGAATGAAGATGAAGAAAAGCTACAGGAGACATCAGCCTGACAGGATAATGAGAGAAATTAAGAAAAAAAAAAGCTTGTTTTGATAAAGTTTGGAAATAATTTCTTTATATATTTTTCTTTTCTTTTCCTTACATATTTGTTTTTTTCTTTCTTCCCTATTAGCTTAGATTCTATCAGATTTTACTATTATAATCAAAATTCTTAATACAATTACATACACAACAAACAAACAAAAGCAAGCTGAAAAAAATCAATAGCAAATCAGAATGGAGATAGGGTTGTTCATGATTCCAGATTTACAAATAACAAATGCCTTTTAATTTGATTTCAAATGTTAATCATAAAATGGGTGGAACGAAACCATCTTATCTTTAATTTTTTCTGAAAATGGAAGATCGGCAAATAACTTTTATAATTCATAAGATGGGTGGTTGGTTGGATAGATAAAATAAACATTTTTCAGAGTGACAATAATATTGCACTGAAATTAAAATGTGCAAGTACTCAAATTTCATCAGATATCCATATTTCATGTCATTCTTTTTAGGAGCAATTTTGAATTTCATGTCAAATATTGTTTACCTTTCTGCGTTACTTGTCACTTGCTTTCAGATACCAATCTCTGTGGATAATAACTAATGTTGCTGTAACAAAAAGCAAGCTGCTACAACAGATGTTCCTGTTCCCATCCTTTCTTTTGCAAATTCCCTGAAGTGTCCTCACAGAGTTTTGGGGGGAACCTCTTAAATACTGTGAGGTATGTTACAGGAATCCAATCAGAGGGGAAAATTACTATGATTTTGTATTACTTTCTTTTTCATTGTCACCATATAAGGCACATTTGACAGGGCTTAGTTAATTCCTCCTAATCTAGGGGAGCTTTAGAGATAATACAGGAAACTACAAAAAGAAGAGAAAGGGGAAGATCCATAGCACAAATGTCCTTCACTGTCATAGTGCTAGGTATAATTTATCTGATCTATAAAATACCAGCTTATGCTAGATGAATATTGTAGTAAACTACAGGTAGTCAAGGTGATCACATGACCCTGGGACCCTGCAACTGTCATAAATATGGGCCATGCGCCAAACATCTGAATTTTGATCACATGACCATGGGGATGCTGCAAGGGATGTTGAAAGTGTGAAAAATGGCCATAAGTCACTTTTTTCAGTGCCGTTGTAACTTCAAACAGTCACTAAATGAGTGATTGTAAGTCGAGGATTACCTGTACAGAGCACTTAACAGTTTTCAATGTGTTTTACATTCTCTTTAGGCTCTGGAAGTTTAATTGGAGTTTCTCAATGAAGCAAATAACGCAATACAAGCTTTCCACTACTGTTAATTTGCTTATACCATATGTAACTGGAGGAGAATGTTGAATTTTCTCCAAGACACCATTACAATTTAAAATTTAGACTGGAGCATATGAAGCTAAATCTGACCCATAAATCTTACAGTAGAATTGTCAGCAATGTACGAAGTTTCTGTGGCTGACAATGTCTTCTGTTGAGGTAGACGTTAGAGTTAAAAAGTGGCCTAAACAATGAGAATAATGGAGCCCATTGATTAGTATTAGCATTATGCAATGATTTGGATTCCAAGGTGGTTTCAAGAACACCAAAGACAATAATGATGTATCTGTTGTCAACACTTTAAAGAAGTTGGACTTTTCCCTAGGCCATGCAAGCCCAGGAAGATATATGTTTGCTGTAAGTAGGTTCCAAAAAAGTGCTCTGAGGATACCCATTGCATAGTCTGAATAATCTTTTACTCTTTGAATCCAGGGCAGTCTATCTTCTTCAGTTGATCCATTTAGGATAAAAATATCAAATTCAGTTGCCATTTTTAATTAATTCTCACTCCTATAATTCATCCCAGAACCTTAGCAATGACAAGGAAAGGCAGTAGAGAGGGACAAGTGTGCAAACAGCAGCTTTTCACTTGCCTAGCTGCTGCATTAAAATCATCCATTGTAAGATTGTGAGACGCTATGGGAACCAGATAGTGGATGGATTCAGAGGTAGTGAGTTGGAGGCAATACAGTTCAGAGGTGGGCGATGTGAAAAGGAAACATTTCAAAGAGGCTCTATCTTAATTGGTTTCTATAAGTCTGCCTGGGAACTTCCATATATAGATTGTATTTTTTTTATACTCTAACTGGTGTTAAAATACCTTTCTGAAATCTGTGTGGTTCTCACTTGAGTTTGCAAATAATAGTAAATGGTGTCTGCTGTGTTTTAAACTGTGGAAGGCAGTTGGAAGGAAGTCAAGCTATTTCAGTTGTGAGGAAGTTCCAAAGAGGCAGTTTTGCTACCAAGAAGTGGTGCCTCCTGGTTTTGGCTACCATGCCCACCCTATAGGGAACCATATGTTGCTTCTCTTGGAAAAATGATATGGGTCAGGGTAATTCTACTAGGAGAATCCCTCCTGAAGGTGCCCTAGTGCCAAGCTGTAGAAGGTTTTATGGTACCTTAAATTGCACCCAGTAACCTAAGGGTAACCGACATAGGGTTGATAGACTTGTAGCAGAGATGAAATGTGCTCCCAACTTCTGGGTTCAGCGAACACAAAGGTTGCTGGATCATTTGTATCTCTGGGTGGTTTTTAAGAGCAGCCCTAAGTACAGCATGTTGTGGTAGTCCAAATGGATAGTGATAAGAGCATGAGTACTATAGCAAAGTCCTCCCACCCCAGGGAAGCTGGCCAAAAGCCCCCTGGTCACTGCCTCCAATTACTGCTTATGCAGACGCTATGAATATTAAGTAGTAAAAATGAGTAGTTCTGTTCTGAGAGAGTGAGTAATAGGCAGTAGGGGGAATACAGTAGGGTAGAACTATTAGGCTTGATTTATTTCAAAGCAATTTATTTTAAACAGTCTTCAGGAGCCCATCCCCATTTGGCCCTTGGTGTTGCCCATAGTGAGAAATACTGGCCTCCTTCAAGGTCCAGAGACTAACGGTCCCTGATCTCTTGAAGAAGGAGAATGCCATATTTTCCAGTTTCATTTAGAATCAACGACAATTTCATTTTTAGCACCAGCCAGCAATATTCCAAGAGATCAGCAGGATTTTCTGTTGATCCCTCTGAAGTCAGTTGAATGATAGGTGACTGGCAATATTTGCAAAGGGGGAATCGGAGGCCTTATTAATAAGAATGTTTCAGTGGCATCCTATCTTGACAACATCTTCTTTATCCAAAGTACAGGAGAACGTTCACTTTAGGTAGGTATAATGTGTTGCCTTCTGCAGGGTTAGAAGAGAGATTTCACTGTATCCTTATGCAGGAAAGTTGCTCTCCTATCTATTTGGAAGATCTTGAACCAGTTGTTCATGTCTTCTTTTGCTGCCCTTTTATTCAGTGTAATGCGGGACTTAATTATACTTCCATTAAGAAACTATCCAGGGAATTCAGAATATCCCTTTATCTTCTTTTAGTTGATAAGTGAATGATAGTTTCCAGTAGAGCTGCAATATTCTGCTCTCTCACCATTGCAACACAGAATCTTACAGCTTTGCTATGTAGTGTAATTAGGACATAATTTCATAGAGTCTTAATGTTATTGTTTTAAACTTTAGATTGCAAAGGCACTGTGTGTTATATGATTACTGAGCATGACTAAATAAACTAAAAATACAAGATGCAAGGTCTGTTTAAAATAAAAGCTCTATTCAATAGTGAGCTATATATTTGCATGATTAGAACTATATAAGGAAAAGCCTATACATATTAAGGAATAAATATCTGAAGCAGGCTGCCTTCTTCATTCTGTTAGCCTCTGTAGATTATAAAAGGATAGGAATCAGGGTGTCTGCAAGCTTTGGTCAAAAAATTCAAGATAGCCAGTCCAATGTACTATAATCTCAGCTCTATCTGGTTTTTTTTTTAAAGTGCATTATACAGTGAGAATATGTGAGATCCATGGAAAATATATAAAAATTAAAATGTTGAGAAATGGAAAGAATGAAAATAAGAATAACAAGTTGAGAAACAAGCATTGTGGAAAACACTTGACAATTGGAATTTGAAATGTTGAGATAGACTCATTGGACAATTCAAACTGGAAAAAGTCATTGGAATCATTTATAGTAGAAGCTATATTATTTAGTGTGGGATGGAGATAACAGTATTCATTATTTAGGAAAGTTGGGATTCTGAAGTTGAATGGGCAGATGACTGGGAGTAATGACAGATAATTACTGCTAGAAATACAGTATTAGCTACAAGGAAGGGCAAATTACAAGTAACCTATGAAACTAAGGAACCCACCTTTTTTCAGCATAAAAAAATCTGTCTACTGTAATGGTGAAACCATGTTGCTCTTACCACTACATTTTCAGGTTTTTTAAAATTCTTTGTGGAATTTGATTTTTTTCTAAGGGTTGTCAAGCTTTTTAGAAATTTAGGCTTTTTTATTTCATTTTTGAAACTGATGAGAAATTTCACTGGTATGAACCTTGGAAATCTGAAGACTTTAGCAACTTGTTCCCTGGGTCTGAAGGGTCAACTGATTGGTTAATTGGGCTACTCTGCCCAAGAGGTCAAACTGGAACAAGATTTAAAAGAGAGTCTCCTTTCAGAAAGTGATGATTCAGGTAGTAAATGAAGAATCAACGCAGTTCTGGAGTTTTGGAATTTACTGGCCAGGAACACTACATAATTAATTTATTCCATGAAATAGTCTGCATACTAATAACCATTGCAATACTGATACAAGTATTGTTTGGAGCCATCTGCTATATATAATGCAACCTCTTTTTTAGTGAAGTTTTGGGATGTTGCTTGTATCCTTACGATTTATATTAATATTGATTGTTTCCTGGTATGATTTGATTGCTTATTTGTACCTATGACTATCGTTAAGTGTTGTACCTTATGATTCTTGACAAATGTATCTTTTCTTTTTATGTACATTGAGAGAATATGCACCAAAGACAAATTTATTTATGTTGAGAGAAAAGTGATGTAGTGTCAGCCTGATGAGGTAGACCAGGGATGTCAAACTCACAGCGTCATGTTGTCATCACATGACGTATCACGACTTTTTCCCCCTTTGCTAAAACGGGGGTGGGCGTGGCCAGCGCGTGATGTGGCATCATGTTGTCGTCACATGACGTATCACAACTTTTTTCCCCTTTGCTAAAATGGGGGTGGACTTGGCCAGCGTGTGGCCTGTGGACCGCAAGTTTGATACCCCTGAGGTAGACCAAACAGAAAACATAACCAGATGAACAGTTTATACTTTACATTCAAGCTATAATTAATAGAATTTTGCAAATCTGAATGTACTTCTCTCCCCCATTACTTTTCCCAAACTAGGGAGAGTCTCTTCTGAGCCTTTTGTTCCATCCACATTCCTGCCGCAGACTCAGCTACCTTTATCTGACTGTTCCCTTGCCTGGGTCTTTCTATTGTGTCTCCCAAGAGCATTCTCACATACTATTACACATAATAAATTGAGTCTTATATTGCTAAATGTAAATGCCCATCAGAAGCTTGCAGCATATTTAGATTGTAACATTTAGGCATTAATTTCCTAGATATTTAGGTATACTGAGAAAACAATAATGTCCTTGTCCTTTTTTATGGTCTGTGAATTCTTCTTGCTTTAGATTTTTGGAAGAATTTGAAAGAACAGTCCTATATCCAATTTGGACATGATTCATAAAAGATTGGAAATGAAACAGCATTTCATTTAGAAATTATTTGCCCATTAACATGACAAGATCTTCAGAGGTAATTTTAAGAAGAGTGCTATTTGTGGTCAAATATGTTTGTCACATATGCACTATGTGTAGAAAGAGTGCAGAAAACCATTATTTTAACTGTCATTTTGCATTTTTAAAAGATAAAAACTAAAATTTAACTGTCATAACTTCTTAGAATTTTGACTACTCCTCTCTAGTGTTCAAGAATTTTGTTCTATTGATTTAAATTAGAATATATGCCATGTTTCAATTGCTTCATGTGACTTACAGTAGATAAAATATGTTAATTTGTGTAAATGCTTTTCTGAGTGCAAATGCTTATGCTGAAAGCACACTTATCTTTAAAGCTGCATGTCTTTCATTCTTGGTTTCTTTTATATGCACATTTTAGGTTTTAATGCATGTCTTAATATTTTAGGAGACTTTTTAAAGAGAATATTTGAAGCTACATAGAGTAATTCTCCTTACTTCATAAATATTCATAAGTTCATAGAAAATCTTGTTTGAATTGCGAGCTTTTTTCTTCAGTTTTTCTGCTAGTGTTTTTGTGCTTTCTTTCATTGCCATAAATTAGCAAATCTGGGAAACTGGTTCTGCTGACATGATAAATCATTGTGTAACAGAAAAATCAAACTATTTGCTATGGTTATCATCTGTTAGCTTCATATCTTGGAATGGGTAACTCACAGGTTCTATTTACATGACATACTTAACTAGATTAATGGGGTTTAGCATATCATAGCAACATTTAGATAAACCAGAAGTGAACTAGGGGAGGGTTATCTGTAGAGTTCAGTGGCTTAACAGGACATTATTCTCTGGCCTTTCTAGTGAAACAGAGATTAAAGTCTCAGGGTGGCTAATGTGTATGGGTATGTATGAGGGAGAATATATGGAATGGCAAAAAGAAATGAAGGTGGTTAAAATTTCTGTGCAGTCCACAGTACTGCCCAAATGTAGTTGAGGCCTATGAATTTTAAAACTTTTTAAAATAAAAATTAGGATTAAAAAATTGCAAGGATGTTACAGTTTCGTAGCTTTCTTTAAGGCCTATGGGAGAACTTGGAAAATGGTTACACACTCCTGGTGAATTGGTTAGTTGTGAGAGCAGCTAAATTGATTATTTTTATCATAGAGAATCGTCATAAACAATGTTACTATTCAGTTTAGTCAATATGCTGCAATTACAGTATTTCTCTTCAAACATTATTATTAAAACAGATACTTAAAACTGGTCCAGCTACTCTGGCGTAGGAGAGGCCTGAGACTTTTTTCTCTTTGAAAGACAAAGCATTCATTCATTCATTCATTCCTTCATTCCTTCATTCATCCATTCATTTATTCATTCCTTCATCCATTCATTCTCATTCATTCATTCATTCATTCATTCATTCATTCATTCATTCATTCATTCAGTTTATGCACCACCTGAAACCTTATGCTTATTAGGATTTCCAAAACAGAACATAGTACAGAAATCAGAATTATGTTTAATTAAAATAGTACAATTTAAAATTAATTCACCAGATTAAGCATTAAAATTAATGAGCTAAAATGTGTTCAGCATAGCATAGTTGGTGATAATTAATTTGAATATTTATTATACCTTGCCCTGAACAGATAGATGACCTTTCCCACTGCTTTTATGTACTGTAGATGTTGAATGGAATAGAGGTGGGGGGGAGATGAATCCTGAGTGCCAATAAAATTAAAAATTTTTATCAAATGAGCTTGGTCTTGTGCTGAAATCTTCAAGGAAAACAAAATAAAATTATTTATTTAGTAGCGTAAATTCTGTTCCACTATTATCTTTGCATATCCAATCCAACATGGGAGAGCAGTGAGAAGTCTCCTCTCCTCTCCTCTCCTCCCCCCTCCCCTCCCTTCCCCTCCCCTCTCTGATTGTGCTGGTGACATAAGTAAAGAAATGGTTTCTACTGTAAGAGGGAGATAGTCTCCAATAGGAAGTCTTCATGTGCATGGGAACATTTTCAGATGAGCTGAACCCTGGCAGTGGATGGTTACTGCTTGTGTGGCAGTGACTATATGTGGAGTTATAAATTTCAATTAACTGAGCTGTATGTGAAGTGATTGGCTCTTACTTACCTTATTATATACCTACCTGGAGTCTTGGTGGCGTAGTGTTTAGAATGCAGTACTTCAGGCTACTTCTGCTGACTGCCGGCTGCCAGCAGTTTGGCAGTCCGAGTCTCATCGGCTCAAGGTTGACTCAGCCTTCCATCCTTCCGAGGTGGGTAAAATGAGGGCCCAGATTGTTGGGGGCAATATGCTGACTCTGTAAACTGCTTAGAGAGGGCTGTAAAGCAATGTGAAGCGGTATATAAGTCTAAGTGCTATTGCTATTAGATGAAAAAGAGAGGCAAAGAAATGATCTCCTCTTTTCTTGTATTAAAATGAGTATGCAAAGATAACACCTGAACAAGGCTAAAGTCATACTCAAGATTAGCACTGGTTAAATAAAGTGTGTTACAAATTTCTGTTCTGAAGATAATAATTCATAGTGCTTCATCATTTATAAGATGGGATGCATACCGTGTAAGGGGAAAATGAAAGTCATGTTCACTGCTGTAGAATTTACAGAGTTTAGTGCCAGATGATAATAAATGCCCAGTCAACAGTAATACTAGTCTGTGTAATGAGAACATCAATGTAGATAAATCAAACATTATTGAAAACATTTTTCCTTAGTAAAAGGGAAATAAAATGCGCTAGCTGGATATTATTCACTGTTGATTCTTCACATGTAGTAATTGAGTTTAGTATGTTGGTCATTTAAGCCAACAGTTGTGAAAATGGGACTTTTTTAGATTAATGTTTTAGAGTTTCAATCTATTGTTGTATTAAATGATGAGAAAGGATATCAGAAATATAGTAAAAATCTCAGAAATTTGAATTGGAAATTGTTTCATTAAACTATATAAAAATGCATGCAGTTATTACAGTTACTTTGTAATTTAAGACTTTGTAATTTAGATCTTGTCTCCTAATTTCCACAGTTCAAATACTGAAATGATTTGCCTTTAAACCACAGAAAACTTGAATTATAATGTGGGCCACTTTTGCCATGGATTGCTTATGTAACAGCTTAACACTGACCATTCTAAATGCAGCATTCTGCCCTTATACTGTTATTGTTGATGCCTTCTTTATAGTTTTTCAACTCCAGCAGAAAAAAGTATCCCTTCTCTTAAAGCTTCAGTTAAATTTGTGCTGCTCCATCCTTTGTTTTGCTACGTTAATCTGGCCTTCTGGGATGTTATGCTTAACGATTAAGATATATTTTAGAGGATTTTACTAGCACCTTCTAATGTTGACCGCCAGGGTCTGCAGCATGCTCCCTCTGCTGGTGCATGTGGGCCGGGCTAGTCCCATAGGGGTGAGATGGTTCCTCAGAGGGCCTAGACCCATGCCATGAAGTGCTTTAAAGGTGATAACCAACATTTTGGATTGGAATACCATTCCAATTTAATTGAATAGTGTTTCTTCCTCCCAATTTTCTGATTTATTCAAAGGATGTCTGGTATAAACTTAAAAGAGATTAATGCTGGATGGGGGGGGGGAGACGGAAAATCTTCATAACTGATTTCTGCTGATAACTCTAAGATAACACATGGGGAAACTGAGCACTGCACAGAATTGTTGTCTGTGTTTATATACTTTTTTCTTTTTGTGCTTTCTAATTGGTGAGAGGAAGATTACCTTAAATTTAAGTTCCTCCTTTTCTGTAAACATGACAATATGAACATACACATATACACACACAGCGTGCTTGATTTATTTAAAATAAAAAATGTGTTTGTAATTAAAATGTCCTCGCTGTTAATTTTTACACTTAATTTTTCTATTATATGTAAAATAGTAAATAGCAAAGCAACTGCTCTATGCTAGACCAATTTGGGAAAATTGAGCCAGCAGGAAAGTTTATGAAAAATAATTTTCTGTATACAGGTTGCCCTCGACTTATGACCACAATTGAGCCCAAAAGTTGTGTTGCTAAGTGAAACATTTGTAAGTGAGTTTTGCCGCATTTTACAACCTTTCTTGCCACAGTTGTTAAATGAATCAATACAGTTGTTAAGTTAGTAATAGGATTGTTAAATTAATCTGGCTTCCCCATTGACTTGGCTTGCAAGAAGGTCACAAAATGGTGATCGGATGACCCCAGGACACTGCAACTGTCATAAATATGAGACAGCCGAGGTGGCGCAGTGGTTAGAGTACAGTACTGCAGGCTACTTCAGCTGACTGCTAGCTGCAGTTCAGCGGTTCAAATCTCACCGGCTCAAGGTTGACTCAGCCTTCCATCCTTCAGAGGTGGGTAAAATGAGGACCCAGATTGTTGGGGGCAATATGCTGACTCTGTGAACCGCTTAGAGAGGGCTGTAAAGCACTATGAAGCGGTATATAAGTCTAAGTGCTATCGCTATTGCTATTGCTATGAGTCAGTTGTCAAGCATCTGATCATTTTGATCATGTGACCATGGGGATGCTGCAATGGTCATAAGGGTGAAAAACGGTCATAAGTCACTTTTTTCAGTGCCATTGTAACTTCGAATGGTCACTAAATGAAATGTTGCAAGTCAACCAGTATACTGTTTGTAAGATTATGACTACTATGTAGAACTTTTCTCTGTAAAGGTTTTCCTCACAGTCACTTCCTGCTCTAAAAACTCTTTCCATGTGCTCCTGCTGCCACTAAAAAGCAATTCACTTCTCTCAAGTGAAGGTGCATTAAGTTATAATTGCCAGTTTAGTCCATGCCCTGTTCATTTGATTTTGTTTCAGACTGGATGTTTTACTGCCAACTAAGAGGAATCACAGATTGCATTTGCAGCTTCAGGTTATTCCAAAGGACACCTTGTGTTTTAGTATAATAAAAAGAAGGAATTAAAGAAAAAATATGTGTTGTTCTAGCGTGATACAATAAAAAATGAAGTAATGAAAGTATATATTTTTGTGCGGTTTGAGAACGTAGAATGTACTATGTCTACTCTATTTAGTGGCATTCCGCCTTTTCGGTTAGGTTGAAGCAACCTAATAAGTATTGCACTTGTCCCGCAGATACACTTCATGTTCATTCTTATTATGTGAGTAAAGTTCTTTTTTATTACTTCAGCTCCTGGAACAAAGAGAAAAAACAAATATCTTTTAGATGGATGAATGTCACTAACTTTTTATTTGCTTTTCAAACTCTGAAATTTTAAACTAGTCGTCAGTTAATATTTCTCTTTTCAGCTGTTATGTATTGCGATCTAAATGAGGTTTGCCAGGTGACGAGATGTCCAAGGATGCAGTGTTTCCTGGTCTACACCTCTGATATGTTGGGGCACCCTCCCAGGGATCTATGACAATTTGCCATGGCCAACTCATCACAGCCAACTCACCACGGCCAACTTGCCACAGCCAACTTGCTGCAAGACAACTTGCCACGGCCATCTCGCCACAGGACAGCTTGCTGCAGGACAAGAGTTACACTAATATCAAAGAAATGGTAGAATAGAATCATTAAAGAAAGGATGCAAAAGGAGGGACAGAACGAAATGTGAATGGCAAAAATTAAAATAATTTTTATTTATTTTAAATAATTAAATAGAATTATTAAATTGTCCCGCCACGACTTATCCAGCGGCGAGTTGGCCATGGTGAGTTGGCTGCAGCAAGTTGGCTGTGGCAAGTTGTCCCATTCCCCCCTCCCAGTCCCTAAGTCTTCAGGGCAGTGGATTGGGAAAAGGTTCAAAGGATTAGTCTGAAATTTTCAAATTCCATAAGTTTGAAACACGGATGATCGTGTAAGTAAACAAAATGAAGCAACTTCCTCACACGACAAAGAAGTTGTAAGGAGGAGCAAGCAATCACAGGGATGGAGAGACTATTATATAATGCAGCCTATCTATAATATTTATATCCACACAGCCTTGTTTGTTGTGGGGCACCAGCTTGCCCTCCATCTCAAGATGGAAAACAGCTCAGGGCAACCTAACGTCAGATAAAGCGTTTGCAAAGTTCATAATTTTGTTTATTTAATGTCATCGTATGTCTGTTGCTCTCTAACGTAGATGTTTATAATTTGATTATAAGTTATGGTTTGCTTGTTCCTTTAAAACAGGTCTACAAGCTTCCTTTTCTGCCCTATATTCATGTCCCCTCCCTCAATCTTTCCATTGTAAGTTGTGCATTCTTTATATGTACTCATTAGAAGAACTTTTAATTAGAATGAAAGCAAGCATACTAACTGCAATGGAAGCATTTTTGTTGTATATTCTCTGTGCAGAATTCATTGTCTTATATGGCAGTGAGACACTCATTTCAATTAAATCCACTGTGGAATATCAATGCTTGACTTCATCAATAGTAATTCAGATAGGTCTATTTGTTTGAACTGCTGATTGCTTTGATCTGATTTTTCAGTTCTTGATGTTAGGATTGCCACCAGACTATTAATAGTTTTAGATTTATTTAGCTACCTGGTTTTAGAATAATTGTCACAGAAATGAGAATTAGGATCAATTTAGAAGTTCCATTCTCTCACAGCCTCCATGACAATCCTATAGTTCAGGGGTGGGTTCCACTTACCTTCCCTACTGGTTCGCATCGCGACGGAAGTGCGCCGACGTCACGTCGGGGGAAATGACCCTATGTGCATGCGCAGAAGCCTCTGCGCATGTGCAGAGGGTTCTTTGCCAGCCGCAGCGACCTGAGAACTGGTTCGGGGGCGTGGACAGCTGGCCATCGCTGCCGGTTCAGCGAGCGGATGCAAATTTCCGCCACCGGTACGGGAGAACCGGTCCGAACTGGCAGCAACCCACCACTGCTATGGTTGCATACTTTCTTGACATAGTAATGATCTATAAAAAGGAAGGAATAATCCCATTCTGATTCCCTTTTTCTTGTGGAGACAGCAACAATATGCTCACACTGCCAGTATTATGCTATGGTTATCAAAGGATGAGGTAATCATTTGCAGGAATAATTGCCATTTAAAGATAGATGCTGTATAAGATGTGGAATGGACATAATTGTTTAGGTTATTAACACCCTAAATTGCAGATAATCTACTAATCCAACACCAATGAAGGAATGATGGGCTTCACTGATTCATTATAAATGTTGTTTGCTGCATCTGTTTCAAGTGTTTTCTCCTTTGCCTGACTTTACAGCATAACCCTACTTTTTATTTATCCATGTGCTTTTTGCAGGCAGTTAAATTAAATGTTAACAAAATGGGTTTAAAAATAACCAACAATAAATCAGCCAGCACATGTAGTTTTCACATCCAAAATAAAATGAAAAGAACTGGATTGTTTAAAGCTTTGTTATATCATGATAAAACTGGAATGGGCTAGATTTGATATTTGGGTTGATTTCTTGTGTCCTCTAGCTAGTTCCTTCTGTAAGAGATCAGCTCAGAATGCTGATAATAATGGCAATAGTTTATTATGGTCTTCCACCAGAGTATGATAAGAGCATATAGATGCTTTAGGGAGAAAAAGAGAAGGCAGCAACAGAAAGAGAAATAAGGGACAGTTAGAGAAAGGATGTGGGCTGTGGCTTCGATTATTACTTGCTCCAACCATGCTATGTATTTCAGTAAAAGTTACTGGTAGGGAAATACGGCCATTATTGCCACATCTGAAGTAACAAACTGCTGTACAAGTGAGTGCCTATCTCTAGCAGATAGCTTAGTTGCTATTTTTAAAGTTCAAATTTTTGAGATTTATTAAGATCAAATTTAAAATCCTGATAAGAAGAAAAACTTACATTACATATGTGTAAATGACATGTAAGAATGATCTTAAGGGACCAAGGGAAGATATGCTTACGAGGAAATGATCAGACAAGAGAGGGAGGAGCCCTCAATGGCTTAACAGAAGAAGAAACTTTGGAAGAACTTGCCATAATTGATCTGGGAGTTAAAAAGTGGGGGTGGGAGATTTGTAACTTCAGATTTGCAAGGTTTTGTCCTAATAGCTTACAATAAAGTAGGTTTCGCTCATCTCATTGTGTTTCTTGTTTGGTTTACTTGGGAGGGCTGACAATATATATGTATATCATTTACACTGCTAAATTTGCTACAGTGCTTACATAACCTGTAAGGTGAAGTACATATATTATCTTTGTTAAAAGGAAAATCGGGTTCATTTCAAACCAGGAAAAGAAAACAATGCAGAAACATGCAATTGTTTGTTTGTTTATTTGTTTGTTATATTTATTTGCTGCCCATCTTGCCATGGGGTTACTCTGGGCAAGTTACAACGATAAAACAGGGGGGGAAATGGAAAAAAAAAAGTAAAAATAACAATAGTAAAGTAATAAAACAATAACAGTCAACAATGGAAGTACAATAATATGAAATTTTTAAAAATGAACAGAGGGGGAGCAGGAAGCTCAGGGCGGAGGGGAGCTAGTTAGTCCAGAAGCCACATCCGGTGTGGAACTCCCCCATTGGGACTCAAGGCCAACTGGTAGAGCCAGGTTTTCAGACCTTTGCGGAAGGATGGGAGGGGTGGAGGGGGGTTGGGACAAACCTCATTCTGTGGGCAGGATGTTCCAAAGGGCTGGCACTACAGTAGAGAAAGGTTGGAAGTTTATTCCAAGAGCACAGTACAAGCTGATCGGAGGTGGCCATGAGTCAAGTTTCTTGTTGTAGTCCCTTTTATAGGTAAGTCCGAACTTTGTTTCTTGAAAGCTTATAAAGAGAGTGCCTGTCCTCTAGGAATCCTTAGAGGGTATAATTGACTGTGGTCAGGCACCCTGCTGAGCTCTGGTTTTCTATTTATTGATCATTGCAACCATGGTTCCTGCTCTGTAGCACTACAGGTGGAGGTGGGTGAAATCAGTGGGGGAATCTCTGGCATCCTGAAAGGAATGTTTACCTGAATAGTCTTGTATCTTTTGTAATTTCTAACCTTTTGCTGTGGAGATGGTGGGAAGATTGAATGACATGGAGTGGAGGGGAGATGGAATGGTGGAGAAGGTTTAATTTTCTTTCCACATCTTTATACTGCTCATAAAGTTGTCATAAAGTGTCCAATTCTTGTTGACTTTATAGGCAAGTGGTCTTTATGCTACCCTGTCAAGCACAGCTTCTGTCAGTTGTTGGACGTTCATCTTTGCATCAGTTTTAATGTTATCAAGCCAGCATGTTCTTTGCTTGTCCCTTCTTCTTGTTCCACTAACCATTCCTAGCATCATTGCCTTCTCCAATGAATTTGCATGTATGACATGGCCAAAGTAAATCAGATATAGTCTTGTGATTTTGGCTTCTAATATGCAATTCAATACCTCTCTGTTGGCTGCTCTGGCTGTCATAAAGAGCTGAGAATATAAAGATACCATAAAGAGCCGAGGATAAAAGTACAATGCCCTTATTTATTTGTGTCAATTGTGATTTAAGTAATATATTTTTTGCCAAATGCTCATCTGTAATAGTATGTGGGAAAAGCCTTGGGAGATTAGGCAAAGAGATGCTGCCTATATAATGGTCAAATAAGAGATAATATAGCCTGCAGCTAGATGGGTGGGTATGGCATGAGACTCAGAAAAGACCCTCCCTAGTTTCTCAGGAAGAGAGGGTTGTACTTTCACACTTCTGTCAATGTAGCTTTACAATAAAGTAGATTTAGCTCATTTGGTTGTGATTCCTATCTGGTTTAACCCACAAGGCTGACATCAATCTTGCAAGTATAAGTATAAACTAATACAAACTAATATAAAGTGAGGAAAAGAAAAAGTAGAAGAAATAAATCAATCAGAAAGCTAAAAGGGCAAGAAAGGGAAAAAAAGTAAAAGAAAAATAGAAAAGAAAGAAAAAAGGTACAAATAATTGACTTCTGATCTTCTTTACAGCAGTTTCTAAGTGCAATTATAAGTTTACCTCTTATTCTATAGTTACAATATAGCTGTTTTCTTTCTATATTCTGTCTAATCATCAAAAACATAAATCATAAGTTCATTTTTTTTCTGTTTCATGCAAAAAATCTATAAGGGGTTTCTAGTCAGCAATAAATGTATTTTCACAAGCCTAGTCAGTAGAATTGAATAGAATTCTTTATTGGCCAAGTGTGATTGGACACACAAGGAATTTGTCTTTGGTGCATATGCTCTCAGTGTACATACAAGAACAAGATACATTCATCAAGAATCATAAGGTACAACACTTAATGATTGTCATAGTGTACAAATAAGCAATCAGGAAACAATATTAATATAAATCGTAAGGATACAAGCAACAAGTTACAGTCATACAGTCATAAGTGGGATGAGAAGATTAATAGTAGTGCAGACTTAGTAAATAGTTTGACAGTGTTGAGGGAATTATTTGTTTAGCAGAGTGATGGCATTAGGGAAAAAACTGTTCTTGTGTCTAGTTGTCTTGGTGTGCAGTGCTCTATAGCATCGTTTTGAGGGTAGGAGTTGAAACAATTTATGTCCAGGATGCGAGGGGTCACTAATTATTTTCACGGCCCTCTTTTTGACTCGTGCAGTATACAGGTCCTCAATGGAAGGCAGGTTGGCAGTAATTGTTTTTTCTGCAGTTCTGATTATCCTCTGAAGTCTGTGTCTGTCTTGTTGGGTTGCAGAATATGGTATGAATAGAATGTAAGTCAGTCAGAATCATTAAAAAAAATAGATCTCACCCTGAAAGATTGTTCATTCACAAATAGGCAAACACACAAATTCATATATCTTCTCTGCCTTTTCTACATATATTTCCATTTCTATAATTTTAGAGGCCTTGCTAGCCTGCAGTGATATGTGGAAAGCTGTGATCAACGATCAAACTATGCACTTCAAAATGGATGAAACAATGGATGAAGGTTACAAGGGTGCTTTTTGAAAATCTGTGTGAAATTAAAATCTTTTAACTATTCATGAGTAAATGCAAATACTCTAGCCCTCCTGGTTATAAAACTGACAGCTGTCATGAATGCTACATTCTCTTGTTGATATATGGCTTCACTTGCAGGCAGTGCTACTAAAAAGATTTATTAGGAAGTGAATATTTTACATAAGCTGCATATATTAATAAGGCTTTCTGTCTCATTCATCAAAGCTATTGTTCTAGGAAGCCTAGCCTACATACATTTTTATTATTCAACTCAATATAGGAAATGCCAAAATCAAAGCTTTGCTGATAGCTTGTGTTTCTCTAAATGTGTTGGGCGTAGAGAGAAATTGAAGTAGGGCACATGTAAAAACAGACATTCTGCCTTGGTCTAAGGATGATAAATGGGAGAGTGAAATGCACAGATCGAGGAGGTATGCTTAGTCTATAGCTGTGCAGTTCTGGTAAAGAAGTCCTTCTAGAAGCATCAATGATAATTTGTCATGATTGAAGTAGTTCAGCTGCCTGTTTTGTGAAGAATGTGCTGTAAGTTCCAGGTGAGGAAAATGATTGAAGGAGGACTGCTCTTTTAGTATAAGCAGAAAAGAAGCAATTGTCAGACAATTGTTGCAAATATGCAACATTTCTTATTCTGATTGTTCTTCAGCTGGAAAGATGATGGGCTGGCTTTGGCGATGTCTTTATAAATACAAAAGGCAGGGTTTATGCACATAGGGTGACCCTGCCTCTATTAATTTCTATTCTCCCCAAACAACTGCACGTCACATTTCACGTCATTGCCTCATGTTTCCAGAGCAATTATTTTGAGTGAAAGGTGAAAAGCATGAAGAAGGTTGGAAATGAAGTGTCCTGTATGAGTGATTTTAAAAAATGTAATCAGCTTTTTTGTAGCTCATTTAAATTAGATGCTGGATAAGGTTCTGCACAGTTTCTTCTGGAATGTATATGTCTCTAGCAAGTCCTATTTCCATTAAGATGCAACTTAAATTAGCCTTGCATGATCTTGAAGCAATGGGCTTTACCTTGGGATATCCAAATTTCTCATTCAAATTTAATCAGCTTTCTCATCACCCCAGTCCTTTGTTTTTTAAGCAAAGCTGCTTCATGAACAAAGTTGTCACATTATCTTTTTTTTCTGAGAAAAAAAGATCATTGTGCAATAATTACAATGGTTTATTTCCAAGTATTTTGTATTCTGAGTTCCTTTGGTGAACATCTTAGTTCTAAATACTAATAGTGGGTGATATTTGATTAATATACTATAATTCAGTATACATAATTGTTTTCATTTTAATACTGATTGCGATGTGAGGAAGAGATATTTAAATAAAAACATAAAAAGAGTAAAATTGTTCATTGAATGGCACTGATTTGGGAGGTGCTAGTGATGTTGATGAAAAGTAAGAAATACAAATGACTTATATGTATGAAAGCTTCAAAAACCATTTTCTTAGGCTATCTCTCAAGAAATATCCTATCACCCAACTTATTGCAGAAAGAGGTATCTGCATCAGTCCAAGCATTCCCCCCCCCCAAATTGACCATTTAAGAAGAGAGAGGCACATTACTAATTCTGATCGCAAAGCTTTTATTTGATGTCACACCAGCTTTTTGGTTGATACTTGTAATCACTTTTCTGAGTGTTCTGACTGTAGGTTTTTTTTTTTTTTTAATATTACTGTATTTGATACTAGGAGGTCTTTAAAAGCTAAAATGTTTGAAAAATTCATTTATATGCTGACAAAACTATTTTATACACCCCATCATTCCCCCCAAAAAGATAGGTTTGCACTTCAATCATAATATTTTTTTTTCTTTAAGAAGTGGCATATATTGGTTCACAATTTATTGAAGATGAGATGAATGTTGAATGTTTTATCTAACTGGAAAAGAGTTTTTAGGAAATCACATAGACTATGCCTGAATTGTGCACTATCAAAGGAAAACAACACTGTTTCTGTTGTCATAAGTGACAAATCAGAATGTGAAATACAATATAAACATGACCTTAATAAGATGTTTATAGGGACTACAAAATGGAGTGCTCTTACCACAATATGTTGTCATATAAAGTAGTACAGCGTTAATTGTTCAGTTTTACAACAGAACCAGCATAGTTAAGCTAAATATTTTCATGATTATTATTAAGTTTTTCTCTCACCTTTATATATATATAAGTCAACACAGTGAACATACTCAATATTCCTGCCTCCTCTTTTCCCCACAGCAATAATCCTGTTTGATAGATTGAGCTAAGAGAGAGTGATTGGCCCAAAGTCACCCAGTGAGCTTTCATGCATAAGAGAGACCTAGAACTCCTAGTCTCCTGTATAGATATTAAATAAAGAATTTATTCTGTGAGATAAGGATGAATGGATGATATAGGTTCTAGTCTACCTTATCCTTTGATAAATATGTATTTTAAAGGTGACCCAAGATTATTTATAAAATTATAATGATACACTATAAAATTTAGTTAGATAGAATTTGGAGGTAACTGGAGAATATTGATCAGATTATGTTCCTATAAAGTCAAGATGTGTTTGTATGTTGTTATACACTGTAAATGGTTTTTTTTTTCTAGAATTGAGGTATAAATTAAATATTGTGACCAGAAATATTGGACAGTGCCTCTTTCTGGGATTTGCAAAGTAAATTGGTGGTAGCTTTGAAGACACCTTTTAAATCCCAAGGATGAAAGATCAAATCCCATGATGCCATGGGAGTGATTTAAAGGTCAAGATGATGCAGAGCAAAAAGGAGGAAGATGAAATTGGATTACTTGAGCAGGGATAAACTATGTGTTTTATATTTCTGGTTACTCCTAAATAATTTTTTGGCTTAACCAGGATTGAAATTATAATGATTTCTGGATTGTGTATAAGTAAAACTTTGGCTATGGGGAGATTTTTTATTTTAAGTTTAAAGAGAGGGGGAGTTAGCATATTAGCTTATGCTCAATGTGATGAAGGTTGAAAGCTACTTCAACATGTCTTTGTTGCCTTTTTCTATTTTCTACTTTTTTCTTCTTTTTTTCTGCACCTTCTGAACTTTTCTTTTTTTCTTCTTGTTTAGTTTGCATCAGCTTTTACTGTGTTTATTAAAAACTTCAGTATTTTTTTTAAAAGTGGGCTTATTTAGCATCTCTATTAACAGCATGAGTACATGAAATGTTATGTGCAATGAGCTTAATGATATGATAATAAAAACAACCTATGCCAGAATAAATTCTACATAAAGGAACAGCTTTTTATTTTTATCAGTTGTCTATTTCTACTTTGCAAAATTGCATCTTTCATGAAGTTTATAAACAATAAAGAATTATATTAACTTATCAGGTGAAATATTTTAACAGGTGACACATATTCAATCAAGTAAAGTGCATTAGTTGGGCATATTAACATACATTGCTGATTAGGAGAATATATGGAGTATCTACTTAGCCAAGTATTAGCTTGACAAGGACAACTTTCAGCTAGGTAATTAATATGAAAATATAGTATTTTCTTCAGTGTCATGATACAACTCCATCACATAATACAGTTATGAGATTGTTGGTATCTTACACTTTCTTAATGATGTTTATTCATTCATTAATTACTACAATTAGTTATATCCAACAGTCATGAAAAAATAATCTCAAAGAACAATATAAACAATTGTAAATAAAAACATAATAAATATGACTTAAAAGCAACAACTCCTAAAAATTCTTCCTACAGAGCTGTTAATAGTAGATAGTCCTGAGGTGGAGAAGGGAAAAGCCCAGTTGGGCACAGGAGAAATGATAGGAATTACTTTCTAAGCACTTCATGTCATATCAGCAGACATATAATCATATGAGAGTATAATATTTTGCTATCAGGGAATGGGAATTATAAATATACTAAAATATCCCCAACAATTTTTTCAGACTTAAATGGTTGTATTTAAGTACTGAAGCAATGTTGTAGTGAAGGGCTTCCCCCTTGGATATACACTTTTGCAAAATGGCTGCTGTGGAGAGTATGACCACTCATGAGACACTCACTTCAGAAAAGCCAAAATGGTTGTACTAAGACAAACAGCTGGAACCCAATTTAAAATGTAAAAGTGAAATCTAAACCCACAAAACCACTCTTTGAAATCCAAATGTGTGTTTTAACAGGACACCTATTTCATAGCAGACAGATTTCTCCTCCTTTGACATTCAGTTTTTTTCATCCCAAAATGTCTCCACCAAAATACAGGCCTAGAGGGAGAGAAAGAGAAGAACTTTACCCAGACACAGAGACCCACCTGCTTGGAAGAATACATTGAAGAAATGAGAAAAGGGAACCTTTTTATAGTTATATTAAGCCAAACTAATTCCCTTCCAACTATTGAAGTGTATCTATATGAAAAAGAATGGATAGAGGAGGAGGAGCACAGGCTTCTAAGCTTATATTGGAAGAACTTCAAAGGCACCATTATTCTCATGGACACCATAAATAGTTCTGTTAATCAAAATTTAGATTTAATTGCACATTTTTAGTGTTCTGGGAATACATCTAAATAATTGTTATTTTGGTGTTGCAATGTTAAATGTACACATAATTTACAATGTGGTTAAGTAATCATAAGCATATCAGTATTGGATTGTATCCTGTGGTGATCTTCCCTTGTCACAATCTTTCTAGAAGTTACATACCAGTAGTGGACAGAAACAAAGCAAAAAAATAGTCCATTACCTAATACATGTTCACAGTTGCTTATACACATTCATACCCCACTAATACCTAGAATTTGTAATGTAATCATAGATAGTCACATAATATCTCTTTCTGTATATAAATCAGATGAAGAAATATCCGTACGGGAATTTATTTAAGCTTTAAAGATTTGGTTAAAGCCAAAGAGGGTAAGGGCAAAACTGGAGATCCAATATTGGATAGCGATTCCTGTAGTGGCAATCCCCCAGCTGTCAGATACAGTGACCAACTAGGGTTGTGTAGCTGTTTAGATTTTGAGAAAAAAATACGTCCATGGTCATCATCTGAATAATTGCATATCCATATGTCCAAACCTTTTCTTTGCTATTGATAGCTTTTCTTTACAATCGTAAGAAACTATACACTTTTGATTTTGCTTTATTAGAGATACTAATTTAGAAATAAGTGGCCTCACATTTATTTCTTCATATGATTAAAAATTTAAAATCTTTGATGCTTAATTAACCACCACTATAATAGCAACAACAAAAAGTTAAAGCATGGAAGGAATCTATCAGATCAGGATGATTCAGTATTATTATAGTTACATATATTTTATTCTGGTTTCCTAGAATTTAGGAATGCAGTGAAAAGAACCAATTATGGATCTTTGAGCAAAAATGCATTAACTTGAAGAGACCAGGGGTTAACAGAAAAAATATTTGCCAATTTTTTGCCATTATTGAAATAAATATTTGCTATTAATTCAACTCAGAAAAAAGACAACTTTGTTCTTTCTTTCTTGGTGTGTTCTAAAATATGAGGGAAGTTCACTGGAATTAAGTGAACCTAAGAGCAAAGAATAATTTTTTGTTACAATGGTTATAGATGTAGACCGGGGTGTCAAACTTGCATCATCACGTCATCATCATGTGACGTATCGTGACTTTTTTTCCCTTCGCTAAACCGGGGGTGGGCGTGGTCAGCGTGTGACGCATCCGGCCCATGGGCCACGAGTTTGACATTCCTGATGTAGACAAATGAGTAAAAATAGACTGTGACATCATTTCAATTCATTATATATGTAATTAATGGAACTAGTAACTTTTAAATCATATATTATGTTATTCTATATATTTATATTATGAACATTTGGATTAAAAAGTATGTCTTTCAATGATTACCCAACCTCCACCATCATCACTACTTTAGTGGATAAGTCAACTATTTCTGTTTTAACATTGTGGAGATTTATTTCCACAAATCACAGGAAAGGAACCTTTTACTGTTTTAAGATTTAAATTACAGTGAGAAACAAACTATACTTTACCTCATTAAGGGTACATGGCAGCTGTTGCATATTGGCATTTAGAGTCATATTGTGTTTCCCTTAGATAAGGATTTTTTTGGTCCCTCAGCAAAATGTAACATTTGAGAATTTGCACAATTAACTATTACATCTTTTATATATTCCATGCAGAAATAGAAAAATAGGTACTGTAGACTGAATACTAACCATTGCATTTGAACTGAAGTAAGCAATATAAGACTGCAGATTAATTAAAACCATCCAATTAATTCTCCTCAGCATATAAATTGCTGTGTTTACCTTGCACAGTAATTTAGTGGTTGTTCTGGTTGTTCTGGCAGAAAGAAAAAGTACAAATTTATCTAAGAGGAAGAATAAGAATATTGGGCCCATGGATCCAATCTTTATTTAATTTTTTTAAAAAAGCTGAGTTGCTTGATAATGAAATTCATGTTGTATTTAACCTGGTATAAGAAAACCATGTGCAAGATGAACGACCCCCCCCCCCAACATGTTCAAAGAGGCTATGAAAAGTATATCCTTTTTCTACAAACGATCTTGTTTTGGGACGTACTGCTTAGGAAGAGTGTTTTTATGTGGAAAATTGAGAGAGACCTTTAGAATATTCATACATAAAATTAACCATCTTGGAGAAGAGAACATTCACAGAAATACCAGGCTTTTATAATATTTGCTATTAGGCAATAGCTAGATGCCTTATGTTGTTCTGAGTTTCCAATAACAGATTTTGTGAGATTATCATCTAGTAGGACGATTTACTGGATATTTTTTCTGTTGAGGTACCTGCATTCTAGAATGGTATCCCCTCAGAGACTCCCATGCCTCCCATTATTATGACATTCCAGAATGCACAGAAAATCTGCTAGCACTGGTGATGTTACGTAGGTAATGAAACATCTGCAAGAAAACCACCAAGCACAGAGCACCAAGGACCCTGCCTGCTTTTTCCCTGACTGTTGTTGAACCTCTCTAAGATGTGGTTTTGTTTTTGTATGAATCTTCTTTTTCTGATGCAAATCTTTTCCTTCCTCTTTTCATTTCATTGTTTTAGCTTTTTTATAGTGTAAAACACTCAGAGATGTCACAGATTGGACATTTTTAAACCTATCAAGTAAGTAAGTAAGTAAGTAAGTAAGTAAGTAAGTAAGTAAGTAAGTAAGTAAGTAAGTAAGTAGATAGATTCATAGATATATGATAGATGAATAGATAGATAGATAGAGAATGCAAATCAGAAGAATTCTAAAGCTTCTCTCTCCATTCAATTTAAAAAACAATAATAATAAAAGCTCCATCCCTCTCTAGGCCAGGCCTGTAAAACTGGCAGCCCACGGGCCGGATACGGCCCATGTAGGCCAGGCCTACCCCAACTCCGCAAAGGCAAAAAATATCGCGATATGTCACGATATGGCCCACAATGCGAGCAGGTTTGACACCCCTGCTCTAGGCTATCTACATGAAAAACAAAAACGGCATTCATTTCATTTTGCCTTCAAGAGTGTTCAATGGTTGTACTCAGCTGCATGGAACCTTCTAACATCTCATTACAGCCCTCCCCCTCCCAAAGCTGAATGTGGGCTTCAGTGAACAACACTTGGTTTTGTAACTGTAACTGTAGTTCTTCAGTCAACCACTCATCTACTCTGATTTTTTTCAAGGAACCTCACTATACCTTTGTGTTTATTGGGTTAGTCTTCAGAACCAGGTCTTCCTCCTATGTTCTGAGCTTCATTGGACAGCACTTCTAGAAAGTACTTTATCAAACAAACAAATAATACTGATAATACAACTGTTTAAGCAACAATTCCTATGGGACCATCTGCTTCAAAAAGAAGGCTATGTTTAGGAAAAAAATAACTTCAGGAAGTTTGTCCTGGTTTCTCAAAATTGTCTGCATTTAGAGAACAACATTGATAAACTTGAATCCCTGGAAAGAGCAATCATTGGAACATAGGAAAATATCCTATAAGGAGGAGGTCAGAATGGGTTGAAATTGTTGCACATGCTTAGATTGGAGCATTAAAAAAAATAAAACATAGCATGCAGATACCCAAAAGTTACCAAGCAAATTGTTCTCAGCTTGGATTAAAATCAGTGGGTGAAAATTGTAGGAAAACAATGTTTGACTGAACCTTAAGACAAACTTTCTAAACGTAAACAGAGGAGACATCTGATTGGGGATCTGGAGAGCTCGATTTTGCTTGAAGTGTTAAAATAGAAGCTATAATAGCCACTTTTTCAGAATGCTGTATACTAAAATTTAAAACTGCATACCTTGCACTGAAGAGAAATTGGAGTAGGTGTAGGTGACCTTCAAGATTCCTTCCAGCTCCATGATGTAACGATTCTGCAAATTGGTAGACATTTTTTTTTTAAAAAAAAATTTCCATTGGATAAAACTCTGGATGGAAGACAATGCAATTTGACACACAAAGAATCTCCTTAATTTCACAGGTAATATAAGGAGAAAAATACAATTCAAAAAGTGAGACGGGAGGGTTTGGAGTAGTCTGTTATTTTCTTAAGTAGAATCTAGCTGTGCTTGTCACCACTGTTGTCTGTTCATATTGATTCTTTTTCATTAGGGAGATGTTTCCCAGGTCTGGCAGCCATTTAGTATGTGAACACCTCCAATGCTTCCCACTGTCTCAAAGCAATTTGCTTCATGACTGTGAAATTTGCTGATCATACGTAAGACTGAGCTTTGTGAATTGATGACAAGTGAAATTTCAACAGTTAATGCACAGCCTTAATAGATCTAGACTTAATATTCTGTGAGGGCATGTTATATGAGTATTGTTCCTTGGCTTGGCTTCCACCACTGACTTTAGCAATGCCTCTAAAGTTTCTCAGCATGAATGCCTGATTTGCTACCTGCCAAATCAAGCAAATCTGAGCATTATAGCTTGTGGTGCTCATTTGAGCTGCCATACATTTGAGAATTTATGCTTGAATAATAACTATATTATTATGAACCTTATAATAGTATGCATATTTCAGTTTTCAGAATCTATGGGTTGAAGCCAACATTAGCTCTATGTTATATAAGCTCAAGCCTCACAAAGCCAAAAATTGAGATGCCAGAAAACAGCTATTGTATTTGAGATAATAGTGAAACTGTTTTAAGTATTTTGGACTCCAACCTCCATGAGCTCTAGTATATGAATATTATGAATATTATGAATATTGTTATGAATATTGCCTATAGAACACTCTTGGAGGGCGCTGCTGAGAGGAAATACTCCTGAAGATTGAGCGTGGAAGTAAAATGGAAAAAGAACAAGATAAATATAGTTCATAAACTAGAATCAAGATAGTTTCTGCCTTAGATCAGGGGTGTCAAACTCACGGCCCGCAGGCTGGATGCGTCATGCGCTGGCCACGCCCACCCCCATTTTAGCGAAGGGGAAAAAGTCACGATACGTCATGTGACAACAATGTGACACTGCGAGTTTGACACCCCTGCCTTAGATAAACAGCTTTTTGGCCACCAAGAAGTCAGCATGTTGATAGAGTCTGAAATGTAAAGTTTAATAGCTGTAATGGAACAATTAACTAATTGTACAAGCATAAACTACCTGATATAACTGCACTAAATGCTTATTTTTGATTATTTACCTGGAAACAATTTTAATAATATCAAAGAGTTGGATTGGAACAGAATTAGATGCACCTAGAAACCATTAACCATTAATTAAGCACCTAGCACCTAGAAACCATTAATAACAATGACAGTGGTCATGTATTACACTAAATTAGAATAGAATAACAGAGTTGGAAGGGACCTTGGAGGTCTTCTAGTCCAACCCCCTGCTTAGGCAGGAAACCCTACACCACTTCAGACAAATGGTTATCCAACATCTTCTTAAAATCTTCCAGTGTTGGAGCATTCACAACTTCTGGAGGCAAGTTGTTCCACTGATTAATTGTTCTAACTGTCAGGAAATTTCTCCTTAGTTCTAAGTTGCTTCTCTCCTTGATTAGTTTCCACCCATTGCTTCTTGTCCTACCGTCAGGTGCTTTGGAGAAAGGGTGTTGGACTTACCTGATACACTCCTTCTCGTAGGGTTGAGATAGCATCCAGGAATGGGTTAACTCTTGCCTTCAGCTGATTGGACCGAGTCTGTCAGAGCTGAAAACCCCCTCCTCTGTTGCTAGGGCTTCCAGCTTTCAACGAAGAATGAAGTACAGACCCAACGTGCTATCCTCCAGTGTCGCCCTCGAACCAAAGTCATGACCAGATAAGTCCTAGGGCGGGGCTGGATGCTATCTCAACCCTACGAGAAGGAGTGTATCAGGTAAGACCAACACCCCTTCTCCATAGTGGGTTGAGATAGCAACCAGGAATGGGACATACCAAAGCTGGCTGTCCACCGGGTGGGCTTATGTCTGGTCCTGGGAGACACCTTCCACATGCACCCTTTGAAGTACTCGGTGGCCAAAGGAAGCCTCCATCGAAGCAAACATATCCAACTTGTACTGTCGGATGAAGGGCGACAGGGTGGCCCAGGTAGCTGCTCTGCACACCTCTTCCAGCGACGCTTGCATTGCCCAGGCTGTCGCCGCGCTGCGGGTGGAGTGAGCCGTCACTCTACCAAGCCTGGGAAGTGAGCGTAGGTCATACGCTGCAGAAATAGTGGCCAGTAACCATCGACCCACCGTCGAAGATGAGACCTTGAGGCCCAAGGTACCCGGCTGGAATGAAACAAAAAGCACCTCCGTTTTGTGCAGTTCAGTGGTACGCTTGACATACGTTTGGAGGGCTCTTCGAACGTCCAGCGTATGCCACTGCCTCTCAAGCGGATGGACCGGCCTGGGGCAGAAGTTAGGAAGCACTAGCTCCTGCACACGGTGAAACCAGGAATTTATTTTGGGAATGAAAGATGGGTCCAGGCGCAGTACCACCCTGACCAGGTGAAAAATGCAAAGGTCAGGTCTTACTGACAGAGCTGCCAGTTTCAATATTCGCCTGGCTGACATGATCGCCACCAAGAACACAACTTTGTCAGATGGCGCAGGCTGTCTGGGCCCAACGGCTCATATGGACTACCGGTCAAAGAGTTGAGGACTTTGGTAAGGTCCCAGGTAGGATACCGGTGAACCACAGGTGGGGACAGATTGGCCGCACCCCTGATGAAGCACCGTATGGTTGGATGTTGCACCAAGGACTCCAGGGAGCTGCAGATAAGGACAGAGGACAGGGCCGCCACCTGCCTCCGCATCGTGTTGGACGATAGCCCCTTGTCCAGGCCGTCCTGGAGGAAATCCAGTATTTGGCCAATGCAGACCTGCAGAGGAGAGAAGCCGGCCTTAGCACACCAGGTGTAGTACGCCTTCCATGTGGCCACATATATTATTTGGGTGGAAGGCCTGCGTAAGGCCTGGATGGTTGCGATGGCCCTGGGGGGAGATGTTGTCACGCCTCAAGGTGCTCCACTCAATCGCCAGGCGGTCAGTCGGAACTACCGGCAGTCCAGGTGGACCAACGCCCCCTGGCTGAGGGAGGCCTTGTGTTGAGGGATCCTCCAGGGCTGGGCCACAGACAAGGCCACCAGGTCCGTGAACAGGCCCTCCTGGGCCAGTGTGGCGCCAACAGAACGACCTCCGCCTTCTGTTCCAAAATCTTCCGAATGACCTTCGGAAGCAAGGGCAGAGGGGGGGAAGGCGTATAGCAGGCCGGGAGGCCACTGGCAACGCAAGGCGTCCACCCCCTCCATGTGTGGAGTCCGGAACCTGGAGTAAAATCTCGGCAGTTGAGCGTTCTCCGGGGTGGCGAAGAGATCGACTTCCAGACGACCGAAGTGGCTCATCAGTTGTTGAAAGATGTCCGGGTACAGGCGACACTCAGCGTAGTCGATGGTCATTCGAATCAAAAAGTCCGCCTGCACATTGGACACCCCGGAGATGTGGTCTGCCGAGATTGACAGGAGGTGACGCTCCCCCAGAGCCCCAGTCTCTTGGCTTCCATCATGAGGGTCCAAGACCTGGTACCCCCCTGTCTGTTGATGTGCGCCTTCACCGATACATTGTCCGTAAGCACAAAGACGTGCTTGCCGGCCATTAGGTGTTGAAGGTGGTGAAGGGCCAGGTTCACAGTGTGTAGTTCTAGCCAGTTGATACTGCACTGGTTTTCGGCTGATGACCAGCAGCCTTGAATCATGGAGGACTGGGACACTGCTCCCCACCCAAGCAGGCTGGCGTCCATCGTAATCAGAAGTCTCTGCGGTTCCTGAAACAGACATCCCTTTGATATTGCAGGAGACCTCCACCAACTCAGAGAACGAAGGACCTCCCTGGGAACTAGGACCTTGGCCGATGAGTTGCTGCGGCCCGTTCTCTGGAATGGCAAAAGAAACCATTGGAGGTCTCTGGAGTGTAGGCGTGCCCAGGGAATGATGTTGATACTGGAAATCATTTTGCCCAGAAGCGTGGAGAGCAATGCTAGAGAAACCCTATGCTGCTTTTGGACTAGGGTAGACATTTCCCTAAGACTGACCTGGCACTCCTGGGACAAATACACCCTACACTCAAGGGAGTCAATTACCGCCCCTAGATGTACAATGAGGTTTGACGGGGAGAAATGGCTTTTTTCTCTGTTGATAGAGAACCCGTGGTGCCCAAGGGTCTGGATTGTTACCTGGAGATCCTCCCTCGCCTACTGAAGAGAGGAAGACTGGATTAAAATATCATCCAGGTAACATTGGACATGCATGGGAAGAGCCCTAAGGTGGGCCGCAAGGACCGCTAGGATTTTCGTGAACACGCGAGGGGCAGAAGAGAGACCAAACGGGAGGGCCCTATACTGGTAGTGGGTACCTGCATAACAAAATCTGAGATACTGCCGGTGGAGGGGCAGTATTGGGATATGCAGGTACTCCTCCGTAAGGTCTATGGAAGATAGGAAGTCGCCCTTTCTCATGCCTCCAAGGATGGATGACAAGGAGTGCATCTTAAACCGTCGATAGATGACGTAACGGTTTAGGCGTTTCAGGTCGAGAATCGCTCTCCCACCGCCCGAGGTCTTCGGAACCACGAAGAGAATGGAATAACATCCCTGCCCATGCTGACTCTCCGGCATCTGCTGGATAGCTCTAATTTCCAGCAGGTGATCGATGGCTGCCTCCATGGAAACCAGGCAGTGGATGAAGAACCTCGGGGGGGAGAGAAACTCCAGGGAGAGGCCCGCCCTGACCGTCTCCCTGACCCAAACATTGGAGGTGACTTCGTCCCATCGGTTGGCAAAGTAAGCTAGGCGACCGCCGATGGGGATAGAGGATGCACTCTCACTTGGGGCGGCGAAAGGAACGACCTCCCCCACCCCGAAAGGGCCATCTGGACTGCCTGCCTCGGGGGGTTCTCTCATTCTGTTGCTTCTGCCTGCCCCCATACTGACCTGCAGAGCGAGGAAAGCTGGGACCCTGCTCATAGGGACGAAAGGAAGGGCGGCGAAAATAAGGCTGGGGCTGAAACCCACCCTTCCTGGGCAAGGAAGGGAGCATCTTGCGCTTGTCTTTTGATTCCATTAAAATGGGATCTAAAGCTGCCCCAAATAACTGTTGTCCCGAAAAGGGGGCAGAGGCAAGGTGCCATTTGTGGCATGCGTCAGCGTGCCAGTTTCGGAGCCAGAGCATGCGGCGGGCTACAACAGACAAGGCGATGGACTTAGCCGCAAAGCGTGCCGAGTTCAGCGTAGCGTCTGCCGAAAATTGAGCCACCGCTATGAGTTTATTAATGTCCTGATGAGCTCTGATGTCCGATGATGAGAGTCTGGCCTGTAGCTGACGCAGCCAGAGGAGGGAAGTGCAGGTGAAGAACGAAGCCGAGGTGGCGGCCTTGACTGCCCACGCTGCTGACAGATGTGCTTTGTGCAGCGCCTGCTCAGTCCTTCGGTCTTCCGGTTCCCCAGGCATGGCCGCCGACTAGTGTAATGCCACAACCGGGGCGTCCACTGTAGGAGACATAAGCGCACCTGCAAGGCTGGGCCCTACATTGTAGTGCTTCTTGTCCATTGTCGTTGGGTTTGGACCAGCCGCCGGCGTTGACCATTGTTGTTGAACAACATCAACAAAAAGTTGTGGGGCAGGTACTACGTCTGCCTGGACAGTGGCCTGGGAGAAAAGTGGGTCCAAAGGCCCCGGTTGCTCCCTCTGCGGTTCTGGCAATTGACTTTCCAAGTTCGCCGACATAATGGCCTTGTGCAGCAGCGACTTGAAAAGGCTAGGTGGAAAGAGATCTAGGAAGGGAGGTTGTTCCGGCTGCAACCCTTCGTCGTCCGACAGTTCCAGATCATAACGACCTTCGTCGTCGGATGCTTGGTCATGACTGTGAGGAGAACGGTCCGATGTATAGACCTCATGTAAGTCATCACAGGCAGCCTGATATGGCTGCTGCAGGTCAAATCAGTGCTCCAATGACTGAGCCGGTGGGAGGATTTCCGCACGGTGAAGCTGTTGGATCCCAGCCGTGATGCCCTGTTTTACTGCATCCGCTATCATAGATTATAAGTCATCCGAGACCGCTGGGACCGGTTCGGGATCCAGTCTGAGTCCGGCTACAATCGGGGTGAAAGTGGCTGAGGGGGGCGCCCTGGCCAAAGAGGCCTGTTGGGCGGCGGCACTAGACCTTTCAGGGGGGGACCCCAGAGGTCAGTCTGATTGGCGTTGGACATGTGGACGTCGATTGACATTTGATCCACGGAGCCCACAATGGAAGGGGCTCTGGAGGGAGCCTGAGCTGTGTGACGTGCCTCTGGCTGGGAGGTAGGGGGCAATCCCTCTTGTCAGATCTTTCGCAAATTTTATTGAGAGCCTTTTCCCTCCTGCGCTTGTCTTTTTCAGTGGCTTTAGAGCGCTTACCGGCCTTGCTACCCTGAGAGTCAGGGCGATTGGACGAGGCTGATCTTTTATGCCCCCTGGTACCTGATTTGTCAGCCATGATTGAAAGACCTAACTAGGCCTCTGCAGATGCCCAAGTATTGGTCGTAGGATCTGAGCTTGTTGTGCTCTGGACAGCCCCAGAATACCACAGGCAATGCGCTGAAACTGGGGTGAAAGTGGCTGAGGGGGGACGCCCTGGCGTGAAGTTCCTGAATGGGGCTGTGCCAGGCTACGGGGCTGAGCCCACTGAGCCCAAGTCGTGCGGCCTGTAATTCCCTGTTGAGGGTGTTGATTTAGTGGCCGTCAGTAAGTGGAGGGCAAAGCTCCTGACAAATTCCCCTTCTTTTTGGGGTTGCTGACTGTATGGCCGTCTGTTGACTATATGGCCATCATTAAGTGGAGCACGAAGCTCCTGATAATAGACCATGCCCTCAACTGACAGGACAGAGGCTCCCAAGATGCCTGCTCAAAATGGCGTTGGATAGATTGCAGGTAGCGGCGCAAAATGGTGGCTCAAAATGGCGGCTAGTAAGGGACACCGGGCCCAGATCTCTGGAGGGGAGAACGGCCCAAAAACCTGGCCCCGCCGCTTGCAAATGGAGCGCTAGACTCCTGGAATAAGGAGGAGCGCGAAACTCCTCGTATCAGCCGTTAATTGGAGCGCTAGACCTGTATAATGGTGGCAAGCTGGGGGAATATAGCGTGGAGCGCTAGACTCCTGACCTGCCACTGTCACTCACTGGTTTTACGAAGTGAAGTACTTTCCCAGCCAGCAAAAGTCACGGGCAAAATAACGAGGGAGCACGAGGCTCCTGAATAAGGCAGTTACCCCCAAGTGAAAGATAACAGCAGCCGAAGTAATCCGAAGCCCAGAGCGGCAAGGAAAAAAAGTTTGAAATGTGCAGCTTCCAAAATGGCCGCCACCAACCACTCGCTTCGCTCTGAATGTCACTCAAAACCTCGCTCTCTCAGTTGCAAGCTCTGGGAAGCCGAAGAATTGAAAGACGGACTCCTGAGTCAAGAAAAGACCAGGAGAACCGACCATTAGGGAGAGGCTCCCGGCAACCGAGGTGGCTGGCCTCAAACCAGAAAACACAGATCCAAAGACAGTCCAAGTAAACAGTCCAAGAAATCAAGCCGAGAAAACCAGTCCTAGTAATCAGTCCAGTGACTCACTGTGATGGAAAAGCGAGACAGCTGGAAAAAAAACCTCACAGTTCAAACAGATCACAATTAAGGATCAAGGTTGAAATGGCACTCAGGAATGGAGAAACACTTTCACACGTCCGTCCACGCTGAGGACCGAGTCGAAAGCTGGAAGCTCTAGCAACAGAGGAGGGGTTTTCAGCTCTGACAGACTCGGTCCAATCAGCTGAAGGCAAGAGTTAACCCATTCCTGGATGCTATCTCAACCCACTATGGAGAATAGCTTCACTCCCTCTTGTTTGTGACGGCTCCTGAGATATTGGAACACTGCTATCATGTTTCCCCTAGTCCTTCTTTTCATTAAACTAGACATACCCAGTTCCTGCAACCGTTCTTCATATGTTTTAGCCTCCAGTCCCCTAATCATCTTTGTTGCTCTTCTCTGCACTCTTTCTAGAGTCTCAACATCTTTTTTACATCGTGGCGACCAAAACTGAATGCTGTATTCCAAGTGTGGCCTTACCAAGGCATTATAAAGTGGTATTAACACTTCACGTGATCTTGAGTCTATCCCTGTTTATGCAGCCTAGAACTGTGTTGGCTTTTTTGGCAGCTGCTGCATACTGCTGGCTCATATTTAAATGGGTGGCCACTATTTTATTATTTATTAAATTTGTATGCCGCCCAACTCCCAAGGGACTCTGGGCGGCTAGGACTCCAAGATCCCTCTCACAATTACTACTATTGAGCTAGGTACCACATATACTGTACCTGTGCATTTTGTTTTTCTTGCCTAAATGTAGAACCTTACTTTTTTCACCATTGAATTTCATTTTGTTAGATAGCGCCCAATGTTCAAGTCTGTCAAGATCCTTCTGTATCTTGAGCCTATCTTCTGGAGTGTTGGCTATTCCTGCCAGTTTGGTGTCATCTGCAAATTTGATGAGTTCCCCATCTATCCCCTCGTCCAAGTCATTGATGAAGATGTTGAAGAGTACTGGGCCTAAAACAGAGCCTTGGGATACTCCACTGCATACTTCCCTCCATGTAGATGCAGTTCCATTGAGGACTACACGTTGAGTGCGGTTGGTCAGCCAGTTATGTGATATAAATTGTGAAGTGTTTGTTGACTACAGGTAATTCTTGACTTACTACCACAATTGAGCCCATAATTTCGGTTGCTAAACAAGATAGTTGTTAAGTGAGTTTTTCCTCATTTTACAACCTTTGTTGCCACAATTATTAAGTGAACCACTGCAGTTATAAAGTTAGTAACATGGTTGTTAAGTAAATCTGGCTTCCCCATTGACTGTGTTTGTCAGAAGGTTTCAGGAGGTGATCACATGACTCCAGGACACTGCAACCATCATAAATATGAACCAGTTGCCAAGCATCTGAATTTCACATGGCCATGGGGATTGTGCATCAGTCATAAGTGTGAAAAACGGTCATAAGCCACTTTTTTCAGTGCCATTGTAACTTCAAACCGTCACTAAATGAAAGATTGTAAGTCAAGGACTACCTCTTTGTCGTACTATTGGAATATTTGAGATCTGATGCATAATGCAACATGCAGCCATTCAGGGAGTATTACCTAAAGACCCACTAACCCTAATTGCTATGAGACCTTTTTGTGTCAAGCTAGAAATGTGTTAAATTAATAAATCCACCAACTATCATAATTACATCTACAGCATGTGAAACGTCAATCAGAAAGGAAAAGAAAACAGAAAAATCAGAACTGCTCCTGTTTTTATCAATGCTTTAGTAAGAGGTTTTTGATTAGTGCTGATTCAGTTTTATTTCATTCCTTGACTGTGGTCCCCTTGCTAGTTGTAGCTGCCTAATCTACTATTGTCTTTTAGCAGGGTGTCTGATTTTTGGTTGTGACATACTGTGCTCTGCTTTATACAGGTGTTCTTTGTAGTTGCGCTAAGGAGTTGGATCCTGGACCAGATTAGCTTTTTTTCCTCTTTTCATTTCTGTCTTAGATTCTAGAATAAGATAAATGGAGAAAATCAATATTATATCTTCTATGCATTGTTTCCCTTTTCTAATCCTTTGTATTAAACAATGGCCCTTGACAGTGCACAAAATTTGCAAGGCTCCAGATGACCTCTGACCTCTCTTTGTATTTCGCTTAGATTGATTTTATTTTACCTCAAATGCATAATTCTATATTGCTAATATATCTGATGCAACTTTCCCCCCCCAAGAAGCCCTATTTTAGTTTCAGCTGGTATGAATTAATGCTCAACCAATATAAGAGTAGATGATGATGCCGTCTTTTATCTACAAATTGACATTATTGGATCTATTCATTGTATTAAAACAAATTACATGATTGTGATATAAACAGATGTGGTATGCTATATTGTCTTTTTTCTTTTCTATCAAATTACTACCTGAGGGTAGAATTTTTCTACAGAGTTATTGACATGTAGACATAAACTGTTTTTCTTTTCTTTAAAAAAGGATTGGAAGTCACCCAAAGTTTATATGCTTTATGATAGATAGATAGATAGATAGATAGATAGATAGATAGATAGATAGATAGATAGATAGATAGATAGATAGATAGATAGATAGATAGATAGATAGATAGATAGATAGATAGATAGAAACATCTTCACTTCTGAATTATCACTTAATGCAGGTTCTTTTTATTTAACATTATTTTTCACCCAATAAACCAAAATTTCTGTGCCTCTGCTTTGAAATACGTACTGAAAAAATAGAGAACTATTTTAATATCCTCATATGGATGGATAGTTTACTGAGGCAAGTGTTACATTTTGTTGTGTATCAATTCATTTACTTACAAATGTAGTCACAATTATGCACTATATTTCAGTCCATGAGAACAGCAGAAATGTATTTACAAAATGTAAAATGCTACTCTTTAATCTTGTTTAAATTTTCCCCTTTGTTACATAGTCTTTTATTCTTTGTATTTTTGTCAACCAATAGTCTATAGGATTTTTCATTTAAGGTGAAGTGTCAACTCCAGCAGAAAATAAGTGAAGAATTCTCTTTTGTAAGCTATAATTGAGGTTATGGTATGGAAGTTTGCCTTTGGCAGATTTCTATTACTGAGAAATTGAAACCATGATTTTGACTGCAGAGTAAGCAAAATAAATGAATTATTAGAGACATAGGGAGAATTAAAGTGCAGTAGGAAGTTATCTGAAGCGAAATTCAATATATTGACATTTTTAAAGACACAAGATTATTTCAAGCAATGTAACTGTGAATAACCTAGTTTTCTTTAATTATTATTTTTATTACCACATGAACAATCTCTGCTCAAAACATATTTTTCCTATTGTGTGAACTGTTAATTGAAAGTTAGCAAATTACCACAGAGTGTGACAAGCAGGGTAGCCCTGTGTAGAATGTAAATATTATATAATGTTTTCTTTGATAACAATTCATAATTAATCATAATGGGGTTGATTTCCAGTTACTAAAAGTGAACATCAATAAGAAATAAGTATAGTTTGTGAAATGTTAATTAGAAAGAGCAACACTCTAGCAGAATTTTAAAAAAATCTAAATATCTTTAAACAGCTCAAATAAGTGTTGTTTGAACATTCACAGTGATTCTAATCTTCACTATTGTTCCTAAATGCCATTATAATAAGAAATTGAGGGGATGATTGTGTTAGACTGTTGTAGCCGAGCAACAAAATTATTTTGTTATCTGAAAAATACAGATTTAGCCCTAGAATTTATGTGACTTATGGTCCCAATAAATTTAGTGGGGATTGTGTTAGAGAAGCAACCCTAGCTCTACGAAGCTGCTCCCCACAAGCTATGAAACTTGTGGGGAGCAGCTCTCGTATTTAACTGAAGATCATGTTTTTGAGAAAACAGATATTAGTCTCTTTTTCCATCCCCCCCCTTTCCCTCATTTAGTTTTGTGAGGTGTCACATGTTTTTTTGTTCATGAGCTGATAAAAGAACTCATTGAGATTAGATTTCAGTGGAATATATGAAAAACAGTAAAAAATTGTACTTACTATATATAGTTTTAATTCCTACAAGGTATCTTTTTAGAGTATTGCTACAATCATGCTTTTTTCCAGAAACAAAGATTTAAACAGAAAGCTAAAGTTAGTTAGTGACAAGATGGACTGAAGTGTTTTTCATTACTCAGTATTCTTAGCAAAATGCTTCAAGCAAATTGGATAATGGAATTAAATTGCATTAAAAGGGATACTGGCCTTAAAGCAATCATTCTGTTAAGTATTTCAGTGGATGAAAATTGCATTTGATATGCAAAAAAGTACAATAAATGAATAATTTTAATATGGAAGAGTGATGGATAGATGGAATAACAAACTTTTAGTGCTGAATAAATATATTGTATAGACATAATTGTCTGAAGCTAAAACAAAAATATATCTCATGTTTTCTCTTTCAAGAGTATGCCTTCAAAATATTTAAAAATATTTAAAAGACTGTAACACAGTTATTCTTTTCCTGGGTAATTATTGCTTTTCCTTAAGTACACATACCAAATGATTTGTTCCTGTGGCAATTTGGCAATTACATTTGAAATTAACTGTTGAGCAGCTGTGTTTTTGTCAAAGTGTTGAGAAAGGGTTAAGGGGGAAAGCTTTCCCAGGTGTGTTTTTGTTAATAGGTTTAAAAGCCAGGAATTGTCAAAAAGATCAGGGTTTCATTGAACACCTGGCTATATTGAGAAATGAAGAATGATTAATAGCTGCCTTATTTAGGGTTGCCATTTTTCTCTATGGACAAGGACAGAGAGATTTACAGTGCATTCAGAAAATATTCAGACCCCCTTTACTTTTGTCAATTTTGTTATGCTGCAGCCTGATTCTACAGTTGTTGAAATCCATTTTTTCCTCATTAATCTATACTCAGTACATAATGACAAAATGGAAACAGAATTCTAGAAATGTCTGTAAATTTATGAAAAAGAAATAACTGAAATATCACATTGGCATAAGTATTCAGACCAGTAGTGGGTTTCACTTACCTTCGCTACCGGTTCGGAACTGTGAACGCGCACACGCGCTTTGCGCGCGCGTGGCGCTTCTGTGCATGCCTCATCTGTGATGTCATCATCATCTGTGATGACATCCGGGCAGGTGGGCGGAACCTCCCACCACCGCCGCTACCAGTTCGCCCGAACCGGGGCGAACCGGTAGCAACCCACCACTGATTCAGACCCTTTGCAACAAAATGTGAAATTTAACTCAGATGTTTCCCAGTTCTCTTGATCGTTGCTGACATGTTTCTACACCTTGATTGGAGTCCACCTGTGGTAATTAAATTGATTGGACATGATTTGGAAAGGCACACTCCCCTCTATAGAAGGCCTCACAGCTGACAATGCATACAGTAGCAGAGTAAAAGCCATGAGGTCAAAGGAACTGCCAGCAGAGCTCAGAGACAGTATTATTGCAAGGCTCAGATCTGGGGAAGGCTACAATAAAATTTCTGCTGCACTGAAGGTTCCTAAGAGCAGGAAGAAGTTTGGCACAACCAGGACTCTTTCAAGAGCTGGTCACCTAGTCAAACTGAGCAATTGGGGGAGGAGGGCCACCAGGGCTCTTCCCATAATACTTCCCATATTGCCAATTTTATTAAAATGAAAAAAAAGGGGGGGAGTGAATAGAGGGCAGAACACTTTTTTGTAATTGTTCCAGAACTATGATACATGATGCTCCTGGAGAGATAGTAGTGCTTTCACTCTTGACAGTGAATATATTCATTAATTTACAAATGGGCCGTTGTTGCCTTTGACCAGTAGTTCGATAGGAATTGGACAACTCTTTACTGTGTTGGTTATTTTTACCAGTGGGGTGGGAGACATACCTTTGAGAAATTGTATGTGTGAGATACTGTATATCATGTACACACCAGCGACGGTAATTTGATTTGAGCAGTATTTAACCATAACAAATAATATGTTAGAAAGCCTGTTTAGTATAGTGGTTAAGGCATCAGGCTAGAAACTGGAAGTTCTAGCCCTGTCTTAGGGATAAAGCCAGCTGGATAACCTTGGGCCAGTAATGTTCTGTCAGCCCTAGGAAGGATACAATCACAAACCACTTCTAAGAATCCTTGCCAAGAGAACAACAGGGATTTTTCCAAGCAGTGTCTGATAATCAGACACAATTCAATGGAAGAAAAAGACGCTCCCTCTGTTTGTTATCTTAGACCTGATTTGAGGTTCACCAAGTGATTAATTTGTATTGTTTACAAATCCTTGCATGTGATGGCAAATTTTTGGCTTATTGTAGTTAGTTTGTGGTTTTAATCACCATGTGTAAAGGTGTTCCTATATCTCCTCAGGAATTAAATTGAACTTTGATTCAATACTTCCATGAGCTTGGCAATTTATTTACTCTTTTTTTCTCTCAATATTTTTTTAGTAAATTGCATGGGATTATATTTTAAATTGTCAAAAATAAATTTTAATTTTTAATTAAATAATAATTTGAAGTATTTTAATTATCCATAAGCTACTTATTTTATCAAATTTCTACACCACCCATTTCACTTCAATTATTCTGGGCAGTTTATAAATAATGTTATAAAATAATATTAAAAGCACAATTAAAAACAAACTTAAAAAACCAGGTTAAAATGTACAAGTTAAAAGTAAAAAAATCAAAGTTAAAAGTTAAAAAGGCTAAAAGGTGAAGGAGGCAGAGAGATCACCCTTAAGCCACCAGATATCCCCAGGATTGCATAACAGACCTCCATGCTAATTGGGGAGAGCCAGCTCTTAACCTTTTTCAGAAGGGCCAGAAGAGTGGGGGCTCACTTCATCTCTGGAGGTAACATATTCCTAAGGGCAGAGGCAACAGCAGAGAAGGCCCTCTTCCTAGATCCTGTCAGTTGAAATTCTTTAACTGACGTGATCTGCAGCATGCCCTCCATTCCTGACCAGGTGTGATATGGGTTGATGTAACTGGGACAGACAGTTCCTCAGGTAATGTGTTCCCATGCTATGAAGTGCTCTAAAAAGTGATAACCAACACTTTGAACTGGACTCGGAAGTAAATTGGCACCCAGTGAAGCTTGCATAACGGAGGTGTTACGTGTACAACCCTGGGGGGGGGGGAATGGGGCAGAACTGCTTGAGCTGCTACATTCTGCATAGTTGCAGCTTCCAGATACTCTTCAAGGGTAGACCCAGTCAGACTGTATCACAGTAGTTCATCTTGGAGATGACTAGGGTATGAGTGACTGAAAGGAGGGTTTCTTGATCCAGGAAGGGGTATTGCTGGTACACAAGAGGTTTAGCAAAGGCCCTCCTATCACAATCGTTACCTGCTCCTCAAGCAGAAGTCCAGGAAAACATCCAGATTATGCACCAGGTCTGTCTGGGGTAGTGCAATCCCATCCAAGACCAAAGATGATAAACCCTCAGGTGTACTGCTTCCCATAGCCACCCTGTCTTACCAGGGTTCAGTTGAAGCCTAGGGTTTCCCATCCATATCCCTATAGCCTCAAAGCATTGTGAGAAGACATCCACAGCAAAGTTTACTATCTAGATCAGGGCTGTCAAACTCCTGGCCCGTGGGCCGGATGCGTCACGTGCTGGCCACGCCCACGCCCACGCCCAGTTTAGCGAAGGGGGGAAAAGTCCCGATACAACATGTGACGCCACCATGACAATGTGAGTTTGACACCCCTGACCTAGATCCAACTCTATTGTTAAGAGCTATAGTTTATGAAGATTCAGGGAGTGGTTAACAGAAAATTAGAAAACTAATATTTGATCATTTCAGTTGCTAGCAATTTGATTTTTTTCCCCACTGAAAACCCACAATAGATATGCTTTGGTAAGAATAGAATAGAATAGAATAGAATAGAATAGAATAGAATAGAATAGAATAGAATAGAATAGAATAGAATAGAATAGAATAGAATAGAATAGAATAGAATAGAATAGAATAGAATAGAATAGAATAGAATAGAACACAACTGAGAACTGAACTGAATTGAATTGAATTGAATTGAATTGAATTCTTTATTGGCCAAGTGTGATTGGACACACAAGGAATTTGTCTTTGGTGCATATGCTCTCAGTGTACATAAAAAGACAAGATACATTTGTCAAGAATCATAAAGGTACAACACTTAGTGATTGTCATAGGGTAAAAATAAGCAATCAGGAAACAATCAATATTAATATAAATCGTAAGGATACAAGCAACACGTTACAGTACTGCAGTCATAAGTGGGCGGCGATGGGTGATAGGAACGATGAGCAGATTAAGAGTAATAGTAATGCAGACTTAGTGAATAGTTTGACAGTGGTGAGGGAATTATTTGTTTAGCAGAGTGATGGCGTTCAGGAAAAAACTGTTCTTGTGTCTAGTTGTCTTGGTGTGCAGTGCTCTATAGCGTCGTTTTGAGGGTAGGAGTTGAAACAATTTATGTCCAGGATGCGAGGGGTCAGTAAATATTTTCACGACCCTCTTTTTGACTCGTGCAGTGTACAGGTCCTCAATGGAAGGCAGGTTGGCAGTAATTGTTTTTTCTGCAGTTCTGATTATCCTCTGAAGTCTGTGTCTGTCTTGTTGGGTTGCAGAACCCAACTTAAGAAGATTGCTCTGGGATTGTTCTTTGAGATTGCCTCCTGAAATGCTAATTACATGACTAGTGGGTGGAACATTCATTTTAATGTTTTTAGAAATGACAGTTCCTGTTCTCCCATGCAAGTGGGCCTTTTTCTTAATGCTTGCTTGTGTTGATCATACTCTGCTTGTAAAAGATACATACCCATTTTACTTTTCATTTTCTCTTGCTGTAGTCAAAACACTATTTTTGATTGTCTTTCAACGCCGCTAAATTGTTTGACTTGGTTTTCAAAGCTCTCAAAGAATATATCGTACAGCATAAAGTAGTATCTCTAGAGCCCTCATTTTATAAAAGAGAGAGGGAGAACTGGAAGCTGTTGGGTGGATAGCCAGGCTTCTTCTCTGCCCATCCAATTGTGAAGCCCCTTTCAGGTGGCAATCAAGCCAGGGTGCTTTGTTTTATTTTGTTTTTAATCACTTAGTCTCTCTGTCCAATTACCAAACCAATTTCACACTCCTTGGCTTTTGCCTGCCAGGTTTATACACACCTGCTGGAATGGGCTGATCTTATAAGCAAGATTTTCTGGCTCTGTCTGAGCCAATATAAACCCCCCCAAATGAAATGTTCGGTATCTCACTGTCAATCCCTTAAGCTAGCTGAGCCATAGAAAACTAGTCCGATAAATCATAAGCATTATCATTTCAAAGGCTGGGTTTTCTCCAAAGAAATATGAATCAAGTCTATATTCGATATACCTGGGATTTGAGCAAAGGATGGGCTATACATGGCGTGATGATGAAATATTTGTCCTTGTAAAAATTAGAGTCCATTTGTCAGAAGAAAACAAAGAAACAATCCCACATCTTTGGGGAAGGAAGCAGGACTTTCTTTAAAAAAATGAATTCATGCTGATGTACTTTCTTTTTTTTTTTTAAATCAGCCTGAACTATTCAGATTTATCTATTTTTTTCCCCTTAACCAAATAACTTGATTGTTGTCTTACTGAAAGCTCATTCGGTTTTCTTTAAGAACATAATTCAGGTACAGTCATATAGTTTGCTTTGATTATGAAATTTTAAATGGATAGCAGAGGTGGACATGATTATATGTTTGTTAAACTTAACAGCTGCTTGTTTGATCATAATACATATTGTGGATGGGAAGCTGGAAAACTGAAGGGAGCTTTTCAGATCTTTCACTAGTAATTTCCATTGTATTGATGTCTTGACAGTATTACTGGGGCATGAGTATAGTTCATTTTTCAGGTGTTCAATATCCTTTCCCCTGATTTTCTGCAGCTGTAGCTGTAATCAACAGGTTTTTTTTAAAAAAGTTTCACTTTAAGCACCTTTAAGGGATTACGTTCCTATCCCAGGGGTCTTTTTAGAAAAGTTTTTTCACAGTGGAATCTCTTCCTACAATAAGGGGGTTCTCTGAAAGCTACCAAACAATTGAATCTCCAATTCCACATAATTGGTTTGGTTTAGAAATTTGATCTTGAAGCTCAAACAATTGACACACTCCTCATGAATGGTCACTCTTCTGTTAGGGTCATTCAACTGCAAGTATCCAGAACAGAAAAGGAGAAGAAATGATTATTTCTCTCCCCCACACTCATAAATGTTGCCCTGCCCTAGTGGCCTGGCAGCTGTCATTCCAAAGGCTAAATTCTCTTTAGGAACTGATAAAGAGAAATCCTATCACCTTCTTTCCTACAATAAACTTGTAGAACAAGAAAATGAAACTACAGCAACTTGCTATTCCTCAAGTATTTGTATTTATTTATTTGAGGGGCTCTATTTATTTTTTATTTTTTTATTTATTGATCTATATCTATCTATCTATCTATCTATCTATCTATCTATCTATCTATCTATCTATCTATCTATCTATCTATCAATCTATCATCTATTTATGGAATTTATATTGCCGCCTATTCGCACATGGTGACTTAAGGCGGCTTACAGAATATAAATATTTTCTGTTTCTTGGTTCTGGTTAGTTTTGTTGTTGATTATCAATTGTCTTTAATATTTCATTGTTTCTTTCACTGTATTTTATACTATGTTATTTTTTTGTAATCTTGCTGTGAAAGCAAAGTAGAAGGAAAATAGAAGAAAAAAAGTAATTATGAAAGGGAAAAAAGTAAGCTAGACAATGTAATTGATACTTTTTAGTTTTTTTTCTCTTTCCAAAGTAAAATCCTGATCTTTGACATAATTTAAATTGAATTAAAGACTAGTTTTCTCTCAAGGTAGTATATATTTAAAGCAAGTATCTTGTCTAAAACAATCAGGCCTAACTTCTTTTACAGTTTTGAATAAGTGCTGTGACTTAACTAAAATTAACAATACTGCTATACCACCCAGCTCATAAGACTACAAAATGATGCATAATATGATATAAAGTTTATGTATGTAACGAAGAGGAATTACAGTAGCTTTTATACTCTTCTTCCTCCTTTTGGGAGCAACCGAAAGGAATGATGGGAAATAGTTATTGCAGAACAGAGGATTTTATTTAGAGCAATACATATTTTGTGATGGATTACAGTGAAGCAACAGCTTCCCAGGAAGGATGCCTGCGATGGTCATGAGGATTGTTCATAATTCACTTTTTTCATTGCCGTTGCAACTTCAAACAGTCACTAAGAGAATGGTTGTAAGTGGAGGACTGCAGTTTCCTTGGTAATAACAAAGCTGATACGTTTTTACCAGCTTTCTTTCTACATTCCGTTTTCTGACTTTACAGTTTAACATACAGCCCAAAGACTTTATATTAGTCTTACATCATAGTAATAGCCCGATGATGCCATGCTTAGCCTTTCAGAGACCATCCAAGGTCATATAATGCCACTTTTTGCTTAGGCATGCATCCCTAAAGATCAGTTTGATCATGATGAGCATCATTAAATAACGGATAATCATCTTTGCATTATTAAACATACTTTTAATACTGTAAGTCATTCCAAACTATACACTTGACCGAGTAAGCAATTCATTGAATGAATTGTGAGACTGCAAATAGTATAATTTCTGGAAGGAAAAAAACCACACAAATTCCATGTGCTCAATTCTCCAAGGCTTCACAGAAAAGCACATGCCATTGAAGTTTTAAGTATGTGAATTACTTAGCCTACTTTATGAATTACAATGTTCCCTGAAAGCAGAAGATTTGCCATTTTACTTGCTGTGAATCACTTATGCAGAACTACATCAAAAGCCTGGTAAAAAGGACTTGAATTTTGATTAAAAAGAGAAGATAAAGGAATTGATTTCTGTCATCCCATTATTCCATAAGAAAGGGTCTAAAAACATTCCAGATTCTAATTAAAACTGTCTCTTCTCTAGTGGTAGGGAGGAGAATTATATAATTTTCTTTGAAAAAGTGTTGACACATCTAAGCAATTATTCACAGCCTTTTAGAAGACTAAAATACTATAGAAATTACTTTTTCCATCATAACCTGTTAGAATTGCATCATTATTGTTTTCTGAATAATTTTAAAGACCAATTATTCAAAGTTTTAGTTTTTTTATTGTTAAAGCAGTAGGCTATACTACAAATCTACTTTAAATTGACAGACCATAAATGGGAATTCTAAAGCATTTCTGTTGGGTCAGAGTTAGACCACTGATCCAGCATCCTGATCTTCATAGAATTTACTAGACACAGCTATATAGAAAATAACATCGCTATATTGAGGCTGTAAAAAGAATGAAGTGTTCGGATGTTGTGTTTTTATTTAGGAAATTGCAAACATAACTCCCCCCCCCCTGTTTACTAGAGATGTAGAGAAATCTTTAGTATATAATGTTTCAGAGAACTTAAATTATTTATACAATGTAATCCAGAAGTTCATATTGAGTAACAACTTGCAGCAGAAAGCTTTTAGGGAAATTGAAAGATCATTCCTTAAAATGAGCAGTCTTAAGAAAGACTATCCAGATTGAATCTACATTGTTCCCACTAATTAGTTTGGTATTTTCAGTTTGGTACTACTTTGCACAGCTTGTAGTACCGAGTTTCCCTGAAAATAAGACCGGGTCTTATATTTTTTTTGAACCCTGAAATAAGCGCTTGGCCTTATTGCCATGCACTCAAAAGCCCGATTGGGCTTATTATCAGGGGATGTCTTATTTTGGGGGAAACAGGGTGGATGAATGAATACTGCATTGAACTTAAAACTGTCATGTTCATAGACAAATAAGGCCCCCCTTCATAGTAACAGGATAATCAACCTCTAATGTTTGCTACTTTTTTGAGGAATAATGACAATGATTATGTAAAACAGTTTGCTGCATCAATTCTGCAGAGTCTGAAATACTATTCATCATATTAAAATCTTGATATGCAAGAAACATTAGACCATTCTGTACATAGTCCGTTCTCAATTAATAGTTAGTTGATCCAGCTATAAAGTTGAAAATATATAAATGTAGTCCTTGACTGACAACCAGAATTGAACCTGGTATTTTTATTATAAATTGTTGTGGTTGTTAAGTGAGGCACCCAGGTGACTGCTTCACTCAATGACCACGATCTCAGTTCTCCCTTTAGTGTAACAACCATGCATAGGTGTGTCAAGGGATTAGTGGGGCCATCTCCACCAGCACATGAAAACCTGCCATGGGATGGGAAGTCTCAAATGTTTAGGCCCACTGCTGCATACTCTCCCCTCCACCACTCCTGGGAGATCTGGGTCTTTTCCCTGGCTCATAGTGCCCAGAAGGACTTAGCTAGCTAGGCCCACTGACACATGGAAACCTGCCACAGGCTGGAAAGCCTCGACTAGCTAAACTCGCCAGCACATGGGACTCCTCCTCCTCTAGTATTGAGGAAGATCGGCTTTGGTAGCGAGGTTTTTTTCCAGCCTTGAGAACTTTTTTTGACCAGAAAGCTAGTGAAGGCAATCTTCCTCAAAGCTAGAGAGGTAATTTTTCTCAAGGTGAGCTAGGAGTAGGAAGTCAGTCAGTAAAGTTCTTGTTTCTGGCCACCCTTGAGAAAGATTGCCTCTCTAACCTTGAGGAAGATTCCCTTTGCTGGCTTTCTAGCTCAGCCTCACCACACTGGATGTGAGTGTGGTGGGCAGGGAAAAGAGCTAGGCCTCTCAGGAGGTGGGGGAGGGGGAAGAGGAGGCCTATTCGCTGGTGGTACTAACCAGCTGTGGCCTCTAAGTCCAAAGGGGGAGAGGTGCAGCACTTTTGGTCATAAGGGCATCATGCTGCCAAGCGCCCAAATTTTAATAACATGACCAGATGCAGCGATGGTTGGAACTTCAGACAGGGGCATAAGCACCATCATTATTTCAAAAGGTTGCTGAATGACCGTTCATAAGTTAAATACTACCTGTACCAACCTGCCCCCCTCCCCCCAAAAAAGGTAGTAAACTTTAATATATTTTATCGTTAATTGTTTACATCATTTTAATTTGTTTTTAAAAATTATTTACGTGATGTTTTTGGTTACTTTGTTTTATTTTGCTTTTTTCAACTTTGTCCTTCAGTGATGTGTGAGATGGGCATCTGTATAAATTTGCCAAAGAAGTAAGTAACAGGATCAAGTAACCAAAGTTTTCCTCCTTGAAAAGCCAAATAATGTATTACTTTGTATATATATATATATAATATATAATAT
>QLTV01000974.1:9937610-9960044 GCA_003457575.1 Thermophis baileyi
ATATAATATAAATATAATATATATATAATCCATTGAGAAAACTCCCATGAACCCATTCATTCTTAACTTTATTTTTCTTGTTTTTTCACACACCTTTCTTAAGCTCTCATTGTCACTGCAGTTGAAACTGGCTGGGTAAGATTTTCATAGAGGAAAGCTCAGAGGTGGGTTCCTGCCGGTTCGGACCAGCTCTATAGAACCGGTGGTGGGAATTTCCCCCCACTCGCTGAACTGGCAGCGATGGCCGGCTGGACACGTCCCCGAACTGGCTCTCTCGGCGGCGCCATAGGTGCCACCATCTTGTTTTTTGCTTCTGCGCACACGCAGAAGCTGTTTTTTGCTTCTGTCCATGCGCAGAAGCTTGGTTTTTAGCACTGCGCATGCACGCGTTCATGCAGCGCGCAAGGCGCACATGCCCACGCGGCGTGTGAGGAAGCAAACTGGCAGCGAGGTAAGTCAGAACCCACCCCTGGGAAAACTGCATAAAAAGAAAAGAGTTAACCATTTCCTAATCCCTATTCAGAATCATATAGAGATTTTTTCTTTTCTTTTCAAGCGGTTGATTGTGTGAGCATGTGTAAAATACAAAAATTATTACATAGAAAGAGAACAATCAAATTAACTGCATGTAGTTAATTAATTTTAAACCCTGAGTAAATTATATTGATTATCTCTTAGCTATGCCAACTTCTTTTATCATGGCCCTGTGTATATTGTGAAATGCAGTCCCTGTTGTGCCATTCCAGGAGCATTTGTGCCCTTACCTTGAAAAATGTTATATGTTCCTGCTGAATCTTCTAATATAATCTTCTAGGTGGCCTATAAATAAAAAGAAACAACACACATTAGGATGGTCATGGCCAACCAGAAGAATACCAACTATAAACTACCCCATTTCAAGGATATTTCTAAAAAAAAAGAATATGGGTTAGTTTGTAGCTACTCTAATTTGGCTGAAAGAATAATAGATTATTTAAACTAAATCTCCTTCTTGGAAGTGCTATTAAATAGGGCTACCAGAACTGGGCCAAAACTTTCAGATGATCAGTAGATGGCCACAAGGAGAGTTATTTGCATTTGCTATCTAAGTAGGTCACCAGGATAAGAGCCACAGTGGCGCAGTAGTTAGAATGCAGTACTGCAGGCTACTTCTGCTGACTGCCGGCGGCCTGCAGTTTGGCAGTTCGAATCTCACCAGGCTCAAGGTTTACTTAGACTTCCATCCTTCTGAGGTGGGTAAAATGAGGACCCAGATTGTTGGGGGCAATATGCTGACTCTGTGAAGCGCTTAGAGAAGGCTGTAAAGCATTGTGAAGCGATATATAAGTCTAAGTGCTATTGCTATTGCTAAAAGAAAGCAAAGGTAGTATCTATGGTAATATGCACCTTGGGTAGAATCCCAAAACAACTGGAGCACCACTTGAATACCACTGGCACTGACAAAATCACTGTGAATTGCAAAAGGCAGCTTTACTCAGAATAGCTTACATCCTGTGACAATACAGATAGACCTCAACTTACAACAGTTCATTTAGTGACCGTTCAAAGTTACAACAGGACTGGAAAAAGTGACTTACGACCATTTTTCACACTTATGACTGTTGCAGCATCTCCAGGGTCATGTGATCAAAATTCAGACAGCTGAGAACTGACTTACATTTGTGACAATTGCATTGTCTCAGAATCATGTGATCACCTTTTGTGACCTTCTGACAAGCAAACTCAATGGATAAATATGCTGACTCTGTAAACCGCTTAGAGAGGGCTGTAAAAGCACTGTGAAGCGGTATATAAGTCTAAGTGCTATTGCATTTTCTTCAGCCCAAATCTACTGTTGACACCTTCCTCCCGCCCTTCCTTTGTGATAAAAAAAGACAGGGAGGGAAACCCATACAAACAAGAAAAAAAGGGGGGGGGAAATACAATTGTTACCCCCATCCATTATGTCAAAAGCATCACATAATTACTTCCTAATTGTATCCATAGTAGTTTCTTTACTTTATTGCATTATAAAGAAAAAGGTACATTAAAATATTTGCTCAGCCGTAAGGTTGAAAGACTAAATTAAAATCCCCATCATCATGCTAAAGCATATCATATGATAACCATAATTTACTTAAAGAAAATCTAGGGATTTTTCTAAAATATTAATATCTTACATATCTGCTTAAAATAACTTAAGAATATTAAGTTAATATTAATAACCTAAGGAAGACCTCTAAATAATTCTATCACTATTGGAAAAAGATTCAGTTTACAGCCTTTGTCTTTTTCTATCAATTCAGTGGGAAATTATGCTGCCCCCATACAGCCCCAATTAAAGCATCCAAACCACTTTAATTGTAATTATTTTTCTAAATAATTAAAAATATATTTGTGTGCATGATTAAGGGAACAGAATAGAGTATCCTTTGCTGATATTAATTTAGTTGAATTAACTGTTTGCTATTGGTTAAGAAGATTTATTTATTTATTAATTTTTTATGCCATCCATCTCCCCTATAAGGTGATTCTGGGTGGGTATAATTATCTATAGGTTCTGTGATTCCAGTTGCATTTTGGGTCACCATAAATTATCTGAATAGCCTCTTTAAGCCTTCTTTCTTTTTCCTTACAAGATCAGAAGAGATTTGTTTATTGTTTATTTTTATTTAAAAGACTTATATTGCCTCTTAAAATATGGACAATGGAAAGGCTAGTTACCTGGAAGGATCCTTACTTATACTTTCAGCACCCCAGCGAAGTAAGCACCCCAACGAAGTAGTAATTCTATTTTGTAGAAGCACAACTGAAAAAACAGAGGGCCAACTACAGTCATTAGTTTAATCTAGAATACTGTATCCCTATCTGCTTACATGAGAGAATATACAGTAGTCTTTAAGGATAGAAACAGATACTCAAAATATAAAGATTTCTTGCAAGCAAAAGAGCAAATTATTAACTGGAGAATTGGACGAAGAAATGTATACAGATGAATGCCAGTCTAAGAAGTTATGACAGAGTACTGTATTAGAAGAGCTATGTTTAGTCTTCAAAACTGAGTTGATAAACAGTAGCAAAACATAATCAAACAGTGTCATATAACAACTTAAATGGAGTAATGTAATACTGAAATAAAATTATAGAGTTATCCCATAGATTCCTATGCTGCAAATGTACTGGAGCTGGTAGCTTTTTTATTTTTATTTTTTTTTACAAAATGATTGTTTAAAGGTTGAAAAGAAAGGCTAACATTTGCATTTAAATGAAGATTCTTTGTGTAGAAATGGTGATTGCTGACCTTTGCTCTTGCCTCAAGTATATAATTCCATGAGTTGCTAGGTTTTGTTGTGGCTGTCATTGAAAGTTTGGGGACTCAGACATCAAAGCAATCAGATAAAAACAATGTAAAATGAAAGAAATCAGCTAAATGCTTATCAATGGTTCCCAGACTGGATTCTTGATTAGGCTTCATTATCCATTTTGCAATCATTATTTCTTCTATATTTTAAGTCTTCTTTTTTCTTTAATAGATGGTCTTTATCAAAGAAAATTTGAGGGTCATGATAGCCTTAGCATCAGTTGACAATGAATGTTAATGAAAACTCTATGAATTTGTTAAAGAAGTATTAGGAATAATTGGCAATTTGCAAGTATAAGCTTTTCATTATACAGGTCAGAGCACATTTTAATTTTCTGTAGGAATCCCAAAGCCGATTTCAATTCCTACTGAGTTGAAGTCAATGGGAAAAGCTCAGTTTCATCCACCATGGGCTCCATTCCAGCTGTGACAATTTTCAGGTAATGATAGAAATGCTTTTCAGATGATAGTGCAGGATTGACTTAGGTTAATTCCAGATGGTCAATTTTATGGGTAGTGTGCATGGAATATAATTAGTTATCCATATGTGGGTGTCATCTTTTTCTCATCAATCAATGTTTTAATTTCCATTTTTCTCTTATGGGAGTAATCTAGGCCCCAAAACAGCAAACAAAAGAAAACAAAAGCAAACAACAACATCAAAACAACAACAACAACAACCACAACAACCCAGGTATATGAAATATGAATGTTCCATTACCTATGGCCTTTCTGCATAAATTATTACACTTACCACTGTGTTTAGTGAAGTGAACTAAGATAGGGTGAGAGAAAAGGGAATGTTAGCTTGATAGGAAAAATACAGAAATCTGACAACATCCCATTGTGATCAACCCTGTGTTGTTATCAGTGTTTAGTACCGTAATTTCTCTGACACAAAGTATTTAAAGCAAATCAACTATTGAGTGATATAGCAGTAGCACTTAGACTTATATATCTTTTCACATGCTTTACAGCCCTCTCTAAGTCAGCATATTGTCCCCAACAATCTGGGAGCATATTTTACCCACTTCATATATTGCAGTTTTGCAAGTGATGCAGAAGAACAGACATAAGGAGATAAAAGGCTTGTACCTAGATAGTCTTAATGTGCAAGATAAGATGAACAAAATGAAATAGGTCAAATCCTGATCCACAATTTTCAATGAAATTTTCAGTGTCTTCTTTATCATTATGTCAAATTCTAGGAGACAAGTTACATGTGCTGCATAACTTCCTTCAAGTCAGTAGGTTGCCCTTAGGGATGACCTAAGTGAACACTGTGCAATGTTTTCTTATGTTGTGTGAAAAGGATGCTATCTTGAATATTTTTTGTTCAAGACATAATAAAGTGGTCTTTGTCTGAATGAACTATGAATTTAGCCAAACCAATGAAAAAAGGAAATATTTAAATCTGGATGCATACAATTTAATATTGATTGACATGTGTCTAGAATCATTTCTTTTAGAACTTTGATCTAAAACCGCTTTTACCTATATTTGATAGTGTGGTAGAAATAGTTTGACCCATGTATTTATTGTGTTCCAAGGCAGGATAGAAAATAGTGTTCCAAACATAATGTTTTTCAAATGTTTCTCTTTTTTTCAACATTAGGAAGCAATTAAATCCACTAAGATAATTTTTGGTTTGTTCAAACCCAAAAAGAAGTATGATCAGATGAGCCAAATTTGGGGCATTTGTTTAACTGTGGATTGTAAAACATTATTGCAATTTGCCAGCTTGGCAGCTCAATCAGAGAGCTGCTGTTATTCTTTAGCATGGGACTTGCAATGCCTCAACCCCAGTATGGGTAAGAAACAGGAAGAAACTTTCCTGGATCTTGTCCTGGAACTCTACATCTTGCAAAAGCTGCTAAACAGCTAAAAATCAGTTTAACAGAGAAACATCTTGAAACTCTGAAGCCTTCAACTCCAGTAAATACTGCAATTGCTTCTACAAACCAGAATTGTTTGTCTCTTATACTGGAGTAACAGAGACTGCTACTTACAGTTTGAGAAGTTAAACTTCAAATAAACAAGTATTGCTTGAAGTTATTTTATGGTTCTAGTTAGAGCCTGACAATTTTCTGTAAGAAATTACAACTGTCTTATGAGAGTTGTGGTTGGTGGTTTTCCAACACTTTGTCTTTGTGTAAGTTCCTCATATTTTTATGTAAGGATGCATTTATACAAGAGGCAAACCATAGTGGAAGAAAATAATGTTTGAAGCGTTTCCGTTAGTTGGATTTTTGAATGCCTGCCCTTGAGAGGAAAGTCTGGTCATAATATCAAATGCTGCAGACCAAAAATGCTTAAATATGATGGTTGCCTTTCTTGTACCTCTTACTTGTGGTACGCAAATATATTTGCCTTGTGTATTTAGGATTGCAGTCTATTTGAGAAGCAGCAGATTTGCTAAAGGCAGCCTAAAATTTTGGGCTTTGACACATATATACATTGAATGTATAAGAAAGTATTGATGCAAGTACTACTGTACACTCACGGATGATATAAAGACTCAGATGGACCTTACAAATAGTCCTCAGGTTATGACCATTTCATTGTTCATTGACTGTTTGAAATTGTGATTGTGTTGCAAAGAAATGGGCAGTTCTCACACTTCCAACTGTGGCAGTGTCTCTGCAGTGACAAAATTGGGAATCTTAGTGACCAACCTGCACGTACAAGAGTTGCAGTGTCTAGTGGTCATGTTCTCCTGCTCTGCGTGAACTGCCTCTGTTTCAACTCCACCCACCTGCCTATCTCCCCACCCCACCCCCAATCTCTGCCCTTTTGGCCATCCTGCACAGCTTGGCTAAGATGAAGACCCCATTGTATTCCAGCACTGCTACCGACCCCCCAGCAGACCGCTTTCTCCAATCTCCTGGCATCATCACCTTCTTCCTCCTCTTCCTCCTCCTCAGTGTCACCTCCCCTTCCCTCCATTGGGTTCATTTATCTTGGCTGACCTCAAGCCCCACAGTGCAGTGGCTGTATGAGGCTGGGCCCAGAGATGATGATGATGGGTGGGTAGGCAGCAGAAACAAAGTACAGTAGTGTCTTCATCTTGGTCATGTTGTGCAAAGTGTCCAAAAATGCAGAAATTGGTGTTGGGGGAGATAGATGGATGAGGGGAATTGAAGTAGAGGAAGTTCACACAGAGCTGGAGAAACTAGTTGGCTCAGTGATCACTTGAAAACATCCCTTGCCTTGGAAGAACCAAGGCTCAGGACTGGGAGGGACCAAGCTGGGAATGTCTTGGATTAGTGTGAGAGCTGTTGGGAGATGTGAGATGTGATTGCCATTTGCAATTTTTCCAACTGGTTCAATGGGGAAGCCGGCAGGCGGTCGCAAGTCAGCCATACATTCCAACAATCTCAACCAGGACTTCCAGAATTGCCATCGCTAAGCAGCAGAGTCCTGATGATTCACTTAACGATTGCTTTGCTTAGTGATGGAAATTCTGGTCTCAGTTAGGGTTATAACCCAAGGACTATCTGTATTTGGCAGGAACAGAACGATATTTTGACTGCCGTAACGTAAGATATGGTTTCTGGTTTATGGCGTTCTATATTGATTTGCAATTAAAATAATAAAGAACTAGGAACACAGTTTGGGGCCAGAAAATTAAAGGAACAATCTTTTTGAATAAAAGAGCTACAAACCACTGGAAACTAATTGATTAGATAAATGTGCTGTTGCATTGCAAACAAATATTAGGCAAGCATGAGTGCTGAATCACTCCATTACAATGATGCATTCTCAGAAATAGCATTCTAGGATTTTTACCAAAGGGGTTTGTTTCTTATATTCAGTGGCTGCCATGAAAGAGAAGGATCCCTCTTCCTAGTTTGACTAAATGACAGAGTCATGACAGAGGCAAGGAGCATCTCAGCCAGGACTGGGCATGTGTGTGGCTGTTTTCTAGCTAATACTCTCTGCATAAATGCAGCCTGTGGATATCTGAGGAGCAGCTAGCAACATTAATATTGCAGTAGCATTCGTGCAAAGCTGATTCGGAGGAATTGAGAGTTGATCTTAATGCTTTACAGTGTTGATAAATAGTTGAATGGATAAAAAACCCGATTGGTTTTGGTCTGTCCAAAATAGTTGCTTACTTTATTGCCAGGGAATAGCATCCTGAATCAATAGCACTGCATGCCAAATGTGAGATTATTGAAAAATCTAAAGGTTTCAGAAAGAATGTTTATCAAGTTCAGGGTTTATTAATCACTTTCCCTGTCAAAGAAGCAGAGGTCATAGCTGGTCATGGGAGGCAGCAAGTAGGCTTATTTAGAATGTGGCATATATTGCATATAGAACAGCGGTTCTCAACCTGTGGGTCGCGACCCCTTTGGGGGTCGAACAACCATTTCACAGGGGTTGCCGCGCGCGTTAGCCCGCCATCTTGGTGCCACCGTCACTGCAGGGGTGAAAAGGTCCCGGTTCGGCCGTGCCTGCGGGTCGCCGGACAGCTGGCAGCCCGGACGCCGCCATTTGGGTTCTTCTACCCTCTGCGCATGCGCAGAATGCTTTGCGCATGCGCAGAGGGTAAAAGAACCCAAATAGTGGCATCCGGGTGGGTGGGCGGCGCCTCGCGCTACCTTGGTGACCGGCTCTACGGTGACCGACAGGTACGAGCGAACCAGGAGCATTTCATCCCTGCTCATTCCCCAGGTGTGCCTTGTGAAGATGTCACGGGGGGGTCGCGGCATTAGAAAGGTTGAGAACCACTGATATAGAAAATGGGGAGCAGAGGTTGCAAAACCTTGGGACATTGGTTTATACTGTATGTGATATATCATGTTGTTCTAGTGCTAATCTAGTGCTAATATGGAAATCCTGTGTGAGCAGTGTATCTGTGAATTGTAAATTAAGATACTGTCAAGATCAATATCTTAATGAACTTGTCATCAGTCTTAGTGGTGAACTGATGACCTACAGGCTGGATCCATCCCTATGCTTAATTTTATCAGGACCTTCAGACTGAAGAAGGTGGCAGTTTAGTATGGGTTAGTTTCCACCTACAAGACTTTGACTGGGTGGATTATGTCTGTTGACAGTGTAATCAAAACTGTCCTGTTTGCCCTTTAATATCAATGTGTATTAAAATACCATATGGAGAAATATCTTGCCATATCATTTTATACACACACAGACACACAAACGTATATGTTCATGTATATATATGAATGCATGTATGTGTACACACACATAGAGTTCTCATATATTTTGGTCTCAGAATACCTTTACATTCTTAAAACACTTGAGCACCCCAAACAGTATTGGTATCTTGGGTTATATCTGTCAGTATGTGTCAGGTGCAAAGGATCAGGACCACGCATTAAATTACAGTTCAAAAGATTTATTACTCACGCCCATACACAAGAAGGGGCACAATGGTTCAGCAGTTAAAGATGCTGAGCTTGTCAGATGAAATGCTGACAGCCTGGGTTTGAGTGCTGCGTGACTGGATGAGCTCCTGTTACTTGCCCCAGCTCTTGTCCTCTTAGCAGTTCAAAAGCATGCAAATGTAAGTAGATCAATGGGTAACACTTTGGTGGGAAGGTAATAGGATTCCATGTGCTTTGGTGTATAATCATGCTGGCCACATGATCAACAAAATGTCTTCAGACAACACACGCTCCCTTGGTTAAGAAATAGAGATGAGTACTACTCCCCCTAGAGTTGCAAATGACTGGACAGAGGAAACCTTTAGCTTTAGCTTTATAAACAAGAATCTAGTCAATTAAAGATCAGTACTAAATTGGCACCAAATAAGGGTCAATGGAATTCAAGAGGGGTTGAACTTGGACCGTTTGTGGGAACATAACGACTCTAAGCTGATGTCACCCTTAACTCCACCCCCAGCTTTGTCTCCTCTTCTCCTACAGTATGTACCAAGTTAAAAATTAAAACTGAGAACTGTTAAAATATTTTGTTAGTTTACACACACACACACACACACACCATTGAAATATCTATCTATCTATCTATCTATCTATCTATCTATCTATCTATCTATCTATCTATCTATCTATCTATCTATCTATCTATCTATCTATCATCTATCTATCTATCATCATAGTGGAATGCCACAAGTAAAATTAAAAGTTTCATATTTATTATTTTGCAATGTGAGTTAGCAAAGCGACATAGCACATACACAGTGAAATGTGAGATTGGGCTATGTTGAGTCTTTTAAAATGGCTGTAAATTGGAGTACATCACAGCACAACTATTTAGAGCTTTTTATTTTTAAGTTGCCAAAATTAAAACATTGTGGCCTCAGCTATGTTATTTTTATTTTTTATTATCTAATGTGTGAAGAATAGGAAGTGACATAGCTTTGTTGTACATTTCAACTTTCTGTTTTTTTATAGCAAGACTGACATTTAAATAGGATTGTCATTTGAAAAAAATGCCAGCGAGGTATGTACCACCGAATGCTGTTTTACTGAAATAGTTATGTTCAAATAAAAGTGAATCTTGCAAATAAATTCATTAATGCATGAATGAAAATGAAATGTAAAATTATTACAGATTTTAGAGAAAAAAGCTATTGAAAAGCTAAACATTATGCAATATTACACGTATTTTCCTCAGCCCTGTTTTTCTCTTATTACCAATGTAAAACACATTTAAGATAAAAAGAAATCAATTAAGGAAAGGTTTTCTTTAAAATATTACAAATTTATTTATTTTTGCTCTGAAAAAAAAACTCATTAAGTTAATGTTCCTGTCTGAGTTGATACTAAGGAATATATTTACATATATCAATGCTAAGGTTTGTATGTTGCACTAGAACAACTTTTTCATTACAGTAGAGAAGGCATATGCTAGTGAACTTCAATTACAACAAAGCAGGTAACTTGGCATGACAGAATTCTGTTGCAACTTATTGTTGTGATCTTCCTTGTTGTCATTAACCTTTTCCAGAACAAAAGAAGTCTGATAAAACATGTGAATATGAAATATGATTGCTTCTATTGCAAAATCATTGTGAGCAATATTTCAGTAACAACTTCTAGAAATCCCCAGAGAAAAGGGCTCAAACCTGAAGAAATTGAATTCTAGCAGAGATCCTTTTAAAATAAGACATCCCCTCAAATGCCTGCAAATCAAAGTAAGTTTTATGAAAAAGGAATGGAGCATTAGTACCAGTTCTTTGATTTCTAACATAAGGGGCTACAGCAAGATAAATAATCTTTTCAGGCAATTTCCAACCCTCTGTCATCTAATTAAACATAATCTGCTGAGTTTTTAACAAATCGCTGAGACACACAACCAGTAATCCTGACCAATGAGAAGATCCATTACCTTTGCTTTGAATACCCATCTGAATTTGAAAGCAATGATTGATTCAATAAATAAAAGGGACCATTCAACATGTACTTGCTTTCCCTTTCTTCCCTTAGAGGATTAATTATCTTAGTCAGATCATGACTCTGGAGGAAGTGAATGATGATTCACAACATTTAATGGGAACAGGATATTATGATCTTCATTTTTGTGCCTGAGTTTGGCAGGCAAGAACAACAGAATGGCCAGAAAACTCACCTGCTTGTTTGTATAATTCTTATTGTCTCTAGTAAACTTCATATGTAGATCAAATAGTTTTGCCAATACCTTTTAATATTCTGCCATATAGAAGTTTGTTTTCACCTACATACAAATTAGGCTGAAAAAATTTGAACGGGCAGCAATTCTTTCGTCCCATTGTATATTTGTCACTTTCCTTTTTATATAAAATTGTAGTAGGTCTTAGATGTTGCTGTTTGAGGATAGATATTCACATATAACACTGCATTTCATCTTAAATGCAAGTTTAAATTGTACTATCGTGTCAAAATATTGATAACTGTCCTTCCTATAAGAAGACATAAAGAGCAGTTTTCTGAAATGGATTTTAAAAAAACCAACTGAAGTGAGAGCCACAGTAGAAATAAAATGTTTTATCACTCTGGCAAAATCTAGAAGGTATCCATATTGTTGAAATTCTAGTTTATTATTATAATTCTCCTCTTTGAATTTTTTTAAATCATAACCTAATATAATACAGAATTTTTCTTTGGCAATTTAGTATCAGTGAACAAACATTTCTAAAGTTGGTAAAAGGAGTATACACTCATTGACTTTCTCAACAATTGATGCACACTTGGCAATATTTTCAGTTTGGATTGAGTGATTGATTAAATAAATTTACCTTAAAAATAGTAAGTTCTTAAATTCTAAATATCAGCACTTGCCTCCAATCCTAGTTTTCTTCAGATGAAGGTAAAGGTTTCCCTTTCCAGTCAAGTCTGAATCTAGGGCTCAGTGCTCATGTCCATTTCTTAGATGAGGAAGCCAGTGTTGTCTGAAGTAACTTCTGTGATCATGTGACCAGCATGACTATACCCCAAGGCGCACGGAACGCTGTTACCTTCCCACCAAAGTGGTGCTTATTTATTTACTTGTATTTGCATGCTTTCAAAGGGCTAGGTGGGCAGGAATTAGGGCAAGTAACGGGAACTCAGCCCGTTGTGCGGCGGTCAGGTCTCGAACCCAAGCTGTCAGCTTTCTAGCTGACAAGCTTAGCATTTTTAACTGCTGAGCCATCACACCCCTTTCTTCAGATTGTGATATCTAATTGTGCTCCTGCCCTTTCTCTGATTCAGTAATGTTTCTCAGAAGTGAGCTTTGATATACACTTCAGCACAACAAATACAGACTTTGGAGAGCAACAGAGTGGTCCCTGCTATTACATTTTTACTCTACACAAGAATAAAGGTTTATATAATACTGTAAATTGAACATAACTGCTTCCAGTCTATTTGGTTTCACAATTATTTTAGCTACTCTAATAGGTTGTTTTATATATTGAAGCTAGTTTAAAGATAAAATGACCTTGTTTTAGAGAAGTATTCATGTACTCATAGAAAAGTGACTGAGTGTGTAGTTCATTTCTTCAAAAACACCATTTTTAAATGTGGACACAATTTGGCTGCTGAATATCAGATGAGGGAATCCAGATTGTGTTTAAAAAATCCTTCTCATTATCTAGTCTGACCTTTATATGTGCTATTATAATCTTTCTCATTTGTTTACTCTGTGTGTGTGCACGCGTGCGCGCACGTGGACGTGTGCATGTTTGTGAATTGCATACCTTCAATTCAGTGTTGACACCTGCCAACTGCCTGGTCCCTGCAGTTTTCTTGGGAAGATTTCAGAAGTAGTTTTCTATTGCCTGCTTCCTACAACTGAGAGTAACTGGTCGAAGGTCACCCAACTGGCTTCATGCCAAAAGTGGGACTGGAATTCACCACCTGGGTTTCTAGCCTGAGGTATTAGCCAGTACCCCAAACTTTCTCGTTTGCTATTTACTTTGAGTTAATTTTCATGTAATACTTGCCTCCACAGATAAATTACGTGTGTGTGTGTGTGTGTGTGTGTGAGAGAGAGAGAGAGAGAGAGAGAACACACACATGCAAGAAGGGAAAAGGCAAGTATCTCAAAGCTGAGAACTCATCGAGGAGTCTTTAATGCAGTAGTCCTTGACTTACGACCATAATTGAACCCAACATTTCTGTTGCTAAGCGAGACAGTTACGTGAATTTTGCCCCATTTTATGACCTTTTTTGCTGCAATTGTTAAATAAATCCCTGCAGTTGTTAAGTTAGTAACATGGTTGTTAAGTGAATCTGACTTCTCCATTGATTTTGCTTGTCAGTTCGCAAGAGGTGATCACATGACCCTGGGACACTGCAACCATCATAAATATGAACCAATTGCCAAGCATCTGAATTTTGATCATGTGACCATGGGGATGCTGTAATGGTTGTAAGTGTGAAAAATGGTCCTAAATAACTCTTTTCAGTGCCATTGTAACTTTGAATGGTCACTAAACGAATGGTTGTAAGTCAAGGACTACTTATATAGACTACATCCCAGTCCTTCAAGTAATCCATCTCAAGTATCAATTCATTTCCATTATACCATTCATGAGACAGTTATTGTCAAAGCACATAATTTGGAGGATCTTATGATGATTAAATGTTTTTTTTTAGCTGAAGAATGTTTTTTTCATACCAGGAGGGTCTATTTTACATTTCAGCTAGTCTGCTACTCAGTCAGCAGTTCAGCCTGTTCCAGAACCTTCCATGATAAGTAGTTATTCTGAGACAGAAGCCAAATACGCTTCCCACTAAGTGACCCTATAGGACTTGTGCTTAAGTCATAATGATCTAGCTTCTAGAACACGGGTGTCAAACTCAATTTCATTGAGGGCTGCATCAGGGCTGTGGTTGACCTCGGGGGGCTGGGCGGGTGTGAGCGACTGGGTAGGCGTGGCCAGCTTGATGCCATTCACTGGCCGTGGTCAACTGGCTGGGCGTGGCCAACTGGGTGGACGTGGCCAGCTTGACGCCACTCCCCAAACTGCTGGCATGTTTCCTCTTCGCACTGGGTAGACCGGGCCGAAGCGATGCGGGCTGGATCTGACCACATCACGGGCCTTGTGTTTGACACCCTGTTCTAGAACATAGGTGACTGGATAAGGGTCTAGCAGTCTAGTAAAGTGAGTAATAGTGTTTACTTGGAAATATAAAATGGGCAATATCTTGGATTATTTAATATGCTCCTGATTTTTATCAACTAATATTAGGCTGTGGTTAGGTGGGCAGTTTATATTTAAACAAATGTGTTTAGTATTCCAAGTCATCATGAAAAGGATGTAGTAATTTGGTATTTTCTATATGGTATAGAAGAAGGGTAGTATAAAGGGCTCTTTCCTAGAATTATTTTCTTGCAAATAAGATATCATTTTTTTTCAATCAACTATTATGACACTATTTGGCTGTTGTAAAGATAAATGAATCAAGCACTTAGACATAGTACTGCAATAAAAAATGATTAGTGAAGTGTTCCATTAACTTTTGTTTTCATATTTTCCTTTTCACAGCATTTCCCCCACTCATCCCAAAGAAACTCTTTGTATTCCAAAACTTGTTAATTTGGGTTTGTCTCAGTTTAGAAACTTCCTCTTCAATGTGACCCCATCCCCATCCCACCCCAAACGATCTTTACACAATATCAGATACAATGCTTATGCATTAACAGGATACATTTAAATGAGGGCATCGTATTCCTGAAAAATAAATTGGTTTATCCAAGAACATCTGAAGATTAAATAAAGTATTATAATAAATCCAAAAGGTTGTGGGTATCATATTGCTAGCATGCTTTATTTCTTAGTCTTTCTGAGGCTTTAAACTAGATCCATTATTGATTTCCTTTACCTTGAAATGCTACCCACCGCAGTGGAATGAGCAAAGAGTGTATTCAATGTAATTGTCTATAGAAAATAAAAATTCTATCTATCCATCTACCATCTATTCATTGCAGGTAAAATTATGTAACATAGAAAACTATGCATGTTGCATTCATAGATGCTTATAATCTATGCTACTATAGACCAAGAATTTTTTTTTAATATTTTCTGAGAAACAGGAGGGAATGCAATATTTGAGAACATGCAGCTTTTATGTGAACTACATTTACAGTGATTTGTTCATCATAATATTCTCCTGTAGAAGTTCTTAAATCTAGAGACAGACAATTTGGTTTTGATGCTTTGAGTCGCCATCTGTTCTGAAGAGCCTCATCCATTTCTGAACTTAGATTCCTGAGGAGGGAAATGAATTTACAAAGTAATTATTTGGTTTCCAAATGTAATTATGCATTCATTTCACATTTATTTATACCACTGGTATATAGCCTGATGAACGTAAGTTTTAAATGGTTTTCCTTTAAGAAAGCTTTTTAATTCTCTTTTCAGGACTCATGTGTGCAGGTACTTAGTGAATTAATAGGGCGGGTTGGAGGTATACTTTGTTAATTATCATCAAAGGGGGGAATGAATAAGCTATTATATTGCTCTTGCAGAAGCTACAGGAATGAGAGTATATTGAAAACAATGTATAGTAGTTTTACATGCAATTATAAATGTATTGGGTTATTTTGAGTAAGAATTCATGCTGAGTTCAATTTTGCGTTTGAAAAAATGATTTCCCATACTTGCTAGTTAACGGTTCCTAAAAAGATAAATGAAAATATGCCTAATACATTTATACAAAATAAATACATTTTGTTCCATATTCAAGAGAGCTTAATCAGATTTTCACACTGTAAACCATAATGAATTTATGAACAACTCTGTCATACCTGTGGTGAAGACTATGTAAATGAAATCAATGAATATTTATTTATGTATTACTTGTGGGAATTTTGTAATGGACCCATAAGCCTATATCTGAATTCATTATTTGGAAGAAAAATTATGCAGGGGCTCATCATCCCAGGGGTGGAATTAAAGTAAAATGAACAAGTAATTGAAACTATCTTTGATCATGAGCCTTGATTCTCTTTTCCCCTTACTTTAAGGAAGAAAATATATTTTCATGTTTAGTTGAGCAGTATAATGCAGCACAGAGAAGCATAATGTTAAATTTTCATAATAATGTTTGTAATGCAAATGAGAAACGCTTCAGAACAGGTTGATTATCATTTTTTAAGGAACTTTTCCCTTTCCCTTTATTTATTTATGATTATTGTTTTACTCTTCTACATTGCAAATTCAGATGGGTTTCAAAATGCACAGAATTTGGCTTGGTTTCTTTAATTATTTTAAGGTGGATATAGAAGCATGGCACTGTGTAATTAATACAGTTTTCTATTCTGTAGATATAATCTTGGATTATTGAGCATCATCTATCTTTGATTGTCAATTTAACTCAGTTTAGGAACTAGCCTGTGTTCCAATCAAGTATCTTCAGTTCCCCCCTCCCCTATCCCACTTCAAATGACCACTGAGGAAGGAGGTGAATCACTGCAACACAATGATCCCACTGCTAACCCCCACAACCAGGCCAGATGGATACCATGGTTAATTATATCAAAAGCCATTGAGAGACAAAGAACTTAAGGCTGAATTCACTATTCATATCCTAGCTCTGCATAGGCCATCAACAAGTGAAATCAACACTCTGTCCATATTGTACCCTGGCCTGCAACCTGACTCAAATGGGTCCAGATAGTCCATTTCCACCAAGATCCTGTGTGGTTGTTGTCTGATCACCTTTTCTACAAACCTCAAACACAAAGGGAAACTGGATGATAACTGTCCTAGAGAGCAGAGGGGATGGCTTTGGGGGACAAAAGGAAGAGGTACTATCAAGGCAATGGTCAGATAAAAGAGGACTGAGTCTAGGGTAGGAATGTAACTTGAGTAAATCTCTCAGGCATGCTAGTGCCGACAAAGATAAAAGGACAAAAGGAGAAAGCTCATTCGGACTTTCAAGATCTGTTGCTATGACTTTATAATAAAAGTAGTAGTATCTACATGGCATTGGATTTCTAGTCTGATCTACCTTGAAGGGCTGACATGTCCAAAATGGAAGGGTGCAATGATGGCCTGTGCTGTATTACAGCAACAGAGACAGGTTTTGTGTGTGCGTGTGTGCACGCATAACAGTCTTACTAAAATATATATATATATATATGAAAAAGAGAACAGGAAACATTCCCTTAATTTCAGTTGGTTTCATAGCCCTGCCACCGAACTAAGTAAACATAGCTACCAGTACATAAGAGCATAATGACATTGTGAATTAAGTCTTTCTTGCTTTCATTCCAGACGTGCTCTTTTGCCATTGTTTTCAGTCTCCACTGGGAAGGAAATTTTTATTTTATTTTATTAAATTTATTATGGCTGCCCGTTCCAATAGATGAGTGTCTATTAGTGTCTGAAACAGAATTTCTCAGGATGCAAAATGACAACAAAGATAGTACTTCATTTGGCTCAGCTCTATAAAAACTTCTGAACAAATTTACTGTAAAAATAGGAGTAATAGTATTTACATCACAAATGGAACCCAATCTCAAGACTAAACAAATACACAGAAAAATAAAATCCATCTTTTATCACTGCAGTTCAGTAGATACAGAAATTATATTTGTTAAAGCATAAAGTACTTAAAAATGTGTTATTTCCCATGTGATTTTGCTTCTGCACAATATATAAATATTAATATAAAATAATAAACACTCTGCAGTTATAAGTATTATGCCCTTTAAAATGCTTTTCATTTGTATAGGTATTCATGCTTTCTGAAAATCAGTCACATTGGTGATGATATAATGGAAGTGTATAAAGCTGTCTAACCTCCTTTGTTCACTTATGACACTTAGCGTGATATGAATAATTGTGCTGGAAATGGAATAATATAAATCCACATCCCAAAACTATTTTATTACATGACTCTAGCCAAGGTTGAAAAAGCTGACAGGAATGGAGATTGGCATGGAATTGTGAGTGTTCCATGGTCTCTTATTAACGTACCTTCTTGAATAACAAAGTGTCTAATATACATTTGGTATGTATGAATTATGCTCTAGAGACAAGAATGTCCAAATATATCTATGAAAGTAATTTATATTTCTGAACAGCATTCACTTGTGCAGTTCTTGTATTCTTAAGTAGCTTTTGTGTTTGCAAATTATGTTTAAAGAAGAATGCACCTGGTTAGCATTAGTTCGGTACTTGAAATATTTGAATGGATATTTGCTTATGGATAGAGAACTGCTAATCATATAGTCATTCAGTCATACAGCTGTATAGATGGATTAACTGCCTCAAATGACAGTTTAGATTCCTTCTTATAGGTAGGTTTTCTAGGGGACAAGTAAGTACAATAATTTCATACAAAATGGACATAGAAAACAGAGGATGCAACAAATAGGATGCTGCAGAACAGCGTTGATATTAAGGGTGAACCAACCCCTCTAAGATATTTAAAAGCAGGCAAACATGTTGTTCTGACCCAGCTCCTCAAACACGACAAACCCTCTGATGTGATTCCTTTATTAGTTTATCTCGCAGGCTAACAAGTCCGGCCGTCAGGAAGATGAATAGTTGTCTGACACACCTATTCATCTCCGCCCCCTGCCTTTTATCCCCAGAGCTAGGGTGGGGCCTCGTTAGCAGCGGTGACTCTTCCTTCCCCAGGATCGGCCCACAGCTTTCCACTGCTCTCCCCTTCTCTGCCTTCTGCGCAGCCGCACATCAGGCACTGGACCCAACTGTTCCTCTTCTTCTTCATCAACCACCTCCAGACCTGGGGGCTGTTGACTCTCCATCTGAGGGCTGACGGATGGCCCAGGCTCCGCCTCTGTCTCTCTTTCTCTGCCAGCTCCATTCCCTCTTCCCCCTTGGAGCTCCCAGGTTGCTCTGATGCTGACCCTGACTCCCACGCCTCCTTCTCCTCCTCTGATTCGGCTGCTGGAGGGGCCGGTGGCCAACAGACCACAACACATGTTTTGTCTTCCAGGTGGCAGAAGATCTAGGTAATAGATATGGTTTATTGACTTCCCAGTTTAAATTAAAAAAAAAAGAAAAATTTTTTCAGGCAATATGGAAGGAAAAAATTAGCAGGTTTGTTCGTTGATATGTATTTTTTTTTCTTTTCCGATGATTTTCTGGTTTATCTTAATATTTTGGCTTTATTGTGGAAGCTATAATCACGGGAGGTTGTTATAATGAATGAAATATATCTGCCTGGAGATGCAATGGCTCAGCTGTTAAAGATACCGAGTTTGTCAGCTTGAAAGCTGCCAGCCTGGGTTCGAGACCTGAGCAGCAGGATGAGCTCTTACTACCAGTACTTGCCCCAGCTCCTGCCCACCTAGCAGTTCGAAAGCATGCAAATGCAAGTAGATAAATAGGTACCATTTCAGTGGAAGGTAACAGTGTTCCATGTACCTCGTTGTACAGTCATGCTGGCCTCATGACCATGGACATGTTTTTGGACAATGTTGGCTCCATTGGCTAAGAAATGAGCACTGTCCCCTACAGTCGGACAAGCGAAACCTTTACTTTTATATCTCTTCCTGGCTCTGGGCTTCGGTCACATATATCAGCTTCTCAATAGCGTCATAATCATCAGCTGAAGTAAATATGTCTGGAGAAAAAGACAGCCACCATTATCATGACCCTGATGATTTCATCAATGGTAGTTTCTAGAAAGGCAATGGAATTAAACTCCATAGTGGAGATATGAGTGGGAGGGCTCACAGGAGCAGCACTGAGACTCCAATCCTTCAGGAGATGCTAGATCACATGGTGATGCTATCCCACAGATACAGGAAGACATGCTTCTACATATATCCTCATTTCTGATCTCAGTTTGTTGTTACCATTTTTCTCATGGTACTGGAGTTGCAGCCAACATTGGAGATCCTAGTTCTTTGAGCTTGATTGAGTATATCCCAACCTGTGTGAGCCTTCAGAGGATAATGTAAGGAGAAGTTCATTTCACAAAACATGTGATAGCTTCAAAAGTGTCACAGGACTCTACAGTCAGAACATTTTTAAGAAGAAAAAAAATGCATTCTCCTTATTTATCACAATGGCATAAAATGCTGCGTTTTTGAGAGACTGTAGGGTCACTTGTGATGTAAATTCATTCCTTGAGAAGGGATGTGTGCAAGATACAAGGGTTTGGGGTTTTTTTTGTGATGAAATTGTTCCATTGCCTGCATGAGCTAAAGAAATTCTTAGGAACTTTCCCTTTTTGTTTTTCTATTCAAGAGCACATGGATTTATATTTCATATAGCAGACCTGCATTGACGCTTCATTGCCCCAAACTTGAATGTTAATTGTGACACTCCAACACAACTCTGTTTCTTGAGATATTAAACTAGGTAGCATTTTCTGTTCAGTTCTGAAATAAAGGCAAAAATACCAGTGTATGAGACAGTTGGAGAGAAATGGCTTAAAAGCAATGCAGATGTCTTCTCCAGCACCATAGTTCAAAGGCCTCAATTCTTTGGCACTCAGCCTTTCTTATGGTCCAACTTTCACAGCCATACATTGCAACTGGGAAAACCATAGCCTTGACTATACACACTTTTGTTGGCAGGGTGATATTCAGCGACTAAAAGTGGGGGAGGGGAAAGGTTTCAGATAACGAGAGCACAAATCCTTCCCCTTCATTTACATAATGATCACAGCTATATATATTCAGGTAATTTTTAATGCTTGGATTGGATAACTTGCAAACAACATTATTCTGGAATCTGATAAATAGTAGACTTTCATTATCAGCCTGAATTCTGACAAACTAATTATTTCACCTGTAGAATATTCCATTCCATTCCATTCCCAGGATAAGTATAAATCCAAATACCTCTAAACAGCAACCTCCCTGATAGTGTTTAATCATTTGCACTCTGGATTCTTGCACAGGAAGCAAACCCAGCAGAGTCTGGGCAGCTGCAGACATCATCTTACTTGACCCCGCGTGGGTGGGCCAGTGGAGCTGTCAGACAGCATTTCACCCTAGAGCTCTTCCATAGATCCTTTAAATAGACATATTAAAAGCAGCAGGAACAAATCCTGTGGCTCACCCAAGCCAGGATATTGAGCTAGGTTGATCCAGAAAAAAGAAGGTGCAACATATTGTTCCTGACATGTTTTTGTCAAGGGCTAAGAGGATAACATAGCCCCCGGAAAATTTGGCGACCTTATCTGGTCCGTAAGCTATTGTTAGTTTTCTAAGCGTATGTCTCAAGCTGTGCTGCTTCATTTGCCAAACAGCAGTTCTCTTTTCCATGCTTCATCATTAGTGTGACTTAAAAGCCAATACATCTCCTATTGAATTCAATAAACATTGTGCAAACTGCTTTTCAGCAGGTGGAGAATTAAGAAGGGACTGCCTATAGACAACATATAAATAATATCCAGTTCCTGAGTTATGATGATTTATCATGGTGACTATTGAAAGAGTATAGATTGTAAGTTCTTTAGAATCCTGTAAGCGGAAAAATAACACTTTTCAGGATATTCATTTGTTATTTCTTTTATTTATTCGCATCCTCCCTTTATTATTTTGATAAATAACTCAAGGTGGCTAACCTGCCTAATACTTGTTCCTCCTCCTATTTTCCCCCCAACAACAAACCTGAGAGGTGGGTTGGGCTGAGTAGAGAGTGACTCCTCCAAAGTCCCCAGCCAGCTTTCATGCCTAAGACAGGACTAGAACTCAGTCTCCTGTTTCTAGCTTAATGCCTTAATGCTTGATTGTTCAGAGAATGCTCCAATCTTTCCTGTATAAATCCATTCCATTACAGATGTACAAAACAGCAGTCAGACACTTGAGAGTTAAACGGCACAGCAGCTGTAGCAAACACATTTCAGATATTCTACAACTAATGAAAACATAATTATGCTTCCACATAAGGTACAGAAAGAAATCTGTGTGGATGTTGATCTTTGATCTATATCAATGAAAAGCAGGATTTCAGTCAATACAAAGGAGTGATGAATAGGCATAGCTAATTGGCAATAGCTCTAATTAAGGGGATGAGCTGGTAGAGGATTAGAAATTCTCTAAAAAGAATTCACTTCTGCTCAGATGGAACTTGCTTGCCCATTTTGTTTCCTTTTTTGATTTAAAGGCTTTGTATTAAGCTTTTTTTTTAAAATGTTTTTCTTGACAAGATTTGGTTAAGACTTGGAAAAACTCATATCTATACAATGTATTTTGAAGCAGTCAAGGTACTGAATCTGGGGGCAGAATATTTTTTTTAGGGAAAGCATGTTGGACATAAAAAAAAAGAATCATGGGATGTCCAGAGGTCACATAATTTGAGCAGGTAATAATAATTGAAAGGCAAAGAAGAATATAGTGGCATCAGTGTTTATGTATGTGAGTGTCCAAAATTGGATGATGGCAGATGGAGTGCTGCAATGCAGTCGCCATCCTTTCTATATGTGTCAATCTTGCTCACACATTCAAAAGAGGTGAAACATTGCAGTGTTTCATTTTGTTTTTGACACCCCCATTCAGGCTCTGCCTTTTTTGCACAAAAGGTTGATGAAAGTCATAAACCACATTTTTACACAGTTGGAGATTATATCTATCTAATCTATCTATCTATCTATCTATCTATCTATCTATTCTATCTATCTATTATCTATCTATCTATCTATCTATCTATCTATCTATCTATCTATCTATCTATCTATCTATCTATCTATCTATCTATCTATTTA
>QLTV01000974.1:9960821-10009726 GCA_003457575.1 Thermophis baileyi
ATCTGTCTGTCTGTCTGTCTGTCTGTCTGTCTGTCCCTCTCTCTCTCTCTCTCTCTCTCTCTATCTATCTATCTATCTATCTCTCTCTCTATCTATCTGCCAAAGCTTCTTCTGAACAAAAGTATAGCTGATGTTACTGGACAGAGCTAAAATATGAAGAACTAATAGTGACAATGTTTTATTTCAAAACAACCTCTAGTAGAAATTCCTCCAATTTCTTTTTAAATACTGTATTTAAATATTTTGTTTGATAGGATAACTCTACTGCTTGAACATTAATTCAAACTCCCAAGAGCTACAAAACATTGTTAGATATTAATTTTTAATATTCTTCTAGAGATTATTTTCCTTATGAGACACATGAGAATCTACACTTTAAAAAGGGACAGATTATTAATCATATACCCCCCCAAAAAAACCTTTCCCCCAACAATGCATACCTCTCAGTGAAAATGCTAAGCACTTTCTTTTACTATTATTTCTTTGCATAATATATTTTAAAATATTTTTAAGTCCTTCAGCCAAAGCTCTACATCTCCTTGCTCTGATATTAATGTAAGCAATGTTCCACTAATTCCTTTATCCTACTGGGTGTTTGAAAGAATGAAGTTGGGAGAGAAATAAGAGGAATCCCATAGTAAAAGAGTGTCAATAGGCCATGTTGCTTGTAGCCATAAAATGTCTCCCAGTTGTTTTAAAAGAGAAGGGTGGGGGTAATACAGAGGGGCTAAGTGCTCCTTTGGGATCCATTTTCTGATTAGATGGCTTGAAAGGTTTTGTAAATTTAAGGCCTTTATCATTTAAAGTTTTCTGCTTTTTCCAGTGGTATAATAAGTTGCTTTTGAAGGTCTGCATTATTGTGCACTACATGAGCTATTTGGAATATTACTTTGAGAATTGAAACAGCTCTAGGGTACTAAAGCTGATTATACCAGTTTACTTTGCTCAGCAAGATGAGGGAATCCACATGAAGTGTGTTGTGTTGTGTTGTATATGAATTAACTACACACTACTTTCAATCACAGCTTCAAGTTCTGTTTTGCTCATTTTTCTGGACAGGCTTCTCCAGTTAATTGCAACCCAAGCAAATCCTAAAATTAATTTCTAGGAAATCAGTTCAGGAATACATTCACAACTTGCATGACCATTTTTTCCCTAGAAGCATAGATTTCAGGTATTTTTGCAGATTGGTTGAAAATCATAAAATGTTGAGGGAGCATATCTTCAAGTCACTAAAAAAAAAAAGCAAAAAAGCTGCTGTTCTGTAGATTAACTGTTATTGAACATATACTGTATATTCCACTAGCTTTTATTGTGCTCTTTAAAATGTTTGTGTTAGCATGTAGTTTCCCTTCTAAACAAATGATAGAAATTGTACTGGACATATATACAGTGGCCATGTTTTCATGATTGAATGTTTTCCAAGCAAGAATGGGGGGAAAAAAGAGGTATGATCATAGTTACAGTCAAACTGAGAAAAATAGGAGTGCTGACAAAGCAGCATCACTTTTTAATCATGTCCTTGAATTAAACCATCTAAATAGTTCTCATTGGAAGACACCCAATGAATATATGGGAGGCACACCAATATCTTGATTTGATCCTTGTGAATGATACTATAGTGACTGAGACATGTTATTAGCCAGCAGCCCTAAGTGAGTGCCAGTAGCTTTCAGTCTAGATCAGAGGTGTCCAACCTTGGCAACTTTAAGACTTGGAGACCTCAGCTCCAGCATGCTGGCTGGGGAATTCTAGGAGTTGAAGTCCATGTCTTAAAGTTGCTAAAGTTGGACATCCCTGGTCTAAAGGAACTTATGGGAAGGGTTGAAATGTATGGGTAGCCCAATTATCCCATCAGAATTAAACCATCACCCTTTGGCAAGGAAATAACTAGAGGTGTATAGCAATAGCACTTAGACTTATATACCGCTTTACAGTGCTTTACAGCACTCTCTCAAAGTCTCCAGTGTTAACCAACTTTGTAAACTAGTGATTAGGAAGAGGCCTGTGCTTATGGAATGTATGGAAAAAACTTCAGCCAGCCACCCAGCGTAACTTTCAAGACCCAGAACCTCCTTGCAGACATTGAAAACACCACCCGGAAATCTCCAGCTGGAGTATTCAATTGGAGACATCCATTTAACACAGTGGTTCTCAACCTTCCTAATGCCGCGACCCTTTGGTGCGATGATGTTATCACATTGTGACCCTTTGGCGCGATAATGCGCTGTCTCGGTTCCTAAGACCATCGATGGTCTTAGGCGACCCCTGTGAAAGGGTTGTTCGACCCCCAAAGGGGTCGCGACCCACAGGTTGAGAACCGCTGATTTAACATGACTTCAAACACTACACATGGCACAACCTCTCAGTTACATTCCAGCTTTAGCATCCTTGCGTGAAATAATGATTCCTGGCTTGTAATTCCTGTTCCCATGGTGTACAAACATTTGGGACAACTCCCTGAAACCAAACTGTTTCTGTGATTCTGGCAAAAGTCTCTAGGGACAGACAAGCACCCTGGGTTTCTCCCCATGGCCCTTTCCACAAGACCCTTAGTTGCTTAAAGCTCTGCACATTCATTTCCAGAATCATTGCCTTTAATATACCATTTGGTGTAAGGTGCATCCTTTTATCAATATGCAGAGGGATACAGAAACCATTTTTAAAAAAACGCATGGAGTTGTCCAGAAATTCTTTAAAATTTGGCAAAGAAATTGACAAATATTTGATAGGTTTAAATTATTGTTTTCCTTATAGATTTTACTCCGGAATGGCGAAGATGACTGCAGAGGGGTTATTTTTTTTTTCACTAGAACATTCTTTAATGGGGCTATTTGAGAAAGAAAACTGCTTTTTCTACTTTTTGCTTTTCTCTTTTCTTTCAAAATGTACTTCCTTTGATCTGAAAAAAAAAATTGAGAGCTGGAATGTTTTCAGTTCTTTTACTCACTAGAAATGTTAAAGCCATTTCCTGTTATAACTGATCCCTACTTCAAGTGTTTCATTACTGATGCAATCTTGAAGTGAGCATTATAAAGTGAAGCATTATTTCCCCCTTATTTTTACTAAGAAGCAATGGAAGGGGGTAAGATTTTAGAAGTCCAATGTCAATGATAGTCTTCTAAAGATTGGGAATGGGGGTAAGGATGAAGTTGAGGCTTATTTCTATTTTGGAGTGCATTTCCAGATCCTAAAACTTATGGCCACAACATAAAATGGATAAAATCTTCATAAGCTTTAGGAATAATAGAATGAGGTTGTGTCTGAATCAAAAGGGCCTTTTTAAAGATCTCCCTTTATCTCTGAAGGCATTTTTTAATTAAGACAAAATGAACTTCCTAGCATATCCTCAAAAAAGGCAATTATATCTCTGTCCATATTATTTAGTACTTTTAGCTTTTAGGCAAACTTGATTTTGACAGTTAAAGAAAATCTTATTTCCTAGTAAATGAATTTTGCGAAGATGAAAAGAACGCTTTCTTACTGATGTATATAATATTTAGTAATTAAAACTAGTCTATCTTTGTCTTGAGAAGCCCAAATCGTGTATATTGTTGAGAATTCATCATCCTTGTACATGCTATCTTTTATGAAGTATTGATTTACTTTTTTTGTGCTTTAGAGATATATTTTATTATGTACTGGATATAGTTCACTTAAAATTGGGATCCCCCCCCAAAAAAATATCTGCACAAAATACAAGCGAGGAGGAAAATCTAAAGATCAAAAGACCTGTAATAAAATGATGTACTGTAGAGAAGGTTGAAAAAGAAATACCTTTGCTTCATATGTCAAGATGCAATTATAATTCAACACTTATAATTTAACGCTCAAATCCAGGGGTGGGATTCACATAATTTACCTACCAGTTCGGCCAGCAGCACCAAAAATGTGAGCGTGCGCGCATGACCTTCCACGCATGCGCTTGGCACAAAACCTGTGCATGCGCTTGGTGCAAAACCTTCTGTACATGCGCTTGGCACAAAACCTTCTATGCATGTGCTTGGCACAAAACCTTCTGTGCATGCGCTTGGCGCAAAACCTTCCGCACATGCACTTGGCACAAAACCTTCCACGCATGCGCTTGGCTTGCACGCGCAACTCAAAAACGTGGCAGCACTGAAAGACAGCTCTCGGTGTCAGCGCTGGTGAGCTGAGCTGTTGTTTAGCTCAGCTGAGGCGGGGCAATCTGCTGGAGGGGCAAACCAGAGGTGGTATTTGCCGGTTCTCCGAACTGGTCAAAATGACTGCTACCAGTTCGCCCGAATCAGACAGAACCGGCTGAATACCACCTCTACAAATGACATAATGATCCGAACTATGTTAAAGGCTACTATCCACACATCAACATTTTGCAACTCAATTACTTTTGCATACATGTGTTTAATAGTAAAAGTTGCTTTTACAAAAGCTGTAGACAAGACTGGACTTTAAAGTATTGCATAGAGGTTGAGAGGGATAGACTTCCCTCGACAATATGCTGTTGTTGAAAATCATTGTCCTCTGGACATACGTACTCAGAATGTCTAAATGTGATATTTTCCACACACCAAAAGGAGCCTGGTTGGTGCATGGGAAGAAACTCCATATCCACAGTTACATTATATTTGTTATAAGTACAGCTAAACAAGGCAAGACTCAGGGTTCCCCAGCTTATCCAAACTGCCTTCCTAAGTTATTTAGTGCTCATCTTTTTTTAGAAAATAAATGCACATGGCTGTGTAAAAGCTTAGGTCAGGAACTATTCCAGTTTAAGGCAGCATTTTGAAATGGATATACATGTGTGTTAGTGTGGACATTTATACATCACTGAAAAAAAATTGCTATGCCCAAAATGATTTGCATATGTTCATAAATTGATTTACCTTAGATGATTTTTTTTAAAAAAAATACAATTTTAATAGAAATATTTCTTATCTTAGCATAGTGGGGTGACGTGGTCAGGAAACCTTTATACCTTCCCAGCATGCTATCCAGTTTGTAACTGTTGGTGGTCACACTCAACCTCTGAGCTTTCTGTTCTTAAATTTCTTCACTTACACAGAGGATACCTTTGAAGAGATGCTATCTATAGCAGGACATGATTGTTAGCCAGTGCTAATGATATAAAATCTCAAAAGATAAAGCACAACCGGTTTACGGAAGAGAATCACAAAGAAATCTCAGCAAAAATGGAGCAAATGAAAGACAGTCACTCTCCTGCCTGTTATTTATAAATAGATCCAATCATGTTTTCTTCCTTCCTTTACAGACTTTAATTCTATTTCCCTGAAGAGATATGTTTGTGTATATGTTCAAATAGTAGTGATTATGATAGTTTGTACTAATTTAAGGAAAGATTGCTTAGATGTGTACACCTGGGATCCCTGCAGGTATTTTAGGGCAGTTTCTTTATAAAGGAATTGTAATCATTTAAAATATTGTTTAAAAGCCTTTATTTTAGCAAACCCAGCAAGATGAATGAGTTCTCCTCTCTTCCGCAAAATAACCAAGGGGATGTTTTGCTAATGAGAGTGCTGACAGCTTTCCTTGGAAATAAAATGCTGTTTTCTTTGACATACTTGGCTGTCACAGGGCTGAGAGTTTCAAATTGTTTCTTTAAATTAGATTTCCCAAGCAAATGCGTGCCAGAGCACCGCTAATTGCTGGATGGAATTAACAATTGACCAAGCTATTTTAAATGGCGTATATTATTTAGAATTCCACACAGATGAAGAGGCAGGAGAACAGTGTATAATACTAATTATCTTTTAAAAGCTATAAACTTTATGGACAAGTATATTGGTTAATCTTCCTATCAAGTCTCCCAACTGTTAATATTTTATGATTGTTTAATATAGTGTTATTGCGCTATGGAACACTTTTTTGCAAGAGAATGTTTCATAAATGTGTACAAGTAACAATGTAGAGGACTGAACTCAAGGTATGCTGATCTCAAAGGCTAACTAATAAACATTTAGAGGCCATTACTTGTTAATCTTATAAACATCTGGAAAGAAACAGTGTGTTTCAATGACTCTGGCTTTGTTGGAACCATATTAAACTTTCCTTCAATGGATATTGAATCTTCTACCCTGCCTACACTCAGAAAATCTCACTAATGCAATTTAGAGACTTTGCTTTAGACCAGGGGTTTCAAACTCAATTTCATTGAGGGCCGCATCAGGGTTGTGTTTGACCTTGGGGGGGGGCAGGGAGGCGGGGGGGCATGGCCAGAGGGTGTGGCCAGCTCGACATCACTCATGTCGGGGACGCCTATGGCTCTGCCTCTAGTGCTCTGCCAGAGAAAACGGGCTCCCGAGCTCCGTTTTCGGCAGCGACAGCTTCCTGCAACCCTCTGCCAGCGAAAACGGAGCTCGGGAGGGCCACATGCATGGGCTGGATCTGGCTCGTGGGCCTTGAGTTTGCCACTCCTGCTTTAGACAGTCCTTAGTTTCTCTAATTACAGCTGCACATTGAGTGTCTATGTATAAACGCATGTCTATGTACAATTTTGTAGCTTTAAAATTTCATTTAAAGCATCCTCTTGTAACATTTTACTTCACTTTATTCAATTTTTGAAAGTTCGTTTAGAAAAAGAATTATGCCCAATTTTAAAACCTCTGAAATCCATATATGATATGCATAAGAAACATGCATTTGATATGCATTTGATTCTTTTCATTGGGAAGTATTTGGAGACTATCATCCAAATGATTATCCTATGTCAGTTCTCTGCTAAAGTTTCTCCTAGGTTATTTCATAACCATTCACAATAATATCTATTGAGAATAACTAAGTGTTTGTCTAAAAAAAAATCATTCAAGGATATCTTTTAATTATTTTCAGTGATGATTCAGATTGTTCCTTAATGGTTTTCTAATCCCTCTTTTAGCCATAACTTTCTTACAAAATATAGTTTACTACACAGTAGATTTTCAGAGGGTTTTTTAAATTATTATTTTCTAATTGTTCTGTTCTGAATTATGAAATGCCCAACTACAATTGACTTTGGCTGATCTCAGTAGATTAAACAGGATTAGACCACATTGGTATTTGGATGAGATGCTGCCATAAAATCTCACAGTTGTAGATTAGACTGGGAGGGAAAAGACAATCTTGCGGTAACCTTATTATCTGTAGTGTTAAAGCTCTTCTCGTTATTGGGAATTCTGTTTGCGGATGGACAGAAAAGTCCAATTGCTTGAAGTGTTGTAACAACTGAGTGCTTTGATCACTCTTAAAGATCTTCCAGATGTCAATTAACTGGCCAGACATCGAAGGAAGAATGTTCACTTGGCTTCCCTCCTCCCCTTCCACTGCAAAATTCCCTTCTAATCCATGCAGTAGAGGAATTAATTTTGACTGACCTTAAGCAGTTTGAAATTAAAGGATGTGGCAGAAGGCCACAAACCTCAGGATGCCTAGGATTTGCTGTCCTGCACCACATGCTTCTTTGAAGGTTTCCAGACTGTGATTCCTTGATTTAAGAAAGAATCGCCTTCAAAGGCTGGTACCCAGACAGGAAAGGAAATCCGAGATTGGGTTCTCTGACCTTGAGGCCTGGTGATGATTGTGTGTGGGGTGGGAGACAGAATTCAACAAACTACAGTATGTTTATGTCTTTTATGCTATCATGCCAAAAAAAAAAAAAGTGTTTATGCAGGAGTATACCAGCTCCATTGAGTCTGCATTAAGTTTGGCAGGATTTTGTTTTTTGTTTGTTTGTTTGTTTGTTTGTTTGTTTGTTTTCAGTGAAAAAAGTTAATACAGATTGGAAGAGACTTTGGAGGTCTTTTATCCAGCTTCCTTATCCTGGGTCAAAAGTCTTCATACTATCCTAGACAAATGGATGTCCAACCTTTTTTTTTTTTTAAACTGCCAGTGATTGAGCACCCACAAGTCCAGGAAGGTGGTTAATAGCATCCAGGGCCTTATTCCTGGCCTTATCTCAGGTTTAGATATTATTACAATAAAGCATTTGTATGTTAGGCTTTATTTTCATGCATTGAATTAGGTTGCAATTTGTCCATCCATTATATTCTCCTAAACATGCATGGAATTCCCTCTGCCATTTTATGTGTTTTATGCCTGAGTAAAATGTGTAAAATAAGGAAAATGTGCAAAAGATGCATCAAATCCCATTTAGCTTCAGCATTCTATTTGACCAAAAATTTCTTCCTATATTGGTCTCTTAAATTGATGGTTTACTATAACTTTATATTGTTATTTAATAGTCAGAATGCTTTTATGTACACTTTGCATGGGAGGTGTAGGAAAATGGGATTCTTTGAGACTCTCTCTGGATTTCTTCATCGATAGACACTCTTCTATGGTAGGTTTAGCAATTTTGTCATAATACTCTTCTGAATGCATTTTAAGGAATTGACTTGATTAAGTGCCATCAAGTCAGTGTCAATTCTTAATGACCACATACATTTTCTCCATGATAATCTGTCCTTAACATGGTCCTACAGGTCTTCTAATGATGCACCCATCACGACTGATGGGTGCATCATGTAATGGAAGCCATCTAGATTGCTATTCAACATTTTCTTCTTCTCTTTCCTTCCATCTTTCCCAGCATTAGAGCCTTCTCCAAAGAGTTAGGTCTTTGCATAATGTGTCCAAAGTAGGATAGTTTGAACTGGTCCTTAATACTTCAAGTGTATGAGCTGTCCTGGATAGAACAGACAGGAAACAAACCAAATGAGCTAATTCTACTTTATTATAAGGCTACATTAAACAGAATCTTTCAAGTCTGAAAGTACAAATCTCCTGCCCTCTCTTTTTACGGCCTGATAAGTTAAGGAGGATCCTTTCTGAGTGTTTTGTCTGCCCATTATGCAGTTGTGGGATTCCCCTCCTGTTATCTGATCATTCCTATGCAGCTTCTCTTTCTCCTCCCGCTCCCTGGGCTCTCAAAGTCATTCTCACATACCATCACAAAGTGAGAACCCTGGGTTGATTTGTTTGATTATCTTTTTGCTTGTTTTCTTGGCTGTCCATGGTATTCTCAAGAATCTTCTCCAATCCCATAGTTCAAAAATGTCAATATTCTATCTATCCTGCTTCCTCAAAGTCCAACGTTTGTTTTCAAAGAATGTCACAGAGAATATTTTGAGGAGCCACTATAAAATAAGATGTATTTGTAATAAAGATAGGTAATTGCTAGTTTCTACATCCTAGAAATCACTAGTTAAAATTATTTTTAAAACTTAGAAGGAATTAATTAAAGAGTTCATTATGGTCTAGCAATTATGTATTGGCTTTCTTCCAGTTTTTAAGTAATCAAAGGCAGGAAATACAGAACCAGAGATTTTACATCATGAAATAAACATTTCCTGTCCAGGTTTTACATAAATAGGGAAGTCTTCGTCAGCTTTACAGGGCCTAAAAAGATACTAATCTCAGTCACACTTCTGTGCAGATGGCATTTTTAAGTGCAGATCTTTGCATTCAGCATTTTAGCTCTGAGTTAATTTCTACTATTACATATCATTCTTGATGATTCCAGATAGCTGACCCCCACCTGGTCACAGTTGTCTCATGATCCATCAGGAATATGGTAGAGAAATAAAGAGGAAATATAATGGCTATTCTACCCAAGAGAGACTTGCCTCATATTATCAATGGTTGCCCACTACGGAGTTAATAGAAATATTGTCATTGTAAAATTGGAGTCCTTGACTGATTGTATATCTAAGGATTTTCTAGATTCCATTAAAATTAATGTGTTTTGCAAGATGCAAGTAAGATATATGAAAAAAATGTCAGAGGAATCTTTTCTAGAGCTTCCTTTTTCTAAGTGAAATATCAGGAGTGAGTACAGATCTATATTAACTGTATTTTCTGCCTGACACTTTGGGACTTAGCACAGATCACATCAACATGAAAACTAGTCGTAGTAACTCATGTGTCCTCATAATAGCAAATGAACCCCAATGCTAAATTTGCTTTCTGCACTTACTGTATATATTTGGCTCTTGCTTTAGAAGAGGAAGAGGTCACATTGTACTCTGTATTACTGATAGCAGGCTTTATTTGGTGTTAGTGAGCATTCCCATCCTTAGCCAAACAAGAAGAGAGAAGTACGCTAAAAGCAGGTATTCCATCAGAGCAAAGTTCTCAAAATCCTTTCAAAGCAAGGAGGGAGCACATTGAAAACCAGAGGCCCAAATAGGTCTACATACACCTTCAAAAGGGGTTTATTGGATGGGTGTTAGAGAGAAAGTAGGTGCTTAAGTAGTCACCATTCCAAATTATTCTTTCTTCTGCTGATCACTAGCAGCAGTGTTTCTTCATCTTGAAATTGTTGTAGGGGAAAAAAGGGATAAACAATTATCCCTTTTTTCCCCTACAAATAAGCAGTGTTATTTTTAAGAGAAACAGAAGGAATTATACCATGGTCACTGACAAGATTCTTCATTTCCTAGAAAGCTTGCTCACTCCTGGCTTAGTTTAGAAGTCTGAATAATACTTAGCATTGTGAATAGTACAATACTTATACATTATTATATAGTATAATATATACTTTTATTGTGAATAGTACAATACAATATTACATTATTATATTTCTATATTGCATATTTATTTTTAAAGATGTTGAATTGGCAAAATAAATCCATTTCACATGACTTATAACTCATAACTATATCAGTACATTCAAACAGATCTTGTATTCCCTTAATTTTAAGTTTAGTTCTTGTGTGAAATATTTGTCCTTAACATTGGAAGTTTGTAATTCTATAAATTCTGAAAAAGTATCATTGGATTCTTTTACTATTTTAATTGTACCTTCTGATAATGGTAGATTTGCAATTTATCTTTAAAACATCTCATAATCCATTGACGATTTAGTAATAATGGTCACCTACATGGTTTGCCTGAGTGTCACGCTGTTCTGTAATGAGAACTCCTTGAGTTTTATGAAGCCTCCAATTAATCATCATAGCACCAATTAAAAAAGCCATTAGGAATGCTGTTGGTGTCCATTAATCCTGTGTATGTATGTGTATGTATGTGTGTGCGGGTATGCATGCATATGTGTATAAACATTCCTTTAACATGTCACACTAATTATAGAACACATAGTAAATCTATACTATGTTTATTAAAAATGAAATATCAATGGGAAGCACAAATAGGAACAATGAAAGAGTTCCCATGTTCATGTTTAATGGAACTGTATAAGGTAAAGGTAAAGGTACCCCTTGCACATACATGCTAGTCATTCTCGACTCTAGGGGACGGTGCTCATCTCCGTTTCTAAGCCAAAGAGTCAGCGCTGTCTGAAGACGATTCCGTGGTCATGTGGCTGGCATGACTAAATGCCGAAGGCGCACCGAACGCTGTTACCTTCCCACCAAGGTGGTCCCTATTTTTCTACTTGCATTTTTACATGCTTTCGAACTGCTAGGTTGGCAGAAGCTGGGACAAGTAACGGGAGCTCACTCCGTTACGCGGCGCTAGGGATTCGAACCGCCAAACTGCCGACCTTTCTGATCGTCAAGCTCAGCGTCTTAGCCACTGAGCCACCGCATCCCCATAAATGGAACTGTATACATGATCTTTATTTCTTGCCTTCATATGTTGCTTTAAATATCAAAATAAAACCTGTATGTGTGCAAATTCTTGTGCTTTGGCCCTTTTTGAGGCAGTCCGGGAACTTTGGAGAAAAAAAGCATTCTAATCATGCAAGATAGAATTCTATATATATATATAGTGTTGTGCAAGTGCTTTCTGTTCTGATCGTGGGATGACTGCATGGAAATTGGAAAGCATCTGTAAGGCTGTGAATTCAAAAAAGTTTTGAAAAGGTTTTAAAAGATTCATCAGTTAAAACTGTAGCAACTGTACATTTTACGTAAGGCAGCCTTCCCTGACCTGACACCTTCTCGATTTGTTTTATCAGCATTTCCAATTGGAATCTGTTACTTTCTCTCCTCTCCTCTTCTCACCTCCTCCAAAGTCTGAAGTCTACTTGCCTCTAGTGTTTCCCTGACATACCTTTTAGAGGCAAACGCTCAGAAAAATAAATTGTGGAAGATGGAAGATGTTTTTATTGTCTCCTTGAAAACACAGATAGTTAACAATCTGTATAAATGTATTCATTTTTGGATTGAACAACAACAACAACAAAACCCATAAGAGTTATTGTACTTTTAGAGATTTAAGTCTTTGTTTTATGATTAACTCAAATTATTAACAAGAAACCTTGACTTGATACATAATGAATGATGAGGTTAATTAAAGTATAGATTGGGGTCAGAAATAGGAAAATGATATAGTTCTGCTGGGTTTTCATTTTGTTAATATGTGTATCATTTCACGAGCCAGAGTTGAAATATTCTTTCAGAGCCCTGTAAGATGTGTGCAATGTATTTTTTCAGGCTATTCTTATCCTAGTGTGTCACTAGTACTATTTGTTTGCCTTATTATGGAAAATATTTTGGTTTTTTAATTATAAATATTAATCACAAGCAACCCTAAAACTTGCTCAACCTTGTACTTCTTTGGAAGAAGTTGAGATATCTACAACTGGTATATTGTTTTCTCTTTTTGTAATGCTCCCAAATTATTACAAACATAGAAGAAATTTCTCTAGCATTTATTTATCTTTATTTCCCTTAAATAGGTTCTCATTTTATTATTTGTATAAATGTAAATCCACTATTTTCATAACATGAGCATTATTTGTTCACAATGACAAGATAAGCATATCTTGTTTTTGAGTTCTGTTAGCAAGCATGGACATTAGCCACACTATGCTAAACAATATGCTAAACTAAATCATGTTTCCTGTGCCTAATCCCAAATTAAAGAAAGGTAAAGGTCCTCTCTACACCCCACCCCCACCCAAACACACATTTTGTGGAAAATATCTATAGTTGAAAGGTAAAAGAAAAAAAAAAGAATCCATAATTTTTTTAATCAAATGAATATGTTGAGAATGGAAGGATGTTCTATACTTCAAATTCAGTATTGGATTTACATTTCAAAAATACTGTGGTTGACTTTCTTAGTCAGCCTATAATTGGCAATGCATGTTGTTTTAGATTTTACGAAATCTTCACATTACAGTAGCTGCCCAGAGTCACCTTGTGATTGAGATGGATGGCAAAGAAATTTAACAAATAAAATAATAAAATAAAATAAAATTATAATCTATTGGTTGTTTATAAGATATGCCTTTGTGTCTGATAGCTCCATAAATATGAGTTGCAGTTATTATATATATTTTTTAACAAAGAGAACCATGTTCCTTTCATGGAATATATACCAAACTTGCAAAGCTTTGGGGAGTCATATATCAGTGGTGAGTGAGATTGTGGATGGGGAAAAAACCCCGTGCCACTCTATCCTCAGATCCAACCCAACTTTTAAAACAGGGGTGTCAAATTCGTGGCCCGGATGTGTCACACACTAGCCACGCCCACCCATTTTAGCGAAGGGGGGGGAGTTGTGATACATCACGTGACGAAAACATGACGCTGCGAGTTTGACACCCCTGTTCTACAACATCTTGTATTCATACAATTTATCAAAAGCAAGTTTTAGCACAAATACAAGATAACATTCTGGACTTTGAGGGGTGTATTTTAAGCCCCGTATTTGAATACTGATAGAAAGACTTTTGATCATGGCATGATTCTGAAGAAGGCTTAGGGCAGCGGTTCTCAACCTGTGGGTCGCGACCCCTTTGGGGTCGAACAACCCTTTCACAGGGGGCGCCTAAGCGCGTGCTAGCCCGCCATCTTGGTGACTGGCAACGCGTATGTGCGGGGAGGGGGCGGGGCGGGGGTCGCAGCGGCAGGGCGGGGGTTGCGACATTAGGAAGGTTGAGGACCACTGGCTTAGGGACTTCCAGGGATGTGTATCTAAGAGAGGACAATATGAGCTGTTGGGAGAGCTGAGCCTGTTGGAATGAACAGAATCTATCTGCTTTTGCAATGATTTCTGCTTAATAGTGAGTCTTGGCTTCAATTAGTGTACTTTCTCTGAATTATTTTATCTTTTGAGAGAGCAAGCATGTATGCTGAAGCCAGAGAAAGCTGACTTCCATTATATCCTCCGGTCTAATTTAGATGGTGTCTTATTGATTTTAGATGGATATAAAAGCACCTAACTTACACTAAGCTGAAATCCCTGACTCTCAAATTATCACCACTTTTCTCTATTGGTTCGATCATACTGCAATCACTGAATTACTTCAGCTGCAAAAACCACCCTAGCAGATATTTAGTTATAATTGGGGTCCATTAATTTTGGAGAGTCAACTTATATTGAGGGGGGGTAATATTGACAGCAGCCTTTAAAAGTGTTTGCTGACGAGGTGCATTTGTATGGTTTTTAATTAGCATCAACATCCACATTCTTTCCGGGAGGTGGGAGATAATGCACTTGGTAAACCCCTTCCTGCTGACAGATGGTCACTTATTACACATCATTAAAATTCTGACATCAATCAGTGTTTGTGCTTTTATAAGTATGTAATTAAATTCAAATGGTGTATGAAATGAAGAGGGGCTCTCTTGCACATGTGTGCACACACAGTTGACACACACACACTTGATTAGGCCAATGGGATGCTGCTAGAGCAATTCCTCATGAGGGGGTTGATCTGGATCTGGTATGTGGATCTGCCTTTACTCCTAGGCATGCAAAGGGGGCAGCCGCCTGGATCTGTGCCTGAAGCAAGGATCTCAAGATAGACTTGAGATGCTTAAGTGTTCAGAAACTCAGCTGGGGGAAAAATTGAAATGTATATCAGCATTTCAAATGGCTTTCTGTGGAGCTATATATTTGTGAAGGAGGAGAGGTTTCACAGCATATACTGTAGATTGCATCTGTGGAGATTATGGCTTCATTCCTTTCAATGGGGGGGATTCCTTGCAGAGGGCATAGCATTGTTTTGCAGCTATCATTCCTCGTCATATTGTGCCCTTGTTCATTTTTTTTAATCATTCTTTTAATTTGGGTGGTGGGGGGGGGGGGAAGAACAAAGATTATTTTTCCACATTATCACAAAAGTGGGTAGCCTTTCTAAATGCTAATTAATGCCAAATGCTAACCCAGTACCTGCTGTTTAAAAGGCTGGCAGCTTCTATTCATCATCTGAGTGACACCTGTTTCTAACCTGTTTTAACTCTAAGAAAAGAAAATAAACACCCTGCATGCAAATGAATGCTACACTGACATCTTGGTAGAATGGAACTTGAGATAGCAACCTGGGTGGAAAACTTTTCCTCCTCCCATGTGATTGGAGGCTTTGACGTTCATGTAAATGAGCTAAGCCTCCAGTCTGTCTTATTTCAATGTAATGCAGTCTATTTCTTCCACATTGCTCTTTCCTCTGCTCCCCAGTTTGGGTCCCAGGAGAAGAGACTGCATGATTGTGCTTCTGTTTTGCACCGACTGTGTTTAGCAGAATAAGCAAACCTTAAACTCTGGCTATTATTAACTGTATTTTATTGAAATAGGCATGGTAGGTGACAGCACCTAACCAACCTTGTCTGGATTCAAAAGCTAAGCAGGATTGAACCAGTTTATTAACACTTTTAGCTAGAAAGAGAAGTCTAAAAACACCCTAGTAGTTGCAAACCATTTCTGTATTATTGTTAAGAAAATAAAGAGTATGAAGATGCCCACCCTAGTCTAGAAGCAAATGTATGGAAAAACTTCAATTCTTCTCCTTGCAGCTGCCCTAGAGGTGGGCCTCTATGAGGCTCCCCCAGAACTCCTTCAGTTAGTGCTAAAGCATCATTTATTTGGTTTAGTGGTGAAAGTGCTGAGCTAGCAACCAGGAGACTCTGAGTTCTAATTCTACTTTAGGCATGAAAGCCAGCTAGCTGACCTCGGGCCAGTCACTCTCTCTCAGCTCAATCTATCTCTCACAGGTAGATTGTGGGGAAAATAGGAGGAAGGAGTATTAGGTATGTTTGCTGCCTTTATAAAAAAATAAAATAAAAGCAGGACATACATACATACATACAAATAAATGTAGTGTTATGACCTGACAAAACCATCATAGGGAGCTGTGGGATTCTTTTTTCAGGAACTCTGGAAGTTGTGATCAATAGGTAGAGGGCTGCTTAAACCTTTCCTTTCCAATTTCTTGTCAATTCAAAATTTAGAAAATACTATTCTATGGGAGAGGCTGGCTAAATCCTGTCCCTTTACTGGTCCCTTTCTTCAAATTCAGTCTACCATTGAAGATTTCTGTTGAAATACAGAAATTCTGTTATTCAGCTGCAAGCAATATAGTACAAATAATTAAGGACAGTAGCAAAAAATTATTTCATTTCTTTATTGCTTTTTTCCCTGGACTGTCATTTTGCTATTTAAGGTTCCTGTTCCTCCTCCTCCTCCTCCTCCTCATCACAGAAAATGAGAGCTTGTTTAACTTTTAGTAAATATTATAGCAGTCAGATTGCTTTATTCACCACATGGTAAGATCCATATGGAATTGAGTATACCAGTAGAGGAGAACATACTGTATAACTGTAAGATAGCCTTGGGTAACTCAACCATGTGTTAGAATGGTTTGAAGAGGCTGGTTTATAGTTGGCTTTTCATGAGTCTGAAGCTCCCTATTATAGCTTAGCCTTATGTCTGAAAAATGCCACCATGGTTTGTTCAACAAATCATGGCTTAATAACGTCGAACTTCGTGTTATGTTTAAATGCAACTAAAGTAGAACTCCATTAACTGCTAGATATTGTGGCCAAAACAACGTTATCTTTTAAATGCTATCCTGTGACATCAGCGAACGTTCATTTATCAAAGTAGACTCTTCTGGGCTGGAAAGAATCTCTTGTCTTTTGTAATTAAATAGGGGCTTAAAGGCATGTCAGTCACCTCTAACGTTCTACCGTTTAATCTGAGCAGTCAATAGCATCCATTCTAATGAAGATGTTCTCATTCAGTTTCAGGAGAGGATTATTTAAACTGTTTGAAGGGTTGAGCGCATGAGATACTAATTGTGGATTATGTTCATTCATGTGCACACAAGAAGCGATATTTAAGACTATGCTATAATCTCTTTCAAAATAAAACAAAAGACCATTTATTTTTCGTACTGCATTTTCACCTGACGCTGACAATAAAATAATGGGATCTAATGAAAGAACAATACTGTGATATTTTTATGCTACCATAGGAGCAATTTTATTGTAATATATGGGTTATATTAGTGGAAGACCTCTGGGAAATCAAATAAAAGAGAGAGGGAGGGAGGGAGAGATGTGTACATGTATGTATCAGGGGTGAAATCCAGCAGGTTCTGACAGGTTCTGGAGAACTGGTAGCGGAAACTTTGAGTAGTTTGGAGAACTGGCAAATACCACCTCTGGCTGGCCCCAGAGTGGGGTGGGAATGGAGATTTTGCTGTATCCTTCCCCTGCAATGCCCACCAAGCCACGCCCACAGAACCGGTAGGGAAAATTTTTGAATTTCACCCCTGGTATGTATGTACAGTATGCATAGTCTCTTTAGGGTCAGGAAATAGGGAAAAAAAGATACTGCCCAGAGTTGCTTTTGGTTAGATGGCAACTACATAAATGTGATAGATATAGATAGATAGATGATAGATAGATAGATAGATAGATAGATAGATAGATAGATAGATAGATAGATAGATAGATAGATAGATAGATAGATAGATAGGATAGGATAGGATAGGATAGGATAGGATAGGATCGGATCGGATCGGATCGGATAGGATAGGATAGGATAGGATAGGATAGGATAGGATAGGATAGGATAGGATAGGATAGGATAGGATAGGATAGGATAGGATAGGATCGGATCGGATCGGATCGGATAGGATAGGATAGGATAGGATAGGATAGGATAGGATAGGATAGATAGATACAATAGATGGATGGATGGATGGATGGATGGATGGATGGATGGATGGATGGATGGATGGATGGATGGATGATAATAAGAGGATTGTAGGATTAAAATAATGTGTGCAAAGGGTGCAAGGAAAGAAGCTAAGTTATATCAACTAAATTAGCTTTTAAAAAGATTTGTTTAAAAAGATTCCTGAATGATAAAATTCTAAAGGAAATAGACATGATGGTTCTCTTTTATGCACAGTACTGGAGGCATTATGCCTGTAATGCTAGCTCTAAAGCACAAGAGCAGTATCGTATTGTTATATTTTTGTGGTACGCTTTACACAGCTATTTGGTTGACCACTTTGGGAATAATACCCTTAATTATATAGCAATAGCAATGGCACTTAGACTTATATACCGCTTCACAGTGCTTTACAGCACTCTCTAAGCAGTTTACAGAGTCAGCCCCCAACAATCTGGATCCTCTAAACCAGAGGTGTCAAACTCAAGGCCCACGGGCCAGATCCAACCCAAGGAGTGCTTAGATCTGGCCCGCGAGGCCACCCTGGAAACAGTGAAGGACCGGCCTGCGGTGCCTCTGCCAGCGAAAACGGAGTTCGCACGTGACTCTCCCAACTCTGTTTTCGCTGGCAGAGGGTTGCAGGAGGCCATTGCAGCTGAAAATGGAGCTCATGAGCCCGTTTTTGCTGGCAGAACACTCGGGCCGCCACAGGCGCCCTCGACAGGAGTGATGTCAAGCTGGCCATGCCCCCCTGGCCACGCCCACCTGGCCCTTCAAGGTCAAACACAAACCTGATGCGGCCCTCAATGAAATCAAGTTTGACACCCCTGCTCTAAACTGTATAGATTTTTTGCCCACTCAAAATGGATCTTTACATATTTAGGTCTACCTGTTCAGGGGAACTTTCTGTATACCTAGCACAGAATCCAAAATGGGTAGATTAGACCATTCTGGAACATGGATGGTCTTCCCGGACCTCATAATTCTGAGTAGAGTCTTTGCATCTATCTCTGTAATTTTTGATACCTTCACAAAAATTATACACAGAGATATAGCCCTTTATGAAGTGATAGATCACAAAACATTTTGAGAAAAATACATTGATTCTACTATGTTCTGTATACTTTAGGGCATATAATTGTCTTAAAAAACCATTTTGGTTGTTTTTTGCCCTCAACCAACAGGTCCTACATTACATTACATTACATTACATTACATTACATTACATTACATTACATTACATTACATTACATTACATTACATTACATTAACAAAGCAATCGGGAAGAATAAGACAATACTATAGTTATTATTTTTAGGGACTTACAATATTTTCTATATATTAATACGATAATCACAATATCACTTATTTTGAAACAAAAGAAATAAATTCATGGCTAAAGGAGATCCCTTCCTTTGCATGAAACACCCACATTCTTGAGTACTTCTTCCTTCCTTCCTAAAAATACAACTTAAAAATATTCTCAGCGCGCTAAGGAAAAAAAGAGTGCTGATGTGTCATCTTCAAAACTAAGCTGCAGGATTAGATTTAATTTGTTTATCTTTGCAGGCTCTTAGAAAGGAATCAATGTGTTAAGTATGTTCAAGGAAAAACGGCTGTCACTTCTGTTTAAATGCATCTCTGAACAGGGTAAGAGTATGTGCAGTATTAGTATTTCATCAAGCATTTATTCCTTCATGTTCCTGCTGGCATACAAGTTGGAAGTTCTTACAGTTGGCAGCTTTTGTTCCTTGGCCTGGAACCCTGGCTAATCTTTAGAGACATTGTTTATGGCAAGGACTAACAAGACACCGTTTATGATGTGCCACCAAACTTTATAAAGCCACCCAGTGTCAACATTTTTGTGACAGGTTGAAAATTATTTTAAAGAGTATAATGTATTTCCAATGGTGTTCAAAAAATGTCCTCTATAAATCATCTTTTTTTTTTTTTGAGGTCTCAGCAAATTACTGGTGGTGCTTGAAAGTGTAATGGGCAGATAGAATAGCAATAGCAAAGGCACCTAGATTTATATACCGCTTCATAGTGCTTTACAGCCCTCTCTAAGCAGTTTACAGAGTTAGCATATTGCCCCTAACAATCTGGGTCCTCATTTTACCTACCTCGGAAGGATGGAAGGCTGAGTCAACCTTGAGCCGGTGAGATTCCAACTGCCCAACTGCAGGCAGCCAGCAGTCAACAGAAGTAGCCTGCAGTACTGCATTCTAACCACTGCGCCACCATGGCTCATGGTGATGATTTCAATATCATTGTTTACTGTACTTAGTTTTGAGTTTTGAGACTGAAGAGATTACTCAGAAAGTTAATTAGATGTGACAATAGTTAAAATAACTTAGCATGCCATCAATTTAATTGCCATTTTAAAAAAAATCAAACTTCTTTTGCCATTTTAGATATTTTTTTATTTATTTGGTTTGGAGATAATTATCACAAAGTGATTGCCTGTAAGAAAGACAGTGATATATGATAAAAGAGAGAAACTAGCTAAAGATAATGAGAATTAGGTTTGACACAAACCATTAAATGTATGCATGCATGAAAAAATAAATTCCTAATAGATTCTGAAGGTGGTTTAATAAAAATTATACAGCAGGAAACAGATGTAACCTCAGATAAGAAGATCAATGTAGCCAGTAGATGAACAGCAAATTCAACCAAAGTAATTGATTCAATTGTAATTAGTTAGAGAAGCAATATGAAATACTCTGAAAAAAATCATGGTCATGTAAAGTTAAAAAAAAATCATTTTCTTCCACTTAAAATGTGCTCGCCATAAATGAATATAGTTTGTATTATTGTATTTCATGATGTTTTTAAGTTGTGTTATTTCTGGCAAGTGAAGGCACACAATTTAAAAATTATTTGTAAAAGAAAAATGCAAACGATTTTAAGCAGCAATTGTTGGCATTCAAGGTTCATAACAAAACAATAATTGAATATTCATTTGAAGCAGCACTATCTTACAAAGCTGTTGCGGCTTTTTTTTGCTTTTTTTGTTCTACTTATTGCCATATTTTTGACAAATTATATGAATGTTTTCTTCCAAGTCTTATTATCATTTAATTTGAACACCAATATTTTTACAACACTGATATAAAAGTGCTGGCAAAATATTCAGGCTATTTGTAACAAAAGAAAAAAGAAAACTCCAAACAGTAAAGTGATTCTCATAAACGGGAAGAGTTTGATACCTTTAAAAATTCTGGTCTTGCAAATTTGCAGGAGGTGGACCAGTTTCAATGTCAAAGAGATACCATATTTACCCCAACAATAAATCCTGAATTTAAGATGATTCCGTGCCCCAGGGGGGATTAAACCGGAAAAAAAGGATGATGAACACCTACAAAAATTCTATATGCTTTCCATTTCCTTATATTATCAGTCAACTCCTCCTGAAATCAATTCTGGAAAATTTCTTTCCCCTTCTAAATATGTACAAATGTTGAACTTACGTTATGCGTACATTAAGCACATACTAAATGACATGTTCACTCCAGTGAAGTGATTTATTTTCTCTATTCTATCTACTACTTGTTTAAATTACCATCTCACTCATTTATGGATAACTTAATTTTTAAAAAGCTATGATAATGAATGATCGAGAAAAGGGACAAGGAAGCTCAGGAACCCTACACCTACCCTTTGCCAACATACTGCAAGGAGGGGTAATTGAATATAGATTAACATCTGGCAAAACCAGCCTTAAAATGAAAAATCCAACCAAACAGGCAGCTCTTTGGATTGAATATAGCTTGGATTGATTACAAGAAGGCATTTGACTTGCTGCCACATGATTGGATAATCAAGTGCCTAGAAATAACAGGAGTCAGTAGACACATCAGAAGCTTTCTGGAAAGATCAATGACACAATGAAACACACAATTACTTGTCAATGGTGATAGACTGGGAGAGGTTAATATCAAGAGAAGAATCTTTTAAGGAGAATCACTATCTCCACTACTGTTTGTCATTATGCTGATTCCTCTGTCAACAATACTGAACAAGTCATCAAACTCATCTGCCAGGCTCTTCCACCTCTTTTCCATGGGCAGTCTATATGGAAACACATAATCTGAAATAGAATTACTGCTCAAGACTCTATATATCTGTGTAAAATATATACAGATATTTTTATAGAGTTTGGACATATATTTCTCAAAGTTTGTGGTATGGGGTGGGTTAGCTTCAGAGCCTCTCCTGACCCATGACATGCACTCATTTGCCAATGTAGTATAATTCAGCTATATATGGCTGAAGTCCAGGTTCTTTACAGGCCATGATCATTCCTACACTATTAATGTAGGAAAGGTAGGCTCTTAATAAACAATCTAGTAAGTGTACATAGTTTGGGGAAGGAATTACAGTAGATTGGCACCATAAACTGACTAGCCATTGTATATATCTTCACTGATTGTACAGTGATAACATGAAATGCATTTCTATCACTTAATTTGAAAATTAAGAAATTATTATTAAAGAGAAAACATAATGAGCTTCCTTTCTGATAATTGGTGTTCATAAGATGTCCATTAAAGGTCACTGATGATTCTGCTGTGGCATATAGGTCATTAAGTAAGTGTAACGTGAAAGGATTTCCTTAGCCCATGATAAATATATCAGTACTGCTCTGCACTACAATGTTCCCTTTTAAAATCTCCATTTAATTGGGCAGTAGCTTCTGGGATCTTATGAAGATGAGATAAAGCTGCTGACACATTAGCTGTCTCTTGACCCCTCTAAATGAAGATGTTATTAGTCTGTGAACTGATACAAATAGTGTTGGTTCAAATCAAATCAATCTTTTATTGTTGCAATCCAAGACCAGTATACATATAAAAATAGACTAATGTAAAACTGCAGCAGGACCAGTACAGAGTGTGTTGGAGACATAAGCACTAAAAGTGAATACTGTAAAGCTATACAAAACAGAAGAGAGTCTAAAATTGCTAAAAACAATTGAGCACATAGAACTTTGAGCACAAAATAGCTGAAATTAGCCCTACATCTTGGGCAAAGAGTAACTAATAAACACGAAGAGCTCGCTGATTGGAAAATAGAGATTAACATTTAAAATTAAAAGTTGGGGAATAAAAACAATTGTTTCAGATTACAACAATTAAAATGTTTATGAGACTGAACATAGAAACACCTAACACCAGCAGGGTAGTTAAGAATCCATACCTGCAGGGGTGCAATTCAGCAGGTTCTGACAGGTTCTGGAGAACTGGTAGCGGAAATTTTGAGTAGTTCGGAGAACCGGCAAATACTACTTCTGGCTGGCCCCAGAGTGGAGATTTTGCAATATCCTTCCCCCAGGAGTGGGGAGGGGATGGGGATTTTGCAGTATCCTTCCCATGCCACGCCCAGCAAGCCACGCCCACAGAACCGGTAGGGGAAAATTTTGAATTTCACCCCTGCATACCTGTATACATAATGTCATTCCAGGTTCTGAATAATATGTAGGGCTGTGAAGCCTAGACATTAATCTCAGTTTTCTGGTAATTTATATCTAGCTGGTTGATCCTACAGTAATAACCAAAGATAATTCATGTTCTTTTGAGTCTTATTGATGTCCTTGAGAGGAAAATGGAATTGTCTACATATAGTGGGATTGAGTTGCATCTATCAGGCAATTTGGAAGAGTGAAAATCTGGGTTCGGCAGATGGCTAACCATGCTATTAATGTAGTAGTTAAACAGAAGGGGAGCAAGTATACATCCCTGTTTGACCCTGTTCTGAGCTGAAACAGCTTTTGAAAGAAAGCCTCTGGGATTGCACCTGACCTTGAGAGATGTGTCTACATAAAGAGAGTGGATCAGGAAGAGAAGCCGTAGATTGACTGGAGAGGCTTCCACAATCTTTCAAGGCATAATTTGAAATAAGGAATTGAAAGCAGCTTTAAGATCCAGAAATGCTACACAAATGGCCCACACAGGATATAAGGGTCACCAGAAGTTGATTTAAAACAGCCAAATAGGACTGAAGCAGTTGTGTCCTCTGAGAAGTTTAGCACAACTACTTCCAGGGTATGCCCACACATTTCTGTATGTGTGTTTATGCAAATCCTCTTTGCTTTGGGAGTAGTCCAAGAAGAAGTGAAGTCTGGGTATGCACACATGTGCAGAAGCAATCTTGAAAAGCACTTGAAGCAACAACTCTGAGATTTTTTTCCTCCCACCTTCATTATTTTTATAAATAACTCAAGGTGGCAAACATACCTAATATTCCTCCTATTTTTCTCACAACTACAACCCTGTTTCTCATGACTACAACTTTTGAGCTGAAAGAGGGTGACTGGCCCACAGTCACCCAGCCAGCTTTCATGCCCAAGGCAGAACTAGAACTTATAGTCTCCTGGTTTCTAGCCTGGTGCCTTAATCAGGGTATGTGGCTACTTTGCACTTTAAGGTGGGCTAAATCACAAAGCGACTTTCAAATGTTTTGCACAGCTCAAATGTCCATATTTTTATAAGTCTTAAGAAGCAACCAAGGGGGTGGGAGGGTGGGATGAGAATTATGGGAATCCAAAGAGACAGTTTCTACCTTTGTTCACTCCAGAATGAAACTTGTCCTTTTGCCACAATGTTCTGCACTCAAAACCTTCCACTGAACCCTAATGTCAAATGCAATTTCAGGATTGGGGAAGGAATTACTGGTTTTCCTGGCTGAGCAGGGATTTTGACTGAATGGCTTCCTTCTTCCAGTCATTCAATTCTGTGACTGCATCCCCAAAGAGCCATGTGAAATTTCTTCTCCATGCTTACTACAATCCCAGTAACTGCCTTCCCTGCCCTGCAAAGTTATTATCTACAAAGAAATAGCCGGGATTAAAAATCTATCATCATCATCATCATCAACAGCAGCAATAATGATGTCATATTCATTTAGCCTCACAAACCAGGAAGGATAATTTGCTAAGTGTACAAAGCACTCCATTTTTGAAGAAACAAAGGAAATCAAAAGCAGTTAAGATATATTTAGGGCTGGTTGTTTTTTTTTTTTTCAAAGATGCAAATAAGAAGTGCAACATATAGCGTCATTCTTGATCATGTTCTTCTTTATACTCTTGTTATTTAAAAATAAACAATAAGTAGCTTTCAATTATGTATTTAGGCTATGTCTCTGGAAAAAATGGATTGGGGGAATTTCACATAAAAGAATTATATCCTCAAAATCCTTCTGAGAAGTTTAAGATTTGTTCCATTTATATAGGATCGTCTTACAGGAGAACACAATGGTATTTTATTTTTATTTAATTTTAAAAAATTTCCTTACCCAGTGCTCACTTGGGAACAAATTAATTATGGCTGAGCCGATCACACTATCGGTTGTTCTGCAGTCATTTCTTCTGCAGCCCTGGGAATTTTTATGCACGCAGCATCAACTATAAACAGTCTCACTACCCACTTGGTCCTGACCTCACTTTGTGCTGAGAGTTTCAGACAGCAGAATAGAAGAGAAAGAACAGGAGGAAATCACAAAATACAAAGACCTGCAAATAGAAATAGAACTACTGTGGCAAAAGAAAGTAAAGGTAATACCAATAGTAATAGGCGCCTTGGATGCAGTTCTCAAACATATGGAACATTACTTGAACACCACCGGCATTGACAAAATTACTGTCAGTCAATTGCCAAAGACAGCTGTATTTGGAACAGCTTACATCCTATGGCAATACATTTAAGACCATCAAACAACAACATTTGCCTATCCCAGATCCTTGGGAAGGACTGGATAGGTGGATAAAAATGGCAAATCCAGTCTAAATATCTGGCTGACTATGCAATGAATCATAATAATAATATTGCATTCTGCACAAGCAGCTGCAATATTATTTAGATTTGTTTGTTAGATTTTTCAACTATGTAGTATGTTTGATTCTGTGCGTAAATTAAGCATAATCATAAAACAATACATAACAAGGCAAAGCAAAGCTAAGCAAACAAGCAAATTGGCAATAGAAGATACTACTAAATATAGCACCTCACCATCTAGACATGGACTCACCTCACCATCTAGAGATACCATCTCACTATCTTCCATTTGGACTCTGGCCCAATACTTAAGGCATTAAGAACCTTATGAAAGGCCAATAGGGACAGGGCCATCTGAATCTTAAGAGAAAAGCTGTTCCATAACAGAGACTCTAGCAATGATGGAATTACTTCAGATATGACACTGTTTTTTTCTACTGTGCAAAACCTTGTATATCTAGAGCTGTTTGTCAACATAGTTTTAGTATCATTTATAAACTGTCTGTGATTCTGATGTGATTCATTATGAGTATGAGTGTGCACTTAGTGCACTTAAACAATGGATTAAAGATCTGGAAAACCAACAAAATCGGGCTGCTCTTCCCAAGAATGTTTATTTGAGCAGTCAAACTCCCCCTTTTAAAGCAGCAAGATATTTATATCAAATAACTGTCCCCAAAATCCAAAGGGCATTAACCTTGGCATGCTGCAACACACTTCCTACAACAGTTTTGGAGGGCCGATACAAAAAAAATACCATATGAGCTGAAACTGCGTCCCTGTGGCAAGGGGCAATTGAAACTAGAGCTCACGTCCTGCTACACTGTACCTTCTATAAGGACCCATGGATTCAATTTATAACACCTTACTTAATAAAATATCTTAGAAATATTGATCTTTTTTATGTGCAACCACTGTTATCAGATCAGCACAAAGTAGTTTCTCTGAGCGTGGCCAAATTCTGCTATGCTGTATGTAAAATTAGGCAAACTTTAACTGCCCACTGATAGTTCACCGTCAATCGCAATATATTATTCTGTCTTTTTTTAATGTTATTGTTTTGAATGCTTTTTTATCTGTAACTTTGGTCTGTGACAATAATATATATTGATTGATTGATTGATCGATGGATGGATGGATCATGTTTTTCTTGATTTTAATAGCAAATCAAGGCTGGCATAGATCCTACACTCTTGCAATTGACTTCCTTGCTTCTTATCCAGCCAGATCATGATTGCTTACAAAATACTGTAACATCATCTGATCATCGTGTAATTCATGACTGGTAATGCTATCTAGTGACATCCTAAGATGAAAGAGGGTAATTAAGACAATAAATAACAGTGCGGTCCCTTCACCAAGAGCCAATTTGATGCAGTGGATAAGGCAGAAGGTTAGAAATTGGGAGACCATGAGTTCCACTCTTGCCTTAGGTCCAAAGGTGGCCTTAGGTCCTTAGGAGCCGAGGTGGCGCAGTGGTTAGAGTGCAGTACTGCAGTACTGCAGGCTACTTCAGCTGACTGTTCAGCAGTTCAGCGGTTCAAATCTCACCGGCTCAAGGTTGACTCAGCCTTCCATCCTTCCAAGGTGGGTAAAATGAGGACCCAGATTGTTGGGGGCAATATGCTGACTCTGTGAACCGCTTAGAGAGTGCTGTAAAGCACTGTAAAGCGGTATATAAGTCTAAGTGCTATTGCTATTGCTAAAGGTGATCTTGAGTCAGTCATTCTCTTTCAGCCCTAGGAAAAAAACAATGGCAAACCACATCTGAAAATTTGCCAAGAAAACTTGTCCAGGCAATTGCCACAAGTCAATGCATCTTCGCCAAATCAAATAGCAGGAATAACATGCAAAATGTTAAAATATGTATATTTCTAAAGTTAAATATTTTTGTGAAATATTTTTCTCACTTTCTCTCACTCCTTAGTATATGAAGATTGATCTAAATTTTTCAGCAACTCTGAGTCTATTAAGTTTGCCAACTTTTCTGCCTTTATTGTATCTTCACAGAATAGGCCAACGTAGTTCTTCCATAATATGTGGAATTACAGAATTATCTGTATAAAGTCTTGGAGAGTGATGTGTCATCATTCCCTCCACACAGAGTCCATCTAATCCTCCTTGACTTGAATTCCAGAGTTGAAACTCTATAGGGATATAACCCGAGCAACACTTTGTCCTATTATTTTGGATTCTTTAAAGTTTGTTAATCTCAAGGATGTGGATAAGGTGTGTAGACAGATGAGGGCCTCTGCATGCTTATTTGACCTTTGCCCCTTGGCTGCTTAAATTGGGCAGGACAGGTCCTATGATTAAGGGATTGTAATATATTAGTTACAGATGGTACTTCTAAAGGAAAAGGATGGTTCAGAATTTGAGATTTTGGGGGTGAGCGTAATATATTTTTGGGTCACTAGGTGTTACATGATTTGTACATGCTTAAATGTAGAAAGTTCTTTGTGTATATTTTGGCATACTTCATTTAGGTGTGCTTTGTTATTTTTGCAATGATTATGTAGATTATATAATTATATGGAATTATTTATTTACATTTTTTGCCTAAAAGAGGCATTAAAAAAAATATCGTAACTTGACCTGAGAGGTCTGCAATTATAAACCAGTTCCATTTCTGAGAAAGGTGATTTAAATAGTGATCACCTTGTAGCTCCAAATGGACATAAATGATACTACTTTTCAAGATCCATTTCAATCAGTCTTTCAACTAAGAGAAAATACTGATATTATTTTGGTCACTTTGAAGAATGACTTACATTAGATATTGGATTGAGAATGGATGGGGGAAGTAGTTCTCTTAATTTGGGATTTGTCAGCAATTTCTAATTTACTTTTTTAATAATGTTGAATATCTTCTTAAAGATGTACTTTAGCCTCTTTCTCAGTTTCTGTAAAGATATATTTATTTTGACAAGGTTTTAGTTTTATTTTTTTACAGTGATAAAATATTAAAATCGCATAAAATATATTATAATTATGTTTTTGAATTTCTCAACTTTTTAGAATTCAGAATTTTTGTTTCTATGTGTCATTAGCCTTATTGACTACTTGCTGGAATAGGAAAATGTAGTATAAATTAATACAGGTAGTCCTTGATTTACAACCATTTGAAGTTACAATTGTGCTGAAAAATATGATTTACAACTGGTTCTCGCACTTACGACCACTGCATCATCCCCACCATCACATGATCAAGATTTGGACACTTGGCAACTGGCCTATATTTATGGTGGTTGCAGTGTCTTGGGGTCATGTGATCACCATTTGTAAATTTTCTAGCCAGCTTCCAACAAGCAAAAGTTCTGAAAACTTTTGTTCCTAGTTGTCAAGAACTACCTGTAAATAATGTTGTTTGCCCAAAAAAGGAAGTTGTTAGACATAGAGATTAAGCTTGCTAGCCAGGTTTTTGAGCATAGTTCAGAAATACAGTTTCACAAACAAGAGCTCCCACAGAATAGTGTCTTAAATAAAACGGATTAACAGGAGAAGATTGATTTTTGTTCTGTTCTTGAATGACATTAGTAGATTAAACAAAGCACATAATTGAAAAGTATGTATTTTTATTTTGTGTAATTCGGTGTGCTCTGTGGGTGACAGTTTTTATGATAATTGAAAGGGATATGAAATATTAGATGACTCATTGTATACACAGTATATATATATATACACAGCCAGTTCTTTTTTTTCTCTTAGGATTTCTGACCAAAGAGACTTTTTGTAGGGTTTTGGTTATAGCAATAGCAATAGCACTTAGACTTATATACCGCTTCATAGTGCTTTACAGCCCTCTCTAAGCGGTTTACAGAGTTAGCATATTGCCCCCAACAATCTGGGTCCTCATTTTACCCACCTCAGAGGGATGGAAGGCTGAGTCAACCTTGAGCCGGTGAGATTTGAACCGCCGAACTGCAGCTAGCAGTCAGCTGAAGTAGCCTGCAGTGCTGCACTCTAACCACTGCGCCACCTCGGCTCCTTCCTATGGCAATCTAATATTCATTTGAGTAGCAGGAATAGCAATATTTCTGGTCTATAATCAGGTTCTCTTAATAAGCATTATCAATTGACTCCTTTAGAGAACACTGTGCTGGCTATCTTGCATAATTCTGGGAGTGGCTATGTTGCATAATTGTGAAGTATCTTCAAGAATGATCTTTCTTTAGAGTCTGGTTATTTCTTATATGAAGTGGAGTGAGAGGAACAGAGAAGAATAACATTATTTATTATTCATTTACAGGATTTGTATGCAGCCATTCTCTTACAGAGTTTGACTTGCAGATGTGAATTGCTGGTGGATCTTTATGTCAAATTCAGACCTCTTTAGCTTGAGAGAATGATTAAAAATGAAAATAGTTCAAGTTTTTAAAGTTCTTAACTAATGTAAGAAAATGTCATAACTGGAAATTCTGCTTCTCATTTTCCCCTGGTTGCTGACATTTCTGAGTTTCTGATATAAAAAGTAATTAGTTGGGCTTTTACCTGATTTCCTAAATATTTCAATTATTTGGATATCTTGATTCAGATAATAACATTGGCCAGCTGCTAGCATAGAAAACTAAAGATTTAGTGACATCGTCTTTGCCATCTGAAGTTTTTTTATCTTGGTCACTTGCTGTGAGCAAAATTAACTAGTATTTTAAGATCCTTCTTACTCAGTATTATTCACAGCAGGTGCTGCAGATAATTTTAAAAATACTTAATACTGTTGTTCTCTCTTAATTGATCATGTGTTGGCCTGAACCAGAAACAGTGAAGTAGTGATAAATATGTAAGGATGGAAAAAAGCAAACACAAAAGAAAAAAGAAAACACCATTGGTTATAAACTGAGAGCTTATGCAAGATGATGATGATGATGATGATGATGATGATGTAATTCATTAAATTGTGTCTGATTTTTGGGGATTCTGTGGGCCAGCTCTCTTCACATTTTCCAATCTTGTATGGCTTCATTTTTTTAAAAAAATGCTCTTCTTGATGTCCGCTTTGATGGTGTTCAGCCACCATTTTTTAGGTGGCCTTGTTTCCTTTACTGCTGACCATTCTGAGCATAACTGCCTTTTTCCGGTGAGTTTGATTGCATAACATGGCCAAATTAATAAGATGGGTTTTTGTGATTTTGCCTTACAGCGATATGTATAGTTTTGTATGTTCCAGTACTTGCTTGTTTGCCACTTTTGCTGTCCAAAAAATGCACAGGAGCCTTCTCCAACACCATAAGTTAAAACAAGTTGATTTTCCTTCCACCTAGTTTTTTTCATTGTCTAACTTTCGTAACCATAGGTAGCTGCCAGTAGGAGACCCAATAATGCACACTAAACTGCATTTAGTTGCCAGGTTGATGTTCTTTCAGCACAATTTGACACTTTATTTCTGGATTGCATTCACTGCTTTCATCAGTCTGTGGTCCTAGGGAAGTGCAATTTTGCATGCATTTGATCTCTTTGTCAATTGTTATTTTGATATTTTCATTCCTCACAGTGGTCATGAGTGTGGTCTTTCTGATAGTCAGGAAGAGGCCAAATGTCTCACTTTTCTTCTCTAGTCCCTCTGAACAGATGTTTCAGGCCATTGGTTGAATTGTGTCATCAGCATATTGAAGTTGTTTAATGTTCCTTCCTCCAATCTTTACTCTGATGTTTGACCCATTAAGTTCCAGTTTCCTCATGATTACTTTGGCATACAGGTTGAATAAGAAAGATGGCACTCCTTTCTTCATCTTGAATCAATCGGTATCTCCATATGGCATTTGTGCAGTGGCTTCCTGATTTGTGTATACAACATCTGCACCAGTTTGGACAGATGTGTTGGCATCCACAGGTCTTCTAGGCCTCTTCACTTCAAATATGGTTGGCAGTTCCCACATCCCTCTTTATCATCCCAATGGGCTGATGGAAGAAACACTATTCTGTGCTTTTTATGCATAAATAAGTATTCTAAGTCTCCTAAGAAATGTCAGTGTCATTGTATCCAGTTGCCTAATAAGGATGAGTCTTGAGGAAAATACGTTGCAGTAGTTTGAGAGGAAGTAATTTCTGTTATGTAATAAGTGATGATAGTGACAAAGGAACATCAGTCAACAATCCAGTTTTGGTCTATAGCAGTGATGGCTAACCTTTTCTGGACCGAGTGCCCAAAGTTTGCATGTGCGTGCGCAAATTTGCGTGCGTGCGCCCAAACCCCCAAAATGTGCTGTGTGCCCCCCGCATGTGCCCCCCGCACATGCCCCACCCCCATGCATGCATCCTACCCTATGCATGTGCGCTCCCCGCACACACCCCGTGCATGCGTGCACGGCCCCCACATGCCCCCCGCCCCCCGCACATGCACGGCAGAGACCTGAAGTCCAGCTGGCCAGCAGGAGGCACGCGCGCATGCGCGGCGGAGTTGAACTGGGGCAACGGCTCGTGTGCCCACAGAGAGGGCGCTGCATGTCACCTCTGGCACGCGTGCCATAGGTTCGCCATCACGGGTCTATAGCTTTAACTTCATGATATCTACTACCCTGTTTCCCCCAAAATAAGACATCCCCTGATAATAAGCCCAATCGGGCTTTTGAGTGCATGGCAATAAGGCCAAGGACTTATTTCAGAGTTCAAAAAAATATAAGACAGGGTCTTATTTTCGGGGAAACACGGTATCAAGACAGGTAATTTTGGAATAAAGGATTTCCTATATACTGTTAATACATAGAGGTGGCGCAGTGGTTAGAGTGCAGCACTGCAGGCTATTTCAGCTGACTGCTAGCTGCAGTTCGGCGGTTCAAATCTCACCGGCTCAAGGTTGACTCAGCCTTCCATCCTTCCGAGGTGGGTAAAATGAGGACCCAGATTGTTGGGGGCAATATGCTAACTCTGTAAACCGCTTAGAGAGGGCTGTAAAGCACTATGAAGCGGTATATAAGTCTAAGTGCTATTGCTATAAATTATAGGTAGGCCTTGATTAAAAATGGTAAATAGGACTAGAATTTCTGTTGCTAAGTGATGCAGTAGTAAAGTATTACATCATAGACCAAAGCCATAACCTTCTAATTTAATAGATATACTCTGGGAGATTCTAGGGTGTGGCTTAGCCTGAATCTTTTCCTCCCTCCACCATCCAGTTCAGGGCTGCACATTCTCTTATTTTGGGCCTCTTTCTGTAATGTGATTCCTCTTCCCTGGGAAGTTGCAATGAAATTGCCAAAATTCCCCCCACTCCGCCATCTGTGAGAACTTCCTCACCACTTCCTTCTGGCTTCCAATAACCAAAGTGGGGAAGCCAGCAGGAAGTTTCAAGTCCCAGATGAGTTGCAAACAGACCTGCAGACAGGCAAGTGGCTGCTTCTGGGTGGGGAGGGAGTGTGGGGGTGCATAAGTGGCTGGGGAGGCATGTCTCAAACACAACAGGGCTGGAAGAAGATGTGCAAGGGTGCGTGGGTGGCTGGGGAGCCTCAGTATGAGTGCAGCAGGGCTGGAGGAGGGCACATGAGGGGTATGTGGGTGGCCAGTGGGGCATGGCACAAACATAGATGATCAATAACTGATGGATTGGCCCATGTATGTATGTGTAAATGTTTTATTGATATATTTTTAAATTGTACTTATCATGTTTTTTATTGGTGTCTTTTTATTCATGTGTTGTGAGCCGCCCAGAGTCCTTCGGGAGTTGGGCGGCATACAAATGTTATTAAATATAAATATAATAAATATAAATAAATCTTGGGCAGGGTGCATAGGTGGGAGAGACTTACCAGAGTGACTTGTGAGCTTTTTTGTCATCTTCCCAACTGACTTTGTGGGTGAGAAACTGGCAGGATAGGTCATAAATGGCTGGCAGATCACATGACATGACATGCTGCAACTGTCATAAGTGTGAACTGGTTACCAAGTGCCCAGATTGTGTTCATATGACCATGGGGATGCTGGGATGGCCACAACTTCAGTCATAACTATGACATGTTCACTGCCATCAGGACTTTGAAGGGTCTCTGAATAAGTATTGTTAATAAATTGGTCATTACCTTTACCTAGGTGTAATTGGTATGTTTGAACCTTGTCAATTGTTGATTATAAGGTGGTTGAAAGTCAGTGCTGAATCTAGTAAGATGCTATTCCTAATTGGAAAATCAGAGCTTGGAATGCTCCCTGATTTTATGCGACCTTTGCATTTTCAGCTAGTAATGGTGGCAAGGAATCCATTTGAACAATTACATTTAAACTACACTTAGTCCATTAACTGTAACCTTTGATGATTTGATGTGATTTGGCAATATTCCTCCATGACTTGCTACATCACACGTCAGCTATTACAGTGACTCCCTTTTTACAACCATGTAATCCTTTAATTTGGGGTAGAGTCGGGGCAATTGGATGGAGCTGAGTGTTTACTGGCCAGATGCCCTTCCTGATGCAACGCAGAGTCCGCAGCAGATATTTTTTGTGCCCAAGGAGAGAAATATCTGCCACTAACTAGGATTGAACTCTCAACCTTCCTAGTGGGAGGCAAGCATCTTCACCACTAGGCCACCACACCGCTCATATTTGCAGTATATCCTACAAACCTTTAAAAGCAAATTACAGTATGCAGTGAGTGTGGATTGTATGTATTCAATCAGTCACATATTAACAGATGCTGAAACTTGGTGTCTGCATCAGAAAATCTGTTCTTGCACAGATCATAGACTTCAAACCTGCAAAACTGAGATCTCAGCACACTGCAGGTCAGTTTACTATATTAATACCTACCTTTCAGAGTTTGATCACTTGCAAATGTACACATATGCAGAGACAAAGAGGAAACTCGTGGCTACATCTAAGCTCAGAGAAGCAAATCTTTGCTCATGAGATGAGATATTTTTCTTACTCCCCAATCAACAGCAGAACCTTCTACAGTCCATGGATCTTCTTTATGATGTCTCTGAACCCTCTGGGGCACATTGGATAGAGTTGATCAAGGAAAAATTAATCGACCAATAATGTTCAGTGGTTAGATGAGCACTACTGGATACAACCCTTACATGTCAATCACATGGCAAAATGGTTGGTTACTCATGCTTTACAAACTGAAATTTGATTTTGATTGCATAGTTTCATTTCCTTCAAAAAGTTTCAAATGAAGCATGTAATAGCTACTGTTCTGAAGCAATAAAAGAAATTCTCTTTTTAAAGAATACAATATTTAGGTCGACTTGGTGCTGGAATCTGTATCAATAGAGAGCCACATATCAGACAGTTTTTTTTCCAGCTAAAAGCTGTCACAAGGAATTTAAAGGGGAATTTTAAAACAATTTTTCCCTCTCTGAATATACTGTGGATACTTGGCTAACCTGACAACAGGAAGAGATAAAAGCCTTCTATTGGTGGCGCCTAAAGAAATCAAAGGGAAGATGAATGAATACACAGTTTTGACCCACAGTACTTGTGGCATGTTTATTTTGCTGCTTGAAAACATCTAGCTAGACGTATTTATGTTAAATATAAATTTGCACAGGTACCTGAAAAAAAAGATACTGATGGAAGCAGACAATGGACATAGCATATAAAAGGTATTAGATGAAACAAAGAACGAAGCTCACAGAGGAAGTAGTTCTCTATAAGGAGAGAATCAAAGAAGCAAAATCAGTGGTTGAGAATAACAGCAACAAGAGGCAAAGAAAATGTTCTGCTTTGTTGGAATTTACAAACAGCCTTGAGACTCTCCCACCCACCCCACCCCCAAAAAAATAAGAAAAGAAAAAGCAACAGTGCTGAATGGGAGACAGAGAAATGAGATGGGTGGCTGTATTAATTTGATTAATAAATGAATAAAAATAAAATATCAGAAGAAGAGAAGGGCACAGCCGCATCCTGGCAAGAAGCGAAGAAAACAGTAGCTCTAGTTGGTGACTGAGTACTAAAGGAAACAAAAACAGCATTTCCTGGTTTGTGAATTGTGCTGTCAGAATCTGTTAAGGCATGGATAAATGACATTGTCAAAAACAACTACAATCCCATCATCATGGATTTTGAATATCTAGGACAGAAATGCAAGAAATTAGGGGTTTGGTATGATATTCTCATCCATCTTTCCAGTCTACAGAACTAAAAATTGGGGGGGGGGGAATACTGCAAGTGAATAACTGACTGTACAAGTGATTGATGAAGTGATTTGGATTTGAGGGCCATATTCTCATGGATAAGCGGTATATACCAGAATATGTGGTATATCTCATAAGGATTACTAAAAAGATAAATGAACTTGAGTGGGAAGGTGTTAAATTACATTCTGAGGACTTAGAGAAAAAAACCCTAAAGTAAGAACCACCTGTATATAATGTAGGTAGTTCTCAGGTTATCATGGTCATTGGGACCAAGGTTGCTATTTCTACTAATGTGATCATAAAGAAGATGCACTGAAGCTAGTATACCATGAAGTCTTACTGAGTTCTGGAGAGACCAAACTGGCCTAAGACCAAATGAAGAATAGAAAAGAGGCACATCAAGGCAAAATATCACATGGACAGTACAAGAAAAAGAAAAAAAACCTGGCAATCAAAGCAGATAAAAATCCTGGCAATGTCTAAGAAAAGGAAAGTTGAAGAAAGAAACAGAGGGGCTAATTCTGGTTGCAAAGACCAAGCCTTAAGAACAAATGCATACAAAGCCAGAACTGAGAAGACAGCAACAAATAGTTAATGCCTCCTCTGCAAACAAGCGTCTTAATTTTGATCACATGACCCTGGGGATGCTGCAATGGTTGTAAATGTGAAAAACGGTTAGGTCACTTTTTTTCAGTGCTGTTGTAACTTTGAATGGTCACTAAATGAACTGTTGTTAGTCGAGGACTACCTGTAAAGATAATAATAATAATGACTGCATAAATATAGATCATATTTAAAATATGAAAAATGCAAGTTTTAACATACTTTGTGACTGGAACCGTTGATGCCAATAATAACAGAATAACAGCATTGGAAGGGACCTTGGAGGTCTTCTTCCCCCTGCCTAAGTAGGAGACCCCATACGATTCCGGACAAATGGCTAATGTCTTCTTAAAAATCTTGAGTGATGGAGCACCCACAACATCTGGAGGCAAACTATTCCATTGCTTAATTGAAATTTCTGCTTCATTTTAGGTTGGATCTTGTTGCGGAGAAAAATAATTAGAGGCGAAATGAATCTTGTTTCCATGCTCTCAATTCTCAAGAATAAGACCGGAGGCCAGGAAAGAATAAAAGTAATGTATTTGCAAAACCAAAATAAGAACATCTAATTCTGTGTCTACATGGTGAAGAACAAAAAGAACAAAGAAAAAATAGATTAACACATGCGCAGTACAGGTATCACATGAGAACTGCATATCAATGTACAGTGTCGTTTCAGAATAAGAGTCCAGCTGACAAATAAATATGAACGTAGTGACAGATCTCTCTTTGATAAGCTTCCTTCTGTTACTTCTTGTCATGGATTCATCTGATGAGCATCAACAAGGGCACTGGTATTTGGCTGGAGATTGATAAGTTTTAGTTGTAAGACACTACACTCTTCTGGATTCAATCTGTTCTTATTGATCCCCAGAAATTTACTGACCTCCTTTTGACTCCCAGACATTTATCGACCGCTTGAATAGTCCTATTGACCCTCAGGGTTGATATTGGGTTACCCTGCCTTAATACATATAATTGAAATGACTCTGATGACTTGACTACAATGAAGTATCCTATTTAGGGAAAAGAAACAAAAGCAATAGAAAGGAAGAACTGTGCTTGCATAGCCAACTCCTGGAAAACCTAGCTGAATGAACTTAGCAATACTATCTGGTTAAATAATAAATGCTATTTTGGTGTCTGTTATCCATCCAAAGAAGGCAATGTATGGATGATCTTTTCTATAAGCAAATCTTTCAAAGCAGTATAAAGTAGTAGTGATGGGAGAACTTTAATTACACCAACATGTATTATGAGAGAAAATCTGCCAAACATCATGCTACTAGAAATTTGTACTGACAGGTTTGTCTTTCAGAGGATGGAGGAAGATACAGAAGTACCAGCAATCCTTAATGTAATCAAAACAGACAATAGGTAGAGTGAATAATAGGAATTTTGAGGATATTGTGTGCTGAAATTCTTGATACTAAAGAAAATAAAAGACTAAAGCTGACTGATACATACCATGTATCATGGCACATACACTACATACCATTAAAAAAAAAAAGCAGAGTTGAAAGAACTCAGAGCAGTGATTAGTAGAATTTCATGGCAAGAGGAACAAACAAGAAAATGTACACCAAGATGGGTGGGAGTCCCCAAGAAAAGAGATAGTAAAATATACAAAACAGGGAGGGAAAATGTGGCTGCACAAAAACTTTAATAAAAATGTGAAAATGAAAATGTGTATTTTTTTGTCATCACAAAAAAAAATACAGACTTAATTTAGTGTTGCAGAGATAACATCAGAAAGGCTAAAATTCAGAATAAGCTGGTTTGAAAGGAAACCAAGAACAACAGAAAGGGCTTCTTCAGATAAAAGCATATATTTCTTATATCACTGTCTCAATGACAATTGCAAAAATGCTAATAGATAACAAAAAAATGGGGGACAGATATCCGAAGATTAAAATCTGAAGATTGACAGCAAGCTTGGTGTAGTGATTGAGGCATCAGGTTAGAAACTGAGAGGCCATGAATTCTAGTTCCATATTGTATACAAAGCCATCTGGGGGACCTTGGGCCAGTCACTTTCTCTCAGCCCTAGGAAGGAGGCAAGGGCAAACCACTTCTGAAAACTCTTACCAAGAAATGTGCAAGGACTTGTCTATAGTAGGCTGACTCTGAGAATTAGACATGATTGTACTGGGGGCGGGGGGGGAATGGAAATTTCCAACAATGTAATGATTATTAAATGACAGTATAGATATGCCTTCCACAACTAATCATAACTCATTTTTGATCAAATAACTCTTTTAGTAGACATAATGTATTTTAATTTCAACAAAATGTACCTCATGACATTCTCATTAGCAAGCTAGTTAATTATGGGCCACTTAGCATGCCAATTAAGTGGATACATGGCTGGCTCAAAAATCACCCTGAATGATTCTTCATCAAACTGTAAGAAATAATTTCATGGGGCTAACAATATTTCACTAGGGTGAATTATCAAGGTGTACCATACCAGGGTATTTAACATAAGAATATTTATTTAAAACAAAAACCTGTGTTGCATCTATCCATCATTGTTTTTTTTTTGTTCTTTCGCTAAAGTTTGCCAACCTTTTTTTGTTTTCCAGAAAATTACCTTCTATTTATTTATTAACATGTATATGCCGCCCCATCAATGGATTCTAGGCAACTCTAACTATAGACATCTCCCAGATCAACAACAATATGAATAAACATCAGGAGTAAGGTGGAAGGAATGTATCTCCAGGGACAGTTTGTTGCAGAAAGTAGGGAGCGCAATTGCGGAGATTTGCCTTCTCCCATAAATATCCTCATCGCCTCACCTGGGGGTGGGATCAGAGGTGGTATTCAGCAGGTTCTGACCAGTTCTGGAGAACCGGTAGCGGAAATTTTGAGTAGCTCGGAGAACAGGTAAATACCACCTCTGACTGGCCTGCCCCCACCTATTCTCTTCCTCCCGAGTCCAAGCTGATCGGGGGGGGGGGGGGAATGGGGATTTTGCAGTAACCTTCCCCTGGAGTGGGGAGGGAATGGAGATTTTGCAGTAACCTTCCCCTGGAGTGGGGAGAGAATGGAGATTTTGCAGTGACCTTCCCGGGAGCGGGGGGAAATGGAGTTTTTGCAGTACCCTTCCCTGGAGTGGAGTGGGAATGGAGATTTTACAGTATCCTTCCCCTGTCACGCCCACCAAGCCACGCCCACCAAGCCACGCCCACAGAACCGGTAGTAAAAAAAATTTGAAACCCACCACTGGGTGGGATCTTAAACAGACCCTTTCTTCATGATCTGGCAGGATGGGCAAAGTCATTTTGTCAAGGTGACCTTAAGGTAACCTGACGCTATATTAGGTAGGGCTTTATAGGTAATAACAATTTGAATTAGAACTGGAAACTGGCAGAGACCTTTGTAGACAGAAAGGCGGGGAGCTGACTAGTAACAGAGAGTAACAGAAAGTAAATACTGGACTCTCCAAGATGTACAAAACCTGCTGAAGTTTATTTTTTCCCATTCCCTTAAGCATTTAGGAACAAATAGTTTAAAGCAAAACCAGACTCTTGGGAATCTCAGCTGCCCAAACCAAGAACTTGAAGTAAAATATCCAACCAAGGAAGTAAATGGATCTGGTGGCAGTTTGAGGATTATTCTCTTGGTCTCACACCACCACTATTAATAAACTGTCCAGCCTCAGCAGCAGGCATATGAGCAACTCATTTCTTGAGTTGTTTCTTTCTATCTTCTGGGTAAGGCTTTTACAGCATGCACTAGCTCTCTCCTCTGCCTGGGCCATGAGCCGAGTCCCAGCCACTCAGCTTAGTAGGACAGAGGAGTTTGTATATGCAGGCCTGATAAGGATGCTTTCTCTGTAGGCTTCACTCTGTTGTCCTCTGGCATTTTTTGTTCCCCTTAATCTTCTTTTCCAATTTCCCACACCTGCCCTTTCATCAGAGCAGCCTTTATGCTTAGCAAAGCCTGACTGGCAGTTATTCATACTGTGGTGCCAAGGCTTACTCACAAGCAGGATGGTGTTCTCTGTTCACCACAGAACCCTTCTTGCAGCCGTGTAGTAATAATAAAATAAGCCATTTTGCAATATTGCACCTGCCTGTTAGAAGTCTGGCCATCACATTCTATGTCAGCTGCAATTTCAGGGTCATGTTCAAAAGCAGTTCATTTGATACCAACCCAAAATTTCCATATGGCCCTCAACAGCAGCTCCAGATAGAATGAGTTATAGGAATCCAGTCAAGAGATATCAAGGGCATGAGGAATGGTAAAGACCACAATCTGTTGATCTGCTAAAGCTGGATAAAGGCTTTTCTGGCCACAACCTCCACCCGTCCTAGCAGTAACTATGAGTCCAGGAACACACTCAGATTGCAAGCATGGTCTTTCTGTAGAAGTACAACTCATTCAAAGTCATAAGCAGAACCAGTTGGCTGGTTTCTGGATTAATAGCCACCCCATCTTGCTTAAGCTGTGTGTGAGCCTATACCACGGATGTCAAACTCGCATCATGGTGCCGTCATGTGATGTTTTGCGACATTTTTCCCATTTGCGGAGCTGGGGTGGGTGTGGCCTGTGTATGACGCATCTGGCCCATGGGCCGCTAGTTTGACACCCCTTGCCTATACTTTCCCTCCCTCCTCCCATCACACATCTAACTTCTAAGTATTTAGAGGATTAGGTATACTAAGCTTGAAGTACCTCCTAGTACTTTTTCTATTAGCCTGGAATGGAGATGCACAGCTTGTTATCATCCATATATTGATGATACCTCACTTGTGCCAACAGATGTTCTCTCCTGGTGGATTCATGTGGATATTAAGCAAAATGGGCAAGAGAGCTGAGACCTAAGGCATTCCATACTGGAAAGCTAAAAATGTAATCACCAGAATCCATCAAGCATATTTAAGTACCACTAATGCCAATAGGATTAAGCAGGTACTTCAAGCATTTACACTGAATATTATTTACCAAATGGTACCCTTTTATATGTATCTAAAGAGAGAGTTGAAACAAGCTTCAGATTAAATTATTTAGACGTTTCATCTGCAGTCAGTTCTGTATCAGTCCATGAATACCATCTGTTTGCCTATCAGAGAAATACAGGTAGCCAGAAGCATTTTTTATTTACCTTGCTGTAAAATGGCTGTTAATAAATATCTGCACACCTAGTTTTATATCTGCTTGCTCCTGTCTCATAGGCTGCACTTCATCTATTTGAAATGCTTTTAGCAAAGAATTGCTTATCCATGCCTGATGTATACTGGGTTTCATTTTCTAAGGGAAACAAGCATAGGTCAAATGCTGGCAAGATGGATTGGAAACTGTTTCCAGCTGATGGAAATGCCTTTTGTAACTGAATGGGGGGATTTGAAATCTAATCCACTCTCATGGAAAAAAAACAGCAAACAAACATTCAATGTTTTAGTGGGAGAAATGCTCTGTGTTTGGCTTTAAGTAAGAAATAGATCAGAAAAAAAATAAGTTGTATAGAAACCATAATTCAATTAGACTTCAGATAATGTGCCAGGCAAGAAAACAATTTTAGTGCAGTATTTTAAGAGCATAACATAGGAATTTGTTTAATGGGGTTTATTTCCCTCTACTATTTTTTACAGTTTTATTCTTTAATATTGTTCCATTATGTTTTTATCAGCTAATGCAAATGCTTTTTATTTAAATCTGTTAAGAATGTGATCTAGTGGTTAAGGCTAGAAAAAAATAGAAACCAGGAGACAGTGAGTTCTAGTCCTGCCTTAGGTATGAAAACCAGCTGGGTGACTTTGGGCCAGTCACTCTCTCACACTCCAACTTACCCCATAGGGTAGTTGTTGTGAGGAAAATAGGAGGGAGGAGTATTAGGTATATTCCGCGGCCTTGAGTTACTTATAAAAATAATAAAGGTAGGATAAAAATAAATAAATAAAAATATTTGGTTTTAAGATGAAAATCAATGTTTAAGCTAGTTTAAGGGGAGGAATTGGGAATTTAGATATTTAACATTTTCCTCATATAGTGGTTTCCCCCTGCTGTAGTTGTTTCTCCAAACTAGGCTAGGAAAATTATTTTTGGCTGAACTAAAGGCAACACATTCTGAGGAAAATATACCCTTATTCCCAATTTTGCTTTGTCTGCTAGGCACAAAATGGGGAATTGAGAATCTTATTTATTATTATGTTTCATTAATGGTAGAAGTGAATGTGTTTTCTATATTTTGTTCTGTATTCCTGCGACTGTTTGACCTTCTCTTCTGCATTCTGCTGGTTTGTGGAAAGAATCTGTGACTGGGTTTGCAACTACTATCAATCCTTATTTTCTCACAATATGTTTAAATTACAGCTTTTTCTTGGGTTACTGGGTGACCGTAAGAGAGAGCCACAGGTAGAATTGCATGTAGATTTAGTTTCTAAGGTTTTCAGTATATCTTGATATTTTATATACTTTTAAAAGTGCTTATGAATCTTGAGGCTCATACTGGAACTACATTTCCGGACTAAAATTTTCTACTAGATCTAATGCAGTTAAAATTGATAAGAAAATTGTGGAAGTATAGTTTTTCTTCTCCTACAGAACAAGCTGTTAATGTTAGAGAAGAAATGATTGGTCGTTTTCTATTGCATTGTTTCTCATTTTATCATCCTAAGTTTGTTTTGTCCCATTTCCACATTTTGTAATTTTGTTTTTAAAAAATCCCTAATGGTGGAAATTTTGGGAGCTGCATTTTCTATTATGATACTTTACCAAACCTAAACTGTTCTGTAGTACCCCTTTGTAACCTCTTTATTATTATAGCAAGGGCAAAATATGGAATTCATTTTTTTCTTACTGTTTGCCTATAGAATAGAATAGAATAGAATAGAATAGAATAGAATAGAATAGAATAAGATTAGATTAGATTAGATTAGATTAGAATAGAATAGAATAGAATAGAATAGAATAGAATAGAATAGAATAGAATAGAATAGAATAGAATAGAATAGAATAGAATTCTTTATTGGCCAAGTGTGATTGGACACACAAGGAATTTGTCTTTGGTGCATATGCTCTCAGTGTACATAAAAAGAAAAGATACATTCATCAAGAGTCATAAGGTACAACACTTAATGATTGTCATAGAGTACAAATAAGCAATCAGGAAACAATCAATATTAATATAAATCGTAAGGATACAAGCAACAAGTTACAGTCATACAGTCATAAGTGGGAGGAGATGGGCGATAGGAACGATGAGAAGACTAATAGTTATGAAGCCTTAGTGAATAGTTTGACAGTGGTGAGGGAATTATTTGTTTAGCAGAGTGATGGCCGGAAGAGATGAGGGTTAGTTGAGCCAGAAACCCATTACTGGCTTGGAGGGAGGGACCCCGATTCAGTGCTCCAGTGGGCAGAGAGGTAGGTATCTCTGCAGGACGTCCTTCCCCCTCTCCCTGATTAAGTCCTCTGTCTCCGAATACCAGGGCTGGCTTTGGGGAGGCGGGGGCAGGAAACAGGGACGGCCCCTCACTCCCCCATGTGTGTCCGCAAGTGATACTTGAGCGACTGCTTGTAGCGGAAGCACTTGGCACATTCTGTACATGGGTACGGCCGTTCGCCGGTGTGCGCCTGCTGATGTTTGAGCAGGTGATGCTTCTGGGTGAAATTCTTCCCGCACTCGGCACAGTGGTATGGCCACTCACCTGTGTGGATACGCTGGTGTTCGAGCAGATGGTGCTTGCAAATGAAGCCCTTGCTGCACTCACTGCAGGCGTGGGGCCACTCGCGGGTGTGGACCCGGTAGTGGTTGGTCAGCTTCGACTTCTCGCTGAAGGTCTTGTCGCACTGGCTGCACTTGTAGAGGAAGCAACAAGAGAAAACAGCTTGTTTCATGGAGAAGAAAAAAGTGCTCTGCTCTGTCAATTTGTCTGCACAGTTTCTGTACAAAAGTAATCTATGCCATTCACTGTCATTTCTGTGTATGGTTAAAAACACAAAATAAAATGTCTAGTGATTTAATACGATGTGTGACATTTAGATAATTTTTGCTTGATTGCTAGCTGGCAACCACACCAGTTGGAAAGCTAAGTTGCTGCTGTCTGATTTGCTTGACCTGCTTCAACAAAATACGTGAATGTGCAACTTAATAGCTGGTGTAAACAGCTTGCAGTTCTTGCAAAGCACATTGTTTTCATCAGTTAAGTGGTAAATGATGTAAGTTAATGTCATTTTAAGGCCATTCCTCCTCTTTATCATTTTTATCTTTAAGTGGACCCTAATCTTTGTCCCTGTTAATATCCTTGGCTTCTGCTTACTAAAGCATCATTTCATTGTTCTTCGTTCTCCTGCTTCCTCTATTTTTCAGTGCTTTTTTTGGTATGGTTTGAATAGAGGCCTTCCTTTATCCTCTCAACATTATCAGGAACTGCGATGGCACAGTGGTTAGAATGCAGTACTGCAGGCTACTTCTACTGCCTGCTGGCTGCCTGCAATTTGGCAGTTCGAATCTCACCAGGGTCAAGGTTGACTCAGCCTTCCATCCTTCTGAGATCGGTAAAATGAGGATCCAGATTGTTGGTGGCAATATGCTGACTCTGTAAACCACTGTGAAGCGATATATAAGTCTAAGTGCTATTGCTAATGCTGTTAGATAAGACTAAAGCCAATATATTTTTAAATATCAGACTTTTGTGCCCTTTCCGAATTCCTATCCATGAAGGGATACAGATAGAGGTGGGCCTGAAAAATCCCCACTCAATCATGAAACCAGGTGGCTTGGAACAATAGTTTTTCCTTAGCTTAACTTCTAACCATGGATTGTTGTGAACCTACAACTGAGAATGAAAGTCACTTTAGGTCCTGGGGGAAAGGTCAGATTAATATCTGTAACTCTAACCTGATGCCAAATGAGAATGGTCTGAAGTATGCTCTGATCTAGCGCAAATTAATTGCAGTATACTCGGAAGAATCTTGGTACTTATATGTTTTTAGGTGGGAATTTTTTATCATTAGAGAAAACTTTCCACATGCACACACGCACACACATGTCAACATCAATGTATGTGTGTATATGTGTAAAAAAATTATCTTTAAACACTTAAGCTACGTCTGTGCAACATTAGTCCTTTCCTCAGAACTACCATATTATTGATGTTGATTGTTGCCGATTTATTTATGAGTAAAAGGCCTTCTTTGACTTAATCTCAGCTGCTGGTGACTTCATGACTACATTTGTGCATTGTTCTTGGCAGGAATAAATACTGAATTGGGTAATCATTCTCTTCCGTGCTATTTTTTGACATTTCAATCTTAGCCTGCTGCTCTAGCCTTTCCTAGTGGTCTCCTATCAAAGGTCTAAAAAGGCCCAATCATGTTTAGCTTTTGGGTTCAAGCAAGATAGGAAGGTGCTGCCACCTACTGAAGTCAGAAATAGAATATACTATATGTAACTGAATTTTCTATCAGGGACATTATGCTTCTTATTCTTGAACTGTCAGGCTGTGTGAATAACAGTTGTTTCAATATTGGTTGAAATTTCTTCTGATGTGCTAATTCCAAAATATGTATGTTGTCTTTTTCCTGTTCTATCTTTAGAAGAATGTATGAATACCGTCCTTAAAAGTCAGTTGTTTTGGTGGTGCTTTTTTGCAGATATGTCAGATTGTCAAACACTGTGATCATACTGGTATTCTAATGAGAGTTGCTTTCATACTGGGCTGAGCAGATGTCTGTTATTCTACAGAGGAGCGTTTTATGCACTTTCTTAGATCCTTCATACCTTTAAAAAACGTACTGAATTTCAAGTTAAAAATTTTCTGTCTAATTCCCAAAGCCATGGGGTGAATGCAGTATTTTATTCAACCTCAGTGATGAAGCTTAAAACATAATTCTTTCCGTATGTAGGGGAGAATGGTAATCCCATTATAGAATTAGATGAAATAGTCTTCCTAACCTAAATGTGTCAGAATTGTAGACTGTTCTGCAATTGGTTTTTAAAGGAATTAAAGCCGAGGTGGGGGAAGATAACACCGACTGATTCATACTTTATGTAGAGTAAAATTTCTTGACTGTTTTACAGAGTTTGGGAAGAAAAAGGAGTAATGGCGTTTTACAATAAACTGGCAATTTCTTTCAGTGCGCTTGGTAATGGAAGGTAACTTTAAACAAAGATTTTTAATAGAATGAGAGGAATTGGGGCTTTCTGACGGCAGCATCACTTTCTGAAAGTTCAGGGAGTCACGTCTAGGAAACATTCGCTGGAGAAGCTGGTTCCAAAAAGGAGACAGCAAAGGCAGCAGGGTATTTCTGTTTTGGCTGCAGTGGCTGGACACAAAAGGGGAAAGATCAGTGCAGGGAACTGGGAGGGAAGGCAGCTGAGTGAATGAACACTTGCTGGAGTGGACTGGGATAGTTGTGGATTCCCGAGGTGTGGCAATCAGCCCCAGAACCACGTGGTTCTAGGACTGCTTGCTGCCACACAAGGCAAGGTTCAGGGTGGCCAGAGAGCATATTTGAGGGAGAAATAGGCATGTGGGGGGAATTGGAGACAGTGCCTTAATTTACTGAGTCTTGGGAGTTGGAGGGACCAACCGAAATGGCTTAAATTGGAATGGATACTCGCTTAATGATCTATGATTCATGGTTAATGACCACAACAGGGAGTGCTGGGATTGCTGTCGTAAGTTGGTGCAGTCACATAATATCTTGTTTTATAAGCACATTGTTTAGTGATAAAAATCCCAGTCCCAATTGTGATTGCAAATTGAGGAGTACCTGTAGTTCTCTCAAATGGCTGATACAATATCTTTTGCCGCAAATTTTTATTCCAGAATAGGTTCTAAACACGTTTAAATAGATATAAAATACACCGAAGAACAGTTTCTACCATTATTAAAATTCAGAAAGGAATTCAATCTTGGAGATTAGTATAGTTCAGTGGTTCCCAAAGTGGGCAGTACCGCCCCCTGGGGGCCGGTGGAATGACTTAGGGGGGCGCTAAGAAGCAAGGGGGGCAGCAGGGGGTGCTAAGAGGCCATGTGGAAGGCAGGAAAACATGTCGGGGCGGCGGGGAAGGGAGATAGCACCCTACTCCCTTCCCCGCAGCCCTGCCATGCTTGGCGGCCTTCCATGCGGCCTTCCCGGCGGTCCCCCATGCCTGCTTGCCTTCTGAGGTTGGCGTCCAGCCCGGCCCTGCCAGTGGGTGGGCGGGCGGCCCTTAGTGGAAATGCAGGTGCTGAGAGGGGTGGCGGAAGGGCAAGCGGATGTCCCGGGGCTGCTGCACATGCGCCCACCCCATTTCTGCAAAGGCAGAGCCTCCCACCTTGCAGGGCGATCCAAAGATGGGAGGGGGATACTGCAGAAAAGGCCGCCTTCCACCCGTGCTGGCTCCATGGTGCTTGCGGCTCTGAAGCAGCCCACTGGCTTCTCACCCGGCCACCTGCCTGCTCTCTTTGCGGATTGGCCCGGCTGACCGCCAGCGCCATTCTGGGAACTCGGCCCATGGCACCGGGTTGGAAGCCAGTGGGCTGCTTCGGAGCCCCAAGTCCCGCAGAGCCAGCACGGGAGGCATGGATGGAAGGCGGCCTTTTCTACAGCATCCTTTTCCCCTCTTTAGATCGCCCTGCAGGGCTCTGCCTTTGCAGAAACGGGGCGGGCAGTTTGTACAGAGGATTGGCGGGGGGATGCACAGCCCTCCGGGATGGAGAGCAGGGCAAGAGAAGGCACAATAGGCTGCGCTGCCCCGGCCCCGCTCAACTGTGCTTCTTCCAGCCCATCCGCCCCACGGCGCCGTGAACGAGACAATCAGCCGTGCCTCCCCGCCCGGCTGCTGCACCGGCGGCTCCATCCTGCCCAGCTCCGCACGCCACCACTTCCTGGGAGACGGCTGGAGCGAGGGGTGGGTGGGAACACGTGGGCCCGGCCGGCGCTCGGCTTACCTTCCTGGTGAGGCTCTGAGACCGCCCGGCACGCCCATCCGCCGGCTCGCCAGGCAGCGCCACTTTCTCCCTGCCCTGCCAAGGCCCCCACCAGCCTGGAGACCGCGCTCCGGGACAGCACATGACAGGGGACGTGCCGCTGCCGGAGCGCGGTTGCTGCCACTGTCGCCCCTCTCGCCTTCCCGGCTTCGGCTCCAGGACCTTTGCGGGCCGGGAAGTGTCAGGGCGCGCACCTACAGAGCACTCTGCTGGCCTCAAGGGTCCTCCAGCCTCCAGGCTGGTGGGGGCCTTGGCGGGGCAGGGAGAGCGGTCTCCGAGCCTCACCAGGAAAATAAGCCGAGCACCGGCCAGAGCACTTTCTTCCTTCTCCCGCCGCCAAGAAGAGAGAAAGAGAAAGAAAGAAAGAAGATTGGAAAAGGCATGGATGTTTCTCATGTGCATTCACACATTCAGGGATGCCCTCATTTTCTCTCATCCAGATATACCTGCATTTTATAAGCCATAAACTCTATGTCAGGAATCCCCCGTCTTGGGAGTTGGTGAGTAATTTGGAATTTTAGGAGCATCTGATAGCTGCTGTCACAAGATATTTGCCTTGGGGGAGGTTGCTTTCTACTGCAGAAGAAAGAGAGAGAGAGAGAGAGAGAGAAGAAAGAAAGAAAGAAAGAAGAAAGAAAGAAAGAAAGAAAGAAAGAAAGAGAAAGAAAGAAGAAAGAAAG